>OZ005742.1:254911687-255511687 GCA_963930735.1 Dioctria linearis
CACCCACGCATAATATTATACTTTGAAAACGATCAGTCCTAGATATTTTTATTGTACTAAAAACTTCTGCAGAATAAGAAATCCTATAAAATTGGTTATAATAATTTTTTCGGTGCGACGAACCGTTCTAGAAATATATGGGAAAAACCACTTCAAAAATTCAACTTGCATAGATCGGTGACCTTACGAAATTTTATACAGGCATTCATCTAGGAGAGAATCATAAGAATTGGTCCTAGACCAATTCTAGTTTTTTTTACTTGTTTAAGAAGACAAGTGGTTCATTCTGACAGAAACTACCAGCCTGTCATAAAGTGTATTCATTTTGAAAATTCTTCATCAATTTTTTTTTACTACTTCTCAAATAGATGGGGTTTCTGGTTCACGAAATTGCTCCTTGATTATATTATTGAAGGGCTAATGAAAGGTGGCAGAGTTGATTGCCGGGCAAAAGGTACAAAAACTATCGACAACAGAATTAGTAATCTCTGTGGAATGTATTAAAGAAACTGAACAGTAGAATTGGATACAAATTCGGTAGGTATAGATCATCTGCAATGCCTTGAGCTACACGGCGGGAGACTTTGGCCTCCAGAGACCAATTTTTTGGTGTCTGGTGGAGACCCAGAGATCTATATATAGGTGCACTTTGGAGACGCATAAAATCTCTAAACAGACCTGGTCTCTAGAGTCTTTTTTGGTCTCCGGTCTCCCTTAGTGCAGTTGAGTGTAGGTCTACTCGGAAAAGAAAAGGAATAAAGTGAAGTGAATTTGACAAATTGACAAAGAAAAATCAATAAGTAATATAATGGATTTAGGGCAGAAAAGTTGTTTCGTCTCTGGTTATTTTTGAAAAAAAAAAAACATCAGAAATTTGTGTTTATCACGTAAAATTTATATACACACATATATTTTTTTTAAACTTTTTCACTTTTCCCATAGGTACCATAAAAATATTAATAGCTTTTGAGATAATTCTTTCTTTTATAACAATTTCTTGCTTGGAAAAAACTCTTTATGCAAACGAAAAATCTTTGAAAAAAGAAATTTCATAGGAAAAAGAGGGCGTTTCATATAAGCAGGAACCGTATAATCATCAGTACGGCTTAGTTCAGTTTTTTCCATTCAATTATCGAGCTGCAGACTTAGCAGCAAACTGTGTCAATTTCAGATTGACTTATTTCGCTATGAATTTTCATAGCAAAACTCTCTAATTTTGTGCTTGACAATTAACAATAATATCTCTAGAGACCTCTAGAGACCAACTTCAATTTTCGTGTATACACTTCGGAGACGTGTCTCTAGAGACTTTTTTATTATGGTCTCCGGTGACCTAACTAATTTTTTCGTCTCCTAAAACTAAAGTCTCTTGTCGTGTAAACATTTCAGAAATTTTAGTCTCTGTAAATCGGAGACTGAAGACCAAAAGACACAACATTAGGCAAGGCAGATTAGCTTACACTCTCAAGAGAACATCTATAGGGCTAGTAGTGGTTACATGAGTAAGCCCCCCCCCCCATCATTTAAGGTAATTGTGCTTGAGTGGCATAGATTAGAGAATCTCAAAAGGAGCTAGTCGTAAAAAAAGGCTAGAGTAGGAACAGTAAAAGTAGATTACATAATCTGTCTCCAGATAAATTTCTATTATGCCAAAGCTACTTGTATGCAATCGATGTACTTAGCTGGAAAAACTTAGCATAGCCATCATTCAAGAGCTCTGAGTGCATTAAGAATGAATAAAAAAAAGACAACTCATTAAATGATGTAAATTAATTTATTGTAATGCGCATGAATATCCAGGTTGCTGCAGTAGCTTTCGAGGTATACCAACTTTCTGAGGCACCCACAAGATGGTGGTCAGCTTTGCCTACTATGTATACTGGAGAAGGGACTATGCATAATTAATTGAGTCAATCGAAAGTTTTTTTTCTTTTATAAATATTTCGCTACATTTCAGTCTAAAATTAAATGTCTTCATTACTCGTTCTTATTTTCGCAAAACAAATTTCCATTTTCCATTTTCTTCTATGTATGTATGTACATACCTACAAACAGTAAACGAACAAATATTCCTGAATTTTAAATTAACCAGAAAGCCTGAAGCTATCTCTAGAGTCTACATCTACCTACATACAGACATAGATGATAGATTTCTATTAGTTTCACCCACAATTTCACCTACTTAATTACAAAAACCCGCATTCCCAGCAGTAGCATTATGACGTAGGTATATTCTCGTAATAACTTCATAGATTACCATAAACCTAATTAATTTCAATTATTCTGACGTCTAAATTAAAAATCGTTCTGATGTTGTTAGTTAACCTTATTTTCGTCGTGGAGGAGAACACGAAGAGACCTGAATTGTTTTCGAAGAACGTGAATTTCTGCCAAATGGAATAATCAGAATTCACATTAACACTGCGCTATTTACCTGCTTGCTGTTCAGGTAATTTATATGCGACATACATACATTTTTTAACGAAAATAAAAAGAAAACAGGAAAAATAAATGATCAAACAGGGAATTCAATATTAAATACCTGCCAGATGCTAAAGAGCAGTGTGATGGTGGTAAAGTGGAAGACAAAATAAATAATTGATTCCATTTCATGAAACGAGACCTGAATGGCTGGGAAAATTCACGAAAAAAAAAAATAATATAAAAAAAAAAATGTTTTTTCCCTTAAATCCTCGGGGATGGGGATGCAATTTTCGTGCACGCCTTATTAACTGAATAAGGTTAGCCGCAAGTTTAGATATTTTTTTTTTAATACCGCTTTACTGATTTGATATTGATTTTTACGAATTTGGGACATTTGTAATGAGGATTCTTTTTATGGATTTTCATTTTCAACTGGCTTTCATGTGTAATTAATATCTACATACAGCCATTAAGGGGAATTTTTAATTAGTAATGTACGCTCCTAGATTTATTGAAGTGGAATACTTTGAAGTTTATAAGCTGGAAGAAAAAAATGGGGTAGTTAAAGGGATAAATCTACTTAAAACAAGAATAGTTTTTTTTTTTTAATTACGAGTATCAAGAAATTTCCAGTGCAGGAGACAACGGCGAACCTCTGCTTAAGCAAACTAGGCTGTTGCCTAGGGGTCTAACCCTGTAACGGGACCCCGTCAGGGTACGAAATGATATACATACATGGAGGACATATGACACCGAACATTAAAAACAATTTTTAATTCACTTTAGAGTCCCTGCATACAGGGGCGGATTTACCAATAGGCATAGCAGGGCGGCAAATTTTTGGGGGTCTCAAATTCTCATTTGTCGGGCCTGGAGTTCTACAGGTATATCATGGAAAACCGGTTTTTGAACATTTATCCAAAAGTGAAAATAGCGTTCCGGATGTTGTTGTGTACACCAATGTCAAACTGTTCGGAAGAACGGTCGGTTTTCAGCGCTAAGCTGTTCAAGATCTAGTACAGAGGAGATCAGCCTCAATTCAGGCTCTGTTCTTCTATGCTGTACATAACTCGAAAAATATTCTTTCCCACATCAGAAATGTTTTTTAAATATAATAAAGTATTTATTGAAGTAAAAGCATCATTGAAACTGTATAACTTGTGTGGGTTTCAAATAAATTACTAAATGGGTTTCATTGTTTATGAAATTATCATAAATTTTAGATTAGATTTTAGCAGACAAAACAGATAAAACTTGAAATTCGAGACCTTCAAAAGAAGCAACTCTTATCTACTCAGATGAGATTAGGACGCAACTTTAAGTCTCCTATTTTCCGACACCTTTTTGGACTGGGGACATCTATTGTCCCCCTCCCTCCAAAGCCAAATCCTGAGTGTACTACTGGTCTGCTTACTTATTTTCTACGGTTGATGTACGTGAAATAAATGAAAAATAACAAAATAACGGTAAAATTTTTGTTTTATTCAATTATTTAAAAAAGCGGGTCCTAACTCTGTTTTACTGGGTCTTAATGTCCGGGCCTGGTAGAAGAGATGGAACATTACAAAAAGTTAAAAAATACAAGAATTTTTTTTAAATTACCTAACACAAATATTGATGAAATTTTGCATATAGGTATAGGTACTACTACTATTTTACATTTTACATAAAATAAATCATAACGTCTCATACGGCCAATTATAACTATGTTTGCAATTCCTTTTATATGTTTTCTCCACTTAGATGAAGATAATGTAGTTAAGATATTGACGGTATTGCCAACATCTACTGGACTAGTCATTGAAATAAAAATAATTCACACTTCTTTAATAGGTATTATTTTTTTGTATGCTTGACTCATTTAATTTAAAGCAATCAACTACCTCTGCTGGTTGGTTTCAAGGATTATAGGTACAAGAAGTAGACCTGTAAAATTCCAAGTACAATTACCAGTACCTGGACTTTAAATATTTTAAGTACAAGTCCCGGTACTGGTACTTTAAAATTTATCAAGTACAAGTCCAGGTACTGGTACTGTTACTAGTACTTAAGTACCAATGTACTTAAGTAATTTGCAGGTCTGACAAGAAAGTCATAATAAATGTCCTTTAAATTGGGTTTGACGACCTTTAACTTAATTATGTACCTACTTCTGACGGATTTTCTAAGAACCATACTCGAATTTATTATCAACGGGAACATTATCGGCTTATCTCAGGAATTTCTTTAGTCAACGGGTTTTTCCTGCAGATGTAAATACCCAAGTAGATAATTCATAGCTGATATGTAATTTAATGTAGCCAACAAAGTTATAGGTGGTATCCATATTGCTTTGCTTTTAAAACAAATGAAAACTGATTCAGAACAATATTTTAGGTAATTTTTTTCGTTTCAATCAGGTTTACTGGGGAATTCGATTCGATCTAGATACGATCGAATCAAGGTTTTTCATATAGCATGTTTTACTATAGTAAAATTAATCGCATCGAATATCCTTTAGCGTCATTCAAAAATAACCGGCAATGCATTTTTATTGAATTTGTAGATTCTTCGATTCCTTGCAAAAATTCGATTGGATATAGATTTGATCGAATCGAACTCTCCGGTAGGTCTGAATATTAATTTAACCCTGGTGACCGTAGGTAAAAATGATCCGAGTTTTTTTTTTTTTTGTGAAAAACTTTCACTTAGATGATTTTTCCCCCAATTCGATGGCTATTATTAATTTGGCAATCATTAAAAAATCGATCAGGTCAATGTGAACTAGTGTGAATAACGAAAAACTATCTGAGTGCGTGTTTACTGACCAAGAAGGGTTAATCTGATATAATATTCCTACATCCAGCATTCTTAGAATGAAATGATATCTATAAAAGTCATAGATTTTGTTTAAATAAATAAAATAAACTCACAATATATATACAACCTAAAGATCAAACAAAATAAATCCCAACTGTTAGCTGCCAAGTCGGCTACTTAATTCGCGTTTATAGCCTTATAGGACACGATTTCGACTAGAATACGCCAGAAAAACTTGGTCGAGTTCAGTCAACCCATTTTCAATTCTAACCGTCTACACATGGAGTTAAACTATGGTTGAACTTGAACCCTGCATATAAACATTGTAAATGACTCAAGTAGGTAGGTAATCACAACGGAAGGTCAAAGATAATTTAATAAGAAGAACTAAAGTGGAAATTTTCGTGTTTTTTTAGAGTGAAATAAGTATATGTCATATACTTTCGTCTTTTGCATGAAGGTATAAAAAAAAGAACTTGGGTATGCATTATTGTAGTGCGACTGAGACAACGACTTAAAAACAATAAAATAATTAAAAAACGAGTTTTCAAACAAAACTGAGGCCAAGCCGCATGAAAAGTAGAAAATAAACTTTTCTTCACACACAGAGGTGGACTCAGATTTTTTGATTGGGACATTTCTCTTGAATATTCTTTCTCTTCATGAATGAAATCACTTGATTACCTCTGATTGATCATACTGAAATATATCGGTGATTGTCAGCGAAAAAAATCCACCTCTGTGTGTGTAGAAAAGTTTATTTTCTACTTTTTAATGCAGCTTGGCCTCAGTTTCGTTTCAAAACTCGTTTTTTACTTATTTTATTTTCTGCCTTTTTCACGTTAACTGAATTGTTATTACGTGCTGCATGGAGATATTTTAAAACAACTTTTATGTCATGTTTGGTGCCGATCCGAAAACAAAAATTTTTCGAGTCTCAAATCGTTGAAGTAGGTACTGCAACGATTTTCTGAAATTCAAATTAGTTTTAAACAGCGCTTTTTAGCTGTATTCCAACTTGATCCCATATAATATGAATTTTCCCGATTTTCCATGTTTTCCACACACTATGATTTTTTTTTAAAAATTTACATGAATTTTTCTCGATTTTTCATGCAAGTTTTCATGATTGTTGATGATGCCAGTAGGACGGAAAAAAGCAATGATTCCGCATAGCTTATAAAACTTTTTTGACGGAAAACTTTCCGGAAACGTCGGAAAATTCCGGAAATTTTCGGAAAATTTTCCAGAAAAATTGGAAAATTCTGCATTTTTCCTGAAACAGATTTATCACTAATCATATCGATGAAAATTTGTCCGATGATTTTCCCGCTTTTCCGGGTTTTCCACGGGGTTTTCGACAAAAGCAACTTTAGGCAACTCATTTCGCTCTACAACTTTGTCTTAGGTTGCAAAACGCTCAAACGCTTCCTTGGTCTGAAAAAACTCCGGAAAAGCGTTTTACATGAATTTTCCTCGATTTTTTCTGCAAGTTTTCACCATTGTCGGAGAGAAAGTAATGATGCCAGTTGATAGGGAACTTGATCGTGCATAATTTAGAAAACTTTTTTACCGGAAAATTTTCCGGGAAAGTTGGAAAATTCCGGAATTTTTTTCGGAAAAATCGGGAACTGCATTTTTCCTGTAACGGATTTATCACTAATCAAATTTGTAACAAATTTTCAAATGATTTTTCCCGATTTTCCGGGGTTTCCATGGAAATTTGCGGTTTAAATTTTGATAGATTGTCACGCGACATGAACCTGTGTGCCAAATTTCAGCTCGCTGTGATGACGAAAAGTGGGTCTACGAGAGTTTCGAAAATAGTAAAAAAGAAATATACAGACAGACAAATTCGTGTACAAGTTAAAGGGACAGGCTGGCCTCAAAAATAGCAATGGTTAACACGGACATTTGTATTAAAACCATCCTTCATTAAATACTACAAAAAGTTACATATATATATATATATATATGGTATATACGAACATCGTATACATACATATAACATTAAGTATCTCTGCAGAAAAATAAAATCTTATACCAAAACCGACTATAAAACTTTTACAGACCCTAAAAGCCAAGATGACTAGATACTACTGTAACATAAGAAATTGAAAATGTAAAATTTGCAACGTGTTTTTAAAAATAAAGCAAACCTTTCACAATGACAAACAACACACGTTAAAGTACAGAGAAAATCATAAAAGTTGCTAATAAAAAAACGGAAATTCCTTGAGAGTAGCCACAAAGTATCTCAAAGATACATCGCATGGTATACGTACGTAACTATACGTGCCGTAAGAAAAATGTACGAGGAATACAAGAAACCCGGCAGACAGGGGAAAGTCGCATTTTCACGTCTGTAAAATATTTGTACATATGTACCTATATAAAAAAACAAAACAAAAAAACATTAAACTGAAGGACACGTATAAAAAAAAACACGATTGCTCCATTTTTTTTTATTTATTTCCGGTTCCTGTCATGTCCCATAGGATCGATCGCATATATTAAAATCACTGCAACTATGAGCCTCTCCAATATCCTAGTAAAACAATATAGTACTCAGCCTTAACAAAAGTTGTAGACTTTCCATATACATACATCCTCTGTATACCTGTTTCGAAAATCCTATAGTAAACTGTTTTAGTTAAGTGCTTTGAATTTCGGAATAGTAAATTTCTCCAAAAGATTAAAATCTCATGTTCGCCGTTTTCATAGAATTAGAATCTTCGTAATTCTCTACTCGATAGAAACCACACGAATTTTTTAAGGTTTTTTTTTTGTTTTTTTTTTTTTTTATATGCAACCAGGATAGAGGACTTGATGAAGGAACACTGCAGAGGTATTTCGTATTCGTGTGACCTAGAATGGTAAGGATACTACCACCATCCGTTTATGGTGGAATGGAATGAGCGTACATAAATAAACTACGAACCTTTCAAAATGATCCACTGTGTTACCCAGTCTTGGTGGAATATGGTAGTAGACCTTTTAACCCTACCCTATTGTAGAAAGATAAATATGACCATACCTGGAGCAGAGTCTTTCTCTCTCTATCTACAATCATTAATGCATACGTTTTCAACATTATACCGACCGATGTAGGTCTGTAACTGCCACGTGTATAGAGGAGATATCGTTCCTTCCGGTTTTTAAGTTTTCCAACAAAAGGCGAGAAGTCTGGTCGTTTTGCATCTGAAATAAGGAATTGTTAGTGGCGGTGGTGGCGGTGGTGGTGTGGTGGGGGTAGTAGGGATGGGATGGTAAATTTTAGTATATACAGGTGAGTTTCTTATTACATTTTGCAACGGCAGCAAAATTTAAAATTTCACACTGTTTGTTTGGAGTTTTAAGTTTCTTCCCATATACACTTTCCGTACCATATCCTTCCAGCACATGATATATGTACATCACTTTGCACTGAATAATCCGACGATATTTTAAGCTTTTCGAAAACATGATCAAGCGCTTTCTCCCTATGCAAATTGCATCATCTCCTTGGAGTTCTAGGCCATTACTATGGTCTTTTATGTATGTATCTTTGGTCTCGTTATATGCAAATTGTGCTGTATTAAAGATTTCATCGTAGATACATATAAATCCAGAGCCCGTCCTTTGTTGTTCCGACACCATGACCTATAAGATTTATTCTATATACAAGATATGAGTCCCAAAACACCATTACACCTCAGTGAACTTTGATGGAATCAATTAGGATAAGATCTCTGGAGGAGTCTGTCGAAATGCAAAAGTTTCATTATTGGTCTACTGAACTAGGAGCAGCACAAATAATCTCATCTCGTCCTCTTGCTTCAAAGATTTTGATGCAAATATATGAAAATTTGCGGGTTGGTTAATTTTATCTTTAAAACTCATACCTACATATGTATTTATGTATACATATATGTACATACAGTTGCAGAATAATATCATAGCAAGCCTGTAGGACGCCTTCGGGGAAATTAGGGAATTAAGTTATATGGATGACAGCGCAATCTCAAGAAAATTTAGCTCATACATAGCATGGAAAACCACATGATGCCACAAATCCGAAAATCTAATATTCCTCAGTTGACCTATGTATGCAATGTTAACTTTGGCCCATTACTAAATAGAGAGTATGTCGCCATTTGGGCTAGCTAGGTAAATACCTGACGCGGGGTTGATGGTGGTCTTAAATCTGCAAAATTATGGACCAGCTTAGATAATTTCCCACAGTGCGTGTCATTTTAGGTTTAGTTAAGAACAAATGAAATTGCCGTAATTTATTTACATTTTGTATTAGAGAGCTTTAATTATAGGAACATGGCTGCTGTGAATGGTGTTGTGTTGATTTTGTATACTTATACATATTAACAAATATGTATGCCTTATGTATTATGGTAGGTCGGGAGGTTGAGATAAATTCACGGTAATTTGCAAATTTGCTCCTGTAGGAATATGCGCTTACAATAAATTTTAGTGATAATTTTTATACCCTAGATGAAATCTAAAGGGTATACAAAGTTTGTCATTCCGTTTGTAACACCTCGAAATAATGATGGTAGAGGAAAATGGATTGGACACCCACCCATGCATAATATTAAAAGTTATTTTGATTTTTGCATGTCCGTCCGTCCGTCCGTCCGTCTGTGCGCACGATAACTCGAGAACACGTATACATAGAGAGCTGAAATTTTGTACATGGACTTTTAAAACAAAAAAGTAAAATTATGTTCGAAAATGAGACAAATCGGGCAACTCCTTCGTGGGGTTGCCATACACAACTTTCGTTTTGCACTATATATTTGGACACTGCCTGAGAACGCATCGATATAGAGAGCTGAAATTTGGTACATGGTGTTTTCTTTCTACTAGCAAATAAAATTTCAAAAATGGACTAAATGGGGTAACTCCTTCTTGGTGTTGCCATATAAAAATTTAGGATTTTAACGTATACTGTGAAAACGATCAGTCCAAGACATTTTTATTGTACTAAAAACTTCTTTAGAATGCAAAATCTTATAAAATTGGTAATAATCATTTTTTCTGTCGGACGAACCGTTCTAGAAATATATGCGAAAAACCACTGCAAAAATCAAAATTGCTCAAATGGGTACCCATACGAAATTTCATATGGGCATTCATCTAGGGTATCATAAGAATTGGTCTTAGACCAATTCTAGCTTTTTTACTTGTTTTTATTTATTTTGAATTGGATGGGTACCCAGCGGGAAAAATGGGAATGCCTGACTTAGATAAGCTTTACTCTTAACATTACCTAGAAGGCATTAGTAATGAGTACATGAACATTCCTTACGTTGACGCGGTTTAAAAAGGCAGGCGTAATGTATTGGTGCGTCGTACTTTTGACCATGTTATGTACCTTCCAGGGAATGCTTCGAGAAGGCAGAGGTAATTAATAGACATCTTCATACGTGTTGTTATCGAAAAGAGATAGAAATTTGTGCGGCTATATTTGTAGAGGCTAGTTCGAGGGAGTGCGTGCAGGTCGAAAATGATTCATATAGTTTCATTATTTTTCTAAGAACAATGAAGGAAGGAAAGTGCATGCAGATGGAAAATATTTTGATTTGTGCATTATTTTCATTTAAGTACGAGATTCGAATAAGTGAAAACGGTTTATTTTCTACACATTTCTAAGAAAGCAGGAAAAGTTTATTCCTTTACCTCTCAGTGAAAACAGGAAGAGTGTTTCTCTCTACCTTCCTGAGGGTATAAATTGAATAGTTATTTCCAACCTTCCGGAGAGAATTCATACTTTATCGTTTCGTTCACTTTTCGAAAATGACAGAATTAATGCTTCCACTGAATTACTCTTTTCACCTTCCAAAGAATTTAAAAGTAATGGTTCTTCTCGCCTTCCAAAGAATTAATAAGGAAGGCTTCCTTTCACTTTACAGGTCATGCAGAGGTAACGTATAACCATCTTATATACCTTCCCGTCGTAGAATATCAATGCATTAAAAGCAATGGACTAGGTATCAGAGCGTATTGCTACCATGCCTTTCACAGAACGTTTTCGGAATGCATCCGAAATGCTTCCGTTTCACGCTGGGTACCATAAAACGGGGTGACTTTGGCAGTTAGTGTCGGTGATCGGTTGACGTAATGGTAATGAGGTGCGGAGTATTGAATAGTTCAATCTGTTACACGATTCGGTATCAGGTGCACGTGTGTCACTTTGAAATGCCCCGAAATTATATTAGGCCACTTAAAACGCGTAGACATCGAAACTATACGGATGATGACCTCATAGAAACACTAGAAGATATTAAAAAGGGTATGTTAGAACTTAGAAGTAAGTGAGAGTATAAAGTCGAAAGTGTCTCGTGAAACGATTTAGATTAGACTGAGTGGTGTACTTAGGGAGAAAATTGGTGGTTCGCTTGCTTTTAGTCCTGAGGAAGAGACATTGATTGCGGATACTTTGCATCAGGGGGCTATGTAGTAGAAAATTATAATAATCATGTCCTGTACAAGCAACTTGAGCTCTTATAGGGGCATAGAATGGCTACAGTATGTCACTTGCCATGGTTAGCTACGTGAACACTGTCACGAAGACAGCAAGGATCCGTTTTAAGAATGTGCAAAATGTGAAGATGACGATGTTGTTTTTTTCATCAACTACACCTCTAATTTTTTGGTAATTAATTTTTCTAATAAATCTTCTCAAATTACTAAACTATTTTGTGATTTATACTATTTTCTTCGTATTAGTTTCACCTGCTTTTATGTTTAATAATTATGGAAAAATCTTAACCTGCCAAAGTCACTCCAGACCCGGGGTGACTTTGGCAGGCCCTTTAACAGCATTTTTCTCTAAAATTTTAAGCGAAATGATTTTTTCATTTACTAGTTTACATAAACAAAATGTCAAATGCCATGTCATACCAACATACATATATTAAATGTAAATAAAAAATCTATGAAACCTTCAAAATCTGCCAATGTAACCCCGTTTTACAGAATTCATTCGTTTTGTAAATTAATGTCGTCCTTGTGGGTAAGAGTTGGTGCTATTAATGAAAGTTTAAAGGACGTGCTGTCTTTCCTCCTTCACTTCTTTTGAAAGCGTAGGACCTCCACACAAACTCTTCATTTTACCTTGTTCTAAGACATTCTCTTGATTTCTGAACGTCAGCCTTAAAATTATCTCTTTGCCGAACAAATCGATGTGAAAACTTCAAAACTAAAATTTTGTCGAAGTTGATTTTATTCATATCATCCTTCAATGATTTTATCATGTGCCTTCGATTTCCCTTGCCACAGCGCTTCTTCCCACATAGAGTCAAACAAGCATATATGAATAGGTTAGAAGTAAGACTAGAACATTGAGGCACTTCGAAATTTTTTCATTTCTATTAATCTTGAATTAATTGTAGTATTGTTTAAAAATTAAAAAATTAAATTAAACGTAAAGGGAGTCAAATATATAAGCTAAAAGGTTTGGTTTTATCTAAAAAGGTTGCATTTCAAACTCTTTCGAAATATTTATAAATATCTACAATAATGATTTTCGATTCATCAAATCTATCAAAATAGATGGACAATTTAATGTTGAATTCTTTTCAACGAGTTCTACACCGATGCAGTGCAGATTTACGTGTTTTTGTTGTTGCATTATAAAAACACGTAAAGCTGCACTGCACTGGTATAGAATTCGTTGAAAAGAATTCGACATAATTTTCACGAAAATTTTTTTCTCATAATAAATATTCAATAAAGAAACTACGGTCTGGATTTATGGTTCATCAATCTCCTTGTGCCATCTCTTTATAAAACTGAAAGAATCGTTGTCCTGACAATAATTTCATTAATTTATTATTATTATTAGTTACGGGGGCTGCAGACAGGATGCCTGCCTCTCATCTTGTCACCGCGACCTATAAGATCTATTGTGACATTACCCCTGTATGCCCTAGGGCGCCCATTCGAACTTAAGGTCTTTGATGAAGCTTATAATATTCTTAAGGTTCATTTTTTCGACATCCTCTGGGAGTGGAAATGCCTTTCCTAGATGTTTTAGCCTTATGCGGCACAGAGCTTCACAGTCACATAGGACATGTTCAGCCGATTCATCGTCTTCCATACAGAATTGACAGGTCTCATCATTGATCTTACCCATCTTCTTAAGATGGGCAATGCCCAGTAAGTAGTCCCGTTATGAGTCTTAGTTCCTTCCTGCTGAGTGTGAAGTATTCTTTTGTCCTCTGTTGCGAATACTTTATAAACTTCTTCGCTTATCTCAGCCCCGGGATATTTTCCCAGTATTCCTTTTTAGTACTGTCCTCCCAAAGCCTGATCTGAGCTGAGAGGTGACATTTTGTGTGTCCAAAGACAGGCTCAGGGCGAATAAACGGAGATTTGACTCCTTCCTTTGCAAGGCGTTTCGTAATCTCGTTTCCCATAATGCTTTCATGTCCTGGTACCCAGATCAGTGTCACCCTATTTGTCTCGGCCAGTTGCTTCAAGATAGTAAGACAGTCCCAAACCAGCTTTGACTCAAAGGTAAACGAGTTTATAGCTTTGCTACTCAGCTGTCTGATATTTAAGTATATTTTTGCTCCACGCATATTTTTGTGGATTATTTCGCGAGCGCAGAGCTCTATGTCGTGTATTTCTGCTTTAAAAATGGTTGGTGAGGCCCCCAGTGCCTTTGCGAGGTGGCAACTTGGTCCATATATGCCCACCCCTGCTTCACCTTCCATTTTGGATCCATCCGTGTACCATTTAAGAGATCCTTTTTGAAAAGGTAGGTCCCCAGTGTGCCACTGTTGACGGTCCCACAAGATCACCTTAAATGGTGTTTCAAAGGTATGACGTTTCAGCATTAGCCATCGGGTCCTCTATGAAATCCTGGAGGACTTTCAGGTGGCCAACCAAATTATTTGTACTTAGGAGGTTTGCCCTTTGTAGCCTAATTGAACTAAGTATGGCCTGCTCCCTAACATATAAATGTAAGGGTAGTAGATCCAACATAGCCTCTAGGGTCGCAGTTGGGCAGGTACACACTTGTTACCCCTAGACATGCAAGCCGTTGTAGTTTTTGCAAACTAGCTTGAGCTGTCTTTTGTTTTGTTTTTGTCCACCAAACGAGTGAGGCGTATGTGATCATGGGTCTTATAATAGATGTGTATGACCACAGAGTCGTTTTTGGTTTAAGACCCTAAGTTTTGCCAAAAACCCTGCGGCATGTCCCTTGTTGCCACTGTAGCTTTATCCAGTACTCTTTTTAAGTGAGAGTTCTAGGTTAGTCTGTTATCCAGGGTAATACCTAAGTATTTGACACTACTGTTCCCTCAAGAGATGGTGCTTGTAGGTAAAGCTTCCTTTTTCTCGTGAAGGGAACAACTGTTGTCTTACCAGGATTGGCTCGAAGACCCATTATTTGGCACCAGTTGCAAACTATGTTTAGGGCATTTTTCAATAAATCAGAGATTATCTGATCATGTTTGTCCCTAATTGTAATGACCAGGTCATTCGCATATCCCTGATTGTCATAGCCGGAGTTGGTTAGCTTCTGTAGGAGATCATCTACAACCAGCGACCATAGTAGAGGGGACATATAATTTCATTAATAAGCACAGATAAGTTTATGGCTACGATTAGGGGGCGACGAGGCCACTTGGATCATGTGGACATCGTAACCAGGGTTGATTTATTGTGCCTTCCCCTAACGTAGCTACGCTAAATCTAGTCTCCTCACAAGCTTGATTATTTCCTTGAGGGTGAGCTTGTAAACCTTATTTGGAAAGATAAATGCTTTTTCAGTGATTTCCAATTTTATAGCTCTAAACACAGGACACCCGCATATGTTATGCTTTGAGGTTGCGTCTTTCTCTTCGCTGTTGGATTTGCATATCTTCTTACAGAAAAAAAAAATTATTAATAAAATCCTCTCGAATGAATTTAAATCTCCAATTAAAAATTAAAATTTGTCAACATGTCTCCAAACTGATTGATACTAAATGTGGCGTACCACAAGGGTGTCATCTAGGTCCTATTTTGTTCTTACTTTTACAGAAAAAATATATTTAACTGATTCATCTTTACTTTATATATCTAATCTATTATGTTGATGCCTGATGATTTTTGACATCCTTTTGGTTGTCTTGTTTAGGGTGTTGGGGCTTATCTTTGGCCCTCAGTTCGATTAGATGTTTTCTCTTTTCTTCTATTTGATCCTTGGTTTTGTTTTTGATCACCTCTTGTGTTGTTGTTTGTCCTTTTTCTTACAGCTGCTACGCCACATCAGCTGTAGTTGATTTGAGTAGCACCGTATTTATTCTCTACAAATTATCCTAGAACCTTCCTGAATATTTCGTTGTCCAAACCCATACTTTACTAGGATGTCACTAACCTAAAGTTGTTTCCATTTCCAATAGATGTCGCTTGTATCACTTTGTGGCGCGTAACAATAACGATAATTTTAATAATAATTTCCATGAAAAAAGTTTCGTTACGTATTTAGTTTATATTAGAAAAAAAAAATCAAGATTATCAACAGTTCTATGAATTAATAATTTTAAAATTATCAAAAGCTTTATACATGGTTAAACAAAACTGTTAACACTTCAAATTCAACACTTGACTTTGGGTACCCCCATTTCCAATATTAAACCCCAAGAAATTATACAATAAAAAAATCCACTCATAATTATTAAAATTGAATGACTCAAAGTTGTTTATAAAATTGAACGTTGATCCTTCCACACAGCAGCAATTTACATTTATTCTAGAAATCATTCAAATTTTTATTTTCTTCTTTTATTTCAGGTTTTCTATCCTGGGACGTGACAGACTGCCATGTGGATCTGGAAGAGGAATTAAACACGATAACTCAACATGCCCCAGAGGGGGAGGAAGCAAGGCATGGTAAGTACACCACCATATCCTCCGCAGATACATTTTCCTTATTTTTTTTTTTTTTGTTTTGTTTTTGTGCAGCAAGCCTTTTCAACAAAACGTCACACGTGTGCAAGGCTTAAACTGCACCCAACTAAATAAATATATTTACCTAAATACGTTACCTATATATATATATACTATACCTGTGTAGATATGTACATAAATTCATATTTCCAAAGAGAAATTGTCACATTTATGTGTGCATTGCATATATAGTCCCATTTTCACCTGAGTTGGGTTCAAGCTGTCATAAACATTCCATCGAAGCGGAAATTTTCACTCATCGCAAGGACGACGCCTATATAACTATAACTTTATGTTTATGACGTCCCTATACTGTGTACATACCTACTAAATATTACCCACTCCCACTCTATACCTACGTACGGATGTATTATGATGATAAACAAACATCGGAAATAGCTGTTATTTGAACGGTATTTCAGAGCAATCATTTTCGGCGGCAATCCAATGCCATTTTCATTCTCGAAAACGAGCAATCAATTTATAGGGGGCGCTGTGCACTCACAGTTTGTGTTGTGTTGTTGTGTACTTATATACATGAAAAATAATGTCATTGGGCAAAGCGCACTGCTGATTAGTTAGACGAACCCAATTTTGGGTATTTAGTTTAGCATAAATCGCAATGCGCCGCTTTTGTGGCCTTCGACCTGTGTTCACCATTGTCCTCTGTTCGAATTATAAATTTTGGTTTATTAAAATAATACTGGGAATCAGAAGAGATATTGCCTTTAAAATTATTTACACATGACAGTTAATGGGGAAGGACTCAACTGAATTAAACAGTTTTCCCGTTTTCCCATATCTACATTTACCATCGGAGGTGAAGTTAACTAATATAATTCGAAATGTAAATGACTTTCAATTTATGAGTTAAACTGTGTCTGTGTGTGTGTGTTTTATTTTTCAGCAGCTAGGTTAATGTAATTTTCCTGCTAATGAGAATAAATTTTTTGATAACGTGAATAGTAATTTTTATGAAGGTTTTCATGATTTTGAAAAAAAAAAAAAACAAAAACAATTCTTAACTGTGCGTGAGTATATAAATTTCAATCAAATTGGAATAAAGTTTTCATTTAAAACAGAGGATTGTGGAGGGGGGGGGCGCTTTTCAACTTTGACTGCTCATCACCATTTCCGTATAACACTAAAATGGAGGTAGAGGACGCCACTGGTTGAGTATAAAGTGAAGTATTAAGAAAAAAAATGGAAAATTTTACGATAATACAACTCCTGAGGATGCCTAAAATATGAACAGAAACGTGTTAGGCAATTTACTAAAATGGATTGGAAAATTATCAACTAAATACTTCTATTGAGATTCTGATTTCAGTTGATGAGTATAATACAAATATCATTGAAGCCTAAGTGAGTTACGAACCTACAACCTAACATACAATCAAAAGTAACAAGATTGAAAAATATGTAGGTACTTTACAAATTTTGATTTGGCTGTCATGAAAATGACGAAAATCATAGGTTGAAAAACTGTTGTATGTAGTCCATGCAAGTAAGCCAGTTCTATACCAGATTAGAGAATAAAAACTGCTCCATCTGAGAGATGAACTATCCTTGAAGAGCCTTTGAGTTTAGTAGTTACCGTCCCGGAACATGTTTCATTCTCAGTTCACTTATGTTAGGAATGTTTATGAGAGTAAGAATACAATACAATGATTACTATGTATAAAAAGGCGAGGAATTAAAAAAAAAAAACTATGAAATATTTGTATGTACAAATATATAAAATAAAAGCATAGGTCAACGAATAGATCCTTGCGGAACTCCACCGATTAGTAAAGGAACTGCCAGATTTAATCAATAACTGCAAAATTTATATGTAGACTGACGATTTGATATACAGATTTATCTTGGTTTGGTAGAACATTTGAAGTTCATTCGAACATATTTATATGGATAATTCATTAACACTTATACAAATAGTTGTTTTTATTATCAATTCATTGATAAAACATATATAACGCGAAAAATTTATGTAACTATATTCAATTCCTTTAAAGAACGACTCTTTAACTATTTAATTGTAAATTTTTTGCTCATATACATCACCGCAATTAACGCTTGCTCTTACCATACTGAAATTTCAATTATAAGATTCTGCGTTTCTACATATACATACACATGTATATAGGTATCTCTAATCTATTTACAAATACGCAATATAAATTTTTAAATTCACCCAAAACTAAATGCTTTAATCACTAATTTAAAATTATTCTTCGTTATATGACTCTCCTCCTCTCTTCAATTCAATCCTGGAATATATTTTACCAGAACCTGCATTAGACTTGTACATTCCTTCGGGGGCTTTTGCTTTTTTGAGAAGTTCTCTCATGCCTTGACGTGTTGTCATAATTATGGATTTTAAAAAGACCTAAAAATTATTTGAAAAAATCATACAGAAAATTTGTATAAAACAAAAACACACAACATCAGGCATTTTGTCAATTTATTCACTTCATGTTAAGAATTTATTCCCCATATTACTTTCCATGACCTTGGCTACTTTCGGGATACCTACATAAAAGAAAATCTGAATTTTTCATCATCATTCATCGTTATCATCACAATAATTATTATGATTTCTTTCCTCATTCGAGACGACGACGACGTAATTTGTCATCACAGCCGAGACCATACATATTACGAGGCTTATTTTCTAGGTCAGTAGATCCATTTTCCAAAGGGACTGAAATCCAAAGGAATTCAGAAGCGGAATATAAAAAAAAAAAAAAATACAAATTTCAAAATGAACTGGAAACCTCATGGTCGGATGTTGATTATTTCGACCAAGGCTCAGAGAGCCGGATATAGGGTAAGTTAGGTTATGGATGCTGTTTATGTAGACAACGTTTCCTGTTCACTATCTACCCTTATATTCCACTGAATCTATTCTCCATAGCATACCCAGGCATACCCATAGCTCAATTCATAGTAAGCTGTGCTGTAGGTACCATTTCTGCGTGACTGCCTTTTATGCAAATACATTGTGAATGAATACTCGTCTGCTGCGTCGGTCGTACAGTAGTAACTATAACTAACTAACTAACTGGGAGGAGGAAGTCCCTATGATGGAATGGATGGAAATATGGAACGTAATTATCATCTTTCACAGCATATGGATGAGAAAAATGTTTAGAAATGTTGTTTTATGCTATTTTTTTTTTTCATTTTTCATTTTTCATATACACAAAGTTGTTATGAATAATTAGAGCGCAAATGATATGCGCGCTGTCTACTTAAATGAGAAGCTAAGGATGGAGAAAAAAAAATTGTTTAATTTAGCAAAGGACTTGCAAAGCAGGTACATAAGTGCTGAAAGATTTTCTCATTAACACTCTTGTTAAAACCGGAATAGAAGTGGCTCTACGGATTCAATGCAGTTAAGTCTACGTTCTTTTCGTTCAGGATGCATATAGCATATACATATATGTACATGTTCAGCTCATTAAGAAACTAATGAACACTGAATTTAATGAAAAAGTAAATAATTAAGAAGAAAAAAAAAAACTCTCTCCCGATTTCTCGTTAGTACTGTTGATCATCTTACATAGAGCGATAGTAGAGTTGACAGTAGCAAAGAAGAAGTAAATAGAAAAGAGGAGAAAAAATGGAAGTAAATCTGTTTTTTTTTTGTTTTTGTACTTTTGTTCTACGAGTAATTAAGTTTGGTTTCATCTAATTCAGTGGTAATGCTAACTAATACTAAGCCCGGTTGCTACGCGAAATTAGATAAGTGTCCGGCACAGGCGTCATATTAAAACCTGTGAAGACCATGAGCACCGAAAAAATACAGTCATACTTTAAATTTTAAGTGATAAAAAAAAAAAAGGTTTTTAAATGGTAGGAACTCCTGGAAACTATTCTTTCTTACTCTCCGAATAATTTCAACACAATGACTAAGTAAGTTAGAATGATATGTCTTGTGCCGGATAGGTATAGAAGGTTTGAGCTCGGCTGTACTACTGACTGAACGAAAATTATTTCTGAGAGCACCTCGCTCACTACAATATTTTTAGGTGAAAGTAAAAGTTGTCTCATTTAAGATATCTGACTCACCGCTAAGTCTCTCTTAAAATTGTTATTCCTACAATCACTGAAGGCTACCTCCAACCCAGCCTGAAACAAATCAAACTACCGTACAACAGATGTGGTAGAATCAGCAACCAAAGTCTGTACATATGTATAATTCGCTTATCCGAATAGACGTATAATAAGAGCAGGTCATACAAGAATTTATTTGAATGTCAGGATTATGGTTTTCAGTAGCATAAGGTAGACTAGTTCCTTAGAGAATTACACTATCACACTTGCTACTCTTAGTAGTTATTAAAAAGAAAATCGATTACGTAATTGATTGATTGATTACAAATCTGGATTTTGTTGTTGTTATTGAATAAATGGTCATTCGCTTTTGACCAAATTTGGTCATTGGAAAATAAATTGACTGAAAAACCGCGAAGAATTCATTGTAGCACATTTATATAAAACGCTGAAGAGCAGTGGACCTAAAAGAGATCCTTGAGGGACTCCGCGATTAACAGGAAATGGGTGGACAGATAATTTCTAATAAATAAAATAAAATAAAATAAATTGACTGAAAAACAGCGAAGAATTCATTGTAGCACATTTATATAAAAGCTGAAGAGCAGTGGACCTAAAACAGATCCTTGCGGGACTTCGCGATTAACAGGAAATGGGTGGACAGAAAATTTCTAATAAGACGGATAATGTGACAATACAATACAAAACAATACTTTATTATGGCAGAGTACAACAAGACCTTGAAAACGGATCTTTTTAGATTATACAATAATAACAAATTACAAAATTTGGCAAATAATTACAACTACATACTAATTAATAAACTTAAAATTAAATTAATAGATAATAACTATAAAATGAAATAGAATAAAAAAGAAAAAATAGCTACAAGTAAATAAAAAAAAAAAACAATAATAATGATAAGAAACAAAATTCTGCAGAACCTACATAAAAATAAAAAACAAAAACAGAAGAGATAAAAAAAAGCAAAAAAAAAGTCAAGTGAGCGCACACATACCTACGAAGAGTCATTACAGGTTAAATACTGAAATAAATGCCTCCTGAACACGCCAACCGAGCTCACACGGTGAAAATCAGTGGGCAATGAATTCCATAGACGAAAGGCTTGAACAAAGATGGAACGTTCGCCAATTAGACTAGTGAATCGTGGAATTAGTAGTAAGTCAAGATGTCTTGTTGAGTGCAAGGAACAAGTGAAATGTGTTAAGTAGGTAGGCTCCTTAATCCGAATTAATTTATGAAGGAAGCATATTGATCTATAGGTAAGATAAAGGTCTAGGGGACAACTTAGTAACTAATACACAGCGATATGGAGTGATATGATCATACCATCTCAAGCCGTAAACAAACCTTGTACAGTCATTGAACGCGACATTAATTTTGTTGGAACAATAGGAATCCATGGAAGGGTATATAAGTTACCGAACATGAAAAATGATAGGATGAGGGCTTTTATTAGTCTAAGCCTAGTCGAGATTGGGAGGAGTGCAGCAAATAGCCAAAGCCTTCTAAGCGTACCATAAACTTTCTGTAAGACAGCGTTGGTGTGATCGCAACAAGACATGCCACTGTTAAGCATAATTCCTAAATTTTTAGTTTTCTATACTCGAACCAGCCAGAGCGATAGTGGGAAAATCAGATATATCGACTCCAGTTCGTGCAACAATCATGTAATTTGATTTGGTCGCATTTAAATCAAGGTGGTTACTTATAGCCCAATGGTAAACGCGGTATAAGTCGTCATTTAGTCTAGATATATACAATTGTACGTCATCTGCATACATCTAAATGCTCGAGCTTTGGATAACTTCCGGCAAGTCATTGACAAATGCACAAAATAAGAATGGTCCCAATATAGAGCCCTGAGGAACACCAGAATTTACAGTTGTAGTTATAGGTAAAGAGCTCAGCACTTTAACCTGTTGCGTGCGTTCCGATATGAAACTGTAAATGAATTTAATGGCAACCCTACTGAGTTTGAATCTGTCAGAGATTTTATCCGAAAGTAGTTTATGCTGAAGTCTATCGAAAGCCTTCGAAAAATCCAACAGAGACAAGTAGCAAATTTTGTGTCTATCAACTGCCAGTCGGAGGTCCGTTGTAATCCTTAAGAGAGCGGTCTCACAACTGTGGTTTTCCGATATCCGGATTGCCATTGCGTGAGAAGGGAACACTATCAAAAGCCTTTGAAATATTCAGAAGTGTTAGAACACTCATTCCATCAGCGTCACGATCTTTCCGAAAATCGTATCACATATGCATATCTTCTCCGCTCTAAACTCAAAATTCTAGTTAGATGGTTTTTGTTAAAAAAAAAAACAATAATAATACTTATTGTACAAAGGTCAGATAAGTCCTAAGGCGTTCGTACCTTGGCAATGGCGACCTTCCAACCTTGTGGGAACTCGAAGAGATCGTAATAAATTTTTGTGTGCAAGAGGTCTTACATAGGTTAGTGGAAATGAGGCAAGACTTTATCGGAACCTTCCGCTACTGATGTAATTGTGAAAATAAATTTAATAACCCTCGGTTAATTCAATACAAACTGAAATCTGAAAGTGCTGCACTTAGTGGCTCAAAATACATTAGAATAAACAGAGGCTGTAGCGGTTGGATATGGAGAGTAATAATATAAAAAGTAGTTATTAAGACGATCAGATTGCAGCTATGGAAACCTTATTGTCCATTCAAGTAGAAAAAAAAAATATTACTACTCCCCAGAGCAGTTGATGCCGATTCAAGTGTTGAGAAATTAATCTGGCAATAGTCGTAGAAGGATAAATGTGTTATGGAAAGACAAATAGATATTTTTTGACTTTTGTGATTTAGATTTTTCCCAACTGATAAAAAGTTCAGCTTTCTAAATATGTGATTATAAGTGGCTACAAATAACTTTCTGGACAAACAACTCAATTATTTAAAGTATACTCCCATGTCTATTTCGTATTTGTTTTTTAATCGTAACAAATTTCTTACTCAAATCACTTATAATGTTTTCAACAGTATACACAACATTTGAGTTCATGGACGTATGTACAATTAAAGTTGGGTAATAGCATTGATATATTTAGCAATGAACCCAGTGGATTTGGTGGTTTTGCCATTTGAAATTGGTAGGCTTTCCTAATCTCTTGAGCATGTTGTCCAGCTTTATATTGTTTTTCTTTTTTTTTTCTATATTACGTAAAACATTCTAATATCATGATTCTTTTTTATATACATTGTATTTGTCTTGATTGTAACAAAAGAATAAACTACATAAATAATGCACGCGCTAATTATACAAATAAATCCGTAATAAGGTCACTTCTATGTATACTTCGATTCCAACGTCTAATCAAATATTTTAGTTTCGTATTTCAGTTTTAATTAGCTCCTACGTGTAATGTACGTACATAAATAGAAACTGGAGGTTAAATAGGCATTGATTAAATGTATACCATAATTATTATTCTATTGAGAAAACGGGGATTTATTCACAGTTCCGGAATAAATAGAATCCCTGAAATACAAAACTCTATAAATTATGTATTGGACAGTCTTGTAGACAATCTTTTTACTTAATCACTAAACTAACTTTTTTATAATACAAGGCAGTGATAGAAGCTGCATTATTTCTAAAACCGCGTGATTGAGTGCGCTGACAACGTACATACATAATTATAATTTTTTTTTATACTAACCAGAAGCAATGAGCGTGAGTGAGCCATTGAATTTGTAAGTAAAAGCTGTTCCCTGCCTTTCCATTGGCTAGAGCAAACCTTCGGAAGATATTTTCCATGCCATGAAACAGATGTTTTTGATAACGTATGTTAGCCCCAATGAGTAATTTTAACTAAAAACGTTGACCCACTATTTCTTCAGATTTGTGGCTAGTAGAAAATAAATCGATGTACAAGTCTTGAATCGATGATTTGCACAATAATAATAAAAATAGAGATTACTCTTTAGTATTTTTTACCGTTTGCCCCGGTTCAAGAAGGAATATATTTGGATTCTCCGGTATATAATAAAACCTAAAAAATATTTTTTTTTATTTCTTTTCCATCACACAATTCATTTTATTTTTGGTGACAAGTTTCAAGTCTTGGTTTTGACTCATCAATAGGTCCCAACAAATGAAAAAGTAGAACAATGAAAAAGAAATGAAAAAAATCAGAAAAATTGAGAAAAATAAAAAAAAAATTTTTTTTAAAAATTTAAATACTTTGAAAAAAAAAACCAGATTCATTTGAAACGAATCGAACCTGTGTACGCCCGCAGTGGGCTGAAAAAAGAAAAATTAAATTTTTTAAAATTTTTTAATAAAACGCTTCTTCTTCTTCCTTTCTCTTTTTCTTTTTTCAGCCGACTGTGGGCATGCACAGGTTCGATTCGTTTCGAATGAATCTGGTTTTTTAAAATTTTTAAAAAAAAATTTTTAGTAAAATTTTTTTCTTCTATTTTTCTCAATTTTTCTGATTTTTTCATTTCTTTTTTATTGTTCTACTTTTTCATTTGTCAAATATAATAATAATAATGAAAAATTTAAATAAAGAAGATGATTAAAATGAAGTACATTTCCGTCCCTAATTTTTCTGTTTTTTTTTAAATTTAAAAAAAAAAATTTTAATAAAAATTTTTTTCTTCTCTATTTTTCTCAATTTTTCTGATTTTTTCAATTCTTTTTCATTGTTCTACTTTTTCATTTGTCAAATATAATAATAATAATCAAAAATTTAAATAAAGAAGATGATTAAAATGAAGTACATTTCCGTCCCTAATTTTTCTGTTTTTTTTTTAAATTTTTAAAATAATTTTAATAAAATTTTTTTTTTCTATTTTACTCAATTTTTCTGATTTTTTCAATGCTTTTTCATTGTTCTACTTTTTCATTTGTCAAATATAATAAGTATAATGAAAAATTTAAATAAAGAAGTTGATAAAAATGGAGTAGATTTTCGTCTCTAATTATTCTATAGAAAAAAACAAAAAGAAGAAAATTTACTGCAATTGTAGTAAAAGTTCTCCTACATCATTGCTTTCCAATGAAATAAAATATGAAGGTAAAAATATTTCGAGATTAGTTATAACCGTGTAGAATATATTTTACCTTTCTACCCTGTATATATAGATATAAATCAGGGAACCTTACACAATATACATACATAAATGTATAAGTATATAAATTTACATAAATATTTCAATATTGCACTTATCTTAGAATATACCCCAAGAGACTATAGGAGAAAAAAAAAACAGATGAAAGCTTTTTATTCGCTATCAATGCACGCAAACTTGCTTTCTTCCTGTAAAAATAAAACAAAAAACAAACAAAAAATATCACCAATTCCATTCAAATAATTTTATTCCTGTTTTGACTTCTTCTATTCCATATAGAAACGGAAATGTGTTATTGGTGCTCTCGTCGAACAAAACGAATTCTTTCTGGTAAGTACGTATACAGATAGAATAGTCACACACATACACACACAGTTTATGAAAAAAAAAATATATATAAAAGGCACAAAAGTTTTCTCGTTACTTAAATATATTCTTAAAATATCCTTCGAAGTTTTTCTATTTTTATTACCATTAAATACTATATACTTCCACCACTTCCTTACCCATCACTACTCTCTCTCTCCTCTACTCTACTCTACTCTACTCTCATCTTGCCTTTTTATATCTTAGCAATATTGAAATTTTTGCAAATAAAATTGCAATTCTAAATCGAAGAACTTTTCAATTGTCATACATATATTTATATGTATGTGTGTATGCATTCACCTTTATCTTTCCTCCAGATAACTAGGATACTACTATTCAAGAAATTTAATGCAAACTTTAAAACTTTCAAGAATTTTCTTTCACATTACCAAGGGTTCCATTATAAGACCAGTTTATTGAATTTGAGAATGTTTTGTGCCATTAAATTATGCAATCGCTTTAGAAATTCTGAAATTAATTTCACTATAAGCATAAAGGCGTTCTCTTATATACAACAATATCTATATATATATATATTATATTGTGTACATACATACACACATCGAATAGTTGGATAGCTTTAAATTATCACAGTCCTTTTGGAATAATTTTGTTTGGATAACGACAATATTCTGTACGTACTATATACATACATACTCAAATCTAATATCTCCTTACAGTAACCTCAAGCTTTAAAATCAATGAGCCAAAGGTTCCTTATGGTTATACCCCACCTATGAACATGCTATAAAGTTCATGGACACCATATAGGTCACCATGGGATACATACAGAAGCTTCAGCACTTGCCACGTACAAAAGAATCCTATAATATTTATGGATGCTTTTGTGTACTCCATATTTATACCTTCCTTCGTACATACATGTTTCTACCCACTTCTCATCCATATTTACATAAAGTTCCATGGCGAAAAATTTGAGAAAAAGGATCTATTTCCAGTAGATATATGTATGCCACCAAAAATAAAATACAAAAAAAAAACACCAAATTTTAGTGCGGACCTATAGTTTAGTCTTGATATTGCTGTTGCCAAGAAACGAAAAAAAAACATCCTTTTGAAGCTAGGACTTTATATCGGTTTTAGCTATATTACGCATCCTAACCATGTCCTGCACGTTCATCGCAGTTTTGTTTTTTCTCTGACAGATATTGATGGATTTTTGTAGTGTTTTTTTCTTTTCTTTTTCACCCCTCCACCCTTTTTTTTTTGTGAATGACTGAATTTTTTATGCGACTGTACTCATCTTCCTTGTTTTTTAGGAATGAGTTATAGCTTTTACTGGTATTTATGTATATGCGCTAGGGTTTGACACTTTTATTTAAAAAAAATTGCAGAAAAAAAAAAGAACTCCATTAGTTACCTGAATAAATACGTACTAAAACGCTACCTTAACATGATGAATTCAATCATCAACCGGAATTTATTCATTGAATGACTTTTACAATATTGTTCAGGCACAATAAAAAATTGTAATTCAATTTAAGCCACCATCCTCTTTCGCTTTATAATATGTAAATTAACCTCATTTTTTGTTTTTTGTTTGTGGGATTATTATTTGAATTTTATAATTTCTCATTTTTCATAAACCTTTAAGTAGAATTTTTTTTTTTTTTTTGTTAAATCCTAGCCACAAAACATACATACAATGTAAAAAAGAACGCAACGAATGTAATTAAAAATGTGACTTTATTCATTCAAAAATAAAAAAAGGAAACAACATGCCCTGATGGCATAGTCCTGGAAAAATACTGCAGTGATTTCTTGAACAAGTGAATTTTACGCCCCCCAAAAGAGTTTCAACTGTAGTATAAATTCGCGGGATATTTTTTTTTCCTACATTTATGTATGGAAAAATCTCAGAATGAGGTGAAATACATTCAATTAAAAAAGGGCTTTTCGTACTTAGTTCCCTTTTTTCCTCCAATTCAACACCATGCATACATATAATCACTAGCCTCGTCCTTGTAGTTGATGTTGCTGTGATAGAGCTGCCTTTATGGTGACTTTCGTTGATGATTCTCGAAATTAATGCCAGAGAAATTTTTACTTAAGATGAGACCATATACTCAAGTATAAGTCCAAGCGTACAATATGAAAAGGAGCTTTGTAGAGGTAATATACCTCTAGATGCGAGTATATGATGACGGATGCGACTTTTTCTTTTCAAAAATAAAATAAATTATAAGTGCATCTCCAGTGGTGAGCTTGAGGTTAAGTAATTAAATAAATACCTTTGAGGATGCATAGACTCATATAGCGCTAATGTTGAAATAGTTTGAGTTGCCTACATATGGCATTTCACAAAAACTATGTAGGTGGAGTTTTTAAAATTAAAAAAAAAATTAAATAAAGTATAAGAGGGGAAGCAGACATCAATAAATTGTTACGTCCTCCACAGCACATGTTAATCTAGCTTAGGAGATCGGATGGGTCAAAGTCTGAGTGCTGCGCGCCATGTGATTTTTCTCTTATCGAAGGCTTAATCACAAAACCTATGAAAGGAGACAGCTCATCACTGAAAACTTAATGCTTTATTTACACAATGAATTCAGCATATAACAAAATTTCAAACTTTAAATGAAGAATTTCACGTAAAAAAAATTAATAAGACCCCGTTTTTCCACCAGCCAGCCACAATACTTTATATCAATAAAAGATCTCAACTCAAGAGATTACTTATTTTTAAAAAAAAAATATTAAGGTATACTTAACTTGGTGATATTCTCATCGTGCACCAGGTTGGATCGTGTCGGTAAATGAACAAAAAAAAACGTCCTCTGGTCCAAAGTCCCTCCTAATCCTTCTCATTACTCATTTTAATTTTTGATCTTGTTTCTATTTTTATTTAACTTTTTTTTTTTATAATATAATTTAAATAATTATCTCTTTATTTTTCTTCCTTTTCCTTTTTTAATTCTGAGCCAAACTTTTAAGCCACTTTATCTATGCTCAATCAGCCGCCAGCTCCCAAAAAAAAAAGTCACCAGAAAAAGGCACCTCTTGGCGTTCCAGTTTTTGAGTCCCATTTGACGCTTGTAGTAATAGGTACTGTTCCCACTTTTTTTTTTTTTGCAATTCATTGCGTTCGATTTTTTCTTTCCCCAAAGGGTTTTGTTTTAACGCACTGTTCACATATTTTTTTTTTTGAATATTTAATTTTTGTTTTAAGATATTCAGACTGCACCTCGTTTTATTATATTATTATTTTATTATTTTATTATTTATTAAGACTCTTGCTCTATGAAATATTTACAATATTTGCAATATTTGTGAGCAATATTTGTCGTTTTGTCCAAGTAAGTTAAATTATATCGTAATGTTAGTTCACCACTGTCTCTATTCAATTGTTACGATTTATATGTAATATTTATTGCGTTGGCTTTACTATTTTGTTTTATTTCTATGGTGATTTAATTTCACAAGATTATACAGGGTGTCCCACGAAACGTGTTCCCTGGGCATTTTTCTCGAAAATGTGTGGAGATATCGAAAAAGTCCTAATAATAAAAGTTAGGTATCTTTAGTCAAGGTATCCTCCGACATAGCTAAAGTCCTTGAAAAAGGACTTGGAAAAGGATATATTAAAAAAATGTCCTTTTCGTCCTCATTAAGGGTACATTTAGATTACATTTTTTGAATTCCGCGAATAAAACTAATACGAAAGTGTTATATTGAAAATTCCAGAAGTCCTCAAATTGTACTCTATGCACCGTGTTCGTTTGCCATTTTTCTCGAAAATGCACACATATATGTATCATCGAAGTGCTAGTACCAAAAGCTACCCATCATAAGCCGGGCTATATTTTGGTATTGTCTACATTTAAAAACAAAAGCCACACGAAAAAATGATATCTTCGGTTTGGTCCTTCTCGTCCATTCTGAGGATGCATTTTGGCTACATTGAATAACTGCAAATCAAATTACAAAAAAAGTGGTATACCTATTGAAAATTCCTCAATGTAGCCAAAATGCATCCTCAGAAAGGACGAAAAGGACCAAATCGAAAATATCCTTTTTTCGTGTGGCTTTTGTTTTTAAATGTTGAGCATACCAAAAGATAGCCCGGCTTATGATGGGTAGTTTTTGGTACTTTTGGTACTAGCACTTCGATGATATTTGTGTGCATTTTCGAGAAAAATGGCAGAGGAACACGGTGCATAGAGCACAATTTGAGGCCTTATATCTCGATAATAAAGGGTTAAACTGGAATTTTCAATATAACACTTTCGTATTAGTTTTATTCGCGGAATTCAAAAATCTAATCTAAATGTATCCTTAACGAGGACATTATTTTAATATATCCTTTTCCAAGTCCTTTTTCAATGACTTTGGCTATGCCAGAGGATACCTTGACTAAAGATGCGTAACTTTTATTATTAGGAGTTTTTCGATATCTCCACATATTTTCGAGAAAAATGGCCAGGGAAAACGTCTTTCACTCTATCTTTACTATATGGCTTCTATTATTTGTTTAGTTAACGTTTATTTTGTTCTTATTACTTTATTCATTCTTACTTTTTTTCCTTTTAATTTCTCTCAATTAACTTTTTTTTTTGTTTTTTTTTATTCCATATGTTCATATAATTTTGTTTTTTTTTCTCTGACTCGGGGAACCCTGGACCAATACCTTACCCGAATAATCTGGTAACGAAGCAAACTATGTATACTTTGACTTATTGTATAACGATGATGAATACTACCGACCGAGTTTTGAATATATTGTAATTAAACTAAATTATATAGGAAATGTAAGAGTGGCTAGATGACTTGAGTATGGCATTCAAATAGATGTACAGATAAGCTATCAGTATGAATTTTCAAGTTTGAGCTTAAAGCGTAATTATGATTACTATTATTGATAACACATTATTTAAAGTAACAATGAATCCGAATACTAGTATTATTCTAATGAAATCATTCGACTATTTATTTGAATTTAAATGAACTTAAATTATTTACCTTAAGTAAGATCCTAGTTATATTTCTACGCTGTTTTCGTCTTCAATTTAGAGGATTCAAGCATTTCGCTGCTGATGATAACTAACAAAATAATTTTTCCGATAACTTCTTCACCAAATTTCCCCAAATCTGAGGCAAAAATAGGTTCCTTAAGTTTTGCAGGACTTGGCTTTAAAAGATATCCTGTAAATCCGGGATGCCGATATCGTCCACGTTCCAGGTTGCGAGGATTTCCTCCTAAATGAAAGCAGGACGGAGTGTAACAGAATCAGGAGACGTCATGGTTCAAAGATTCGGATCCTTCGGCCATTCGAAGTTGATCTAAAACAACAAGATCTTTACAGTATCGCTTATCAAATAAACATTGAAGATAGATGGGGACAACTTGCACATCGTAACAAAATTATGGCCTACAGTTCGTTGTGTTTGTCATTATGTATGTATATCAGATGCAATTTTTTTTTTTTAATAATGCCCCTTGGGAAAAATATTTTTGTACGCCACTACATACATATTTCCAAAGAATTTGTGTTTACAAATTATAAAATTTTATTAATGGCTTATTTCCAAAATGTAACATCTTGCATTGCAAGAAATAGTTGAAATAGACTTGTCTATCTTATCTAAATTTTTATTTAAATAGGTAAACTGATCCTCTAGACCAGGCGTGTCCAACCTGCGGCCCAGGACAGTTTTGAATGCGGCCCAACAAAACTAATATACTTAAATACTTTCTCAATTAATTTTATAAAATATTTTCTTTATCTATATAACATTTCCATGCGAGTAGTTATTTCTCGACATAGTAAATGTAGATACAATTGCGTAATGTGATCAAAGAAAGTTTTCAATGTCCAATTGTTACTTAGTCAAATTGACACTGAAGACATTGGGGACATTATTTATTTTTCGGAAGTAAGATGGTTAAGTCGGGGTAAAATGTTGAAAAGATTTTATGATTTGCGAAATGAAATTAAGTTATTTATCGAATCAAGAATAAAATCTGTGCCAGAACTTGGTGATGAAAACAGGCTCACAGATTTTGCTTTTTTAGTAGACTTGACGGCTCATTTGAATGAACTAAATTTGCGTCTTCAAAGTGAAAAACAGCTCATAATACTATGCCTCAAACTATAACGGCTTTCGGAATGAAACTGAAACTATGGTAGTCACAAATTCAAGCAAATAATTTTATGTATTTTGAAACGTTGTAGTAAACAATGTCCTGAGAGTAACGAAAAATATGCAAACTTGATTTTCGATTTGATACAGGAATCTGAGGAAAGATTTCAAGATTTCCAAAAAAATCATCAATTTTCTGACATATTTGCGACTCCAATTTTAGTCGACATAAACTTACCAGCAATTTTTCAAATGAAATGGCTGCAATCTGATGTTCAACTTTAAGAAAAATTAAATAATTTCTCTTTACTGGACTTTTATAAGAATTATCTTCCCAGAGAAAAGTACCCCTTGCTTCACAATTCGTGCCATCGCCATTTTGAAGTACCTACATTTCTGAGCAGCTATTTTCTAAGACGAAGCACACAAAGAATAAAAATATGAGCACCTTGAGAACTCACTGAGAGTTGCAACAACTTCGATTGCAAAATATCGAAGCATTATTGTCTCAAAAACAATGTCAAATATCACATCAATTTCATGTTGCTATTTCTTTAATTTTTTAATAAAAAATTTATGAATTAATGAAGTTTAAATTACTTAAAATTGTTAATTAAGTATGTGTATTCTTCGTATTTGTTCATTAGCTATCTTTACGATTCGTATATTTTATGTGTGGCCCAATATAACTCGCCTACTTCCAATGTGGCCCAGGGAAGCTGAAAGGTTGGCTGGCCACCCCTGCTCTAGACGTAGTTAATAAATTTACAAAAGCTTATATAAAATTTTTGTTTCATTGAGATATCATCAAGAAAACATTGAATTATTTGACCTCCAACTTCCAGTTTCGAATTTCCCATAAAAAACCAGTAGCAATTTAATAAAAGTTATTTGAAGTAAAAAAAAAACAATGTGTTTATTGTATTCCACCAAGTTAATTTTTTTGACAAATTTATTTTTTTTTCTTCACTTAGATTAGAGTGTTCTTCTACAAATATTTCTACAATGATTCATCTTTGGAGATATTTTATTTCACTTATGTGAATTTCGAATACAAAAATTTATAAATTCGGACTTAAACTACACCAAATTATTTTTTTCGCAAATAATATGTTCTCTTATTTTCGAATATTGCCGACTAAAAACATGGAATAAGTATATATAGAAGAAATGATTCAATACCTCACTTTCGAATTTTGTTAAAAAAGTATTCAGAAATATCGAATTTCGAAAATAATAAAATCCAGGGTAGATAATTAAAAAATATCATTTCCTAGAGAGACTGTACAATATATACACGACTTTTTTTTTAATAAGATCGTTGGCAGTTGTAAGATCGGAGCATATCTATTTCGAAAATAACATTTGGAATAAATTTCTATTTTTCAAACATATTCACTGTGATCGAGTAGAAATTTTTCAGTACATGCTGATCTTATTATTTCGAAACAATTTCGAAGGATTTTTAATAGAAGTGTTCGAATTTCGAAATTAAAACATTAATTTGACCATCAGTGTAATTACAGTTATGCTTCAAAAGAACAATTTGTCAGAAAATAGAAAATTAAGGATTCTGGAATTTATTAGGCTATTACTCCTATATATGTATATGTACACAGTTAAAGAAAAAGTTTAGGGGCAGTTGTGTGTGGAGCGATACGAATGTAATGTCTTGACTTTTTTAAAATAGGGTATTGATGAGAATAAACAAGTTTTAGAACTTTTGTCTGTTGTTGGTTTGGTTGGAGTGAAATTTAAATTTGTGTTAAATCTCAGATAAAATACGGAGAGTAAAATATGGGAAGGGGATATTAATGATATATATTTTATGTTTATTTGAGTTAACATTAATATTTCCTAGATTAATCAACTATTAAAAACCCATCACTTAGTATGCTCGCATTTAAGTAAAATGAAAAGAAATATTTAAACTAAGATAAGAATTAAAGTACCGAAGTACGATTCCCATCATTCGTATGGTATACATCATTCCTATTCACTTTATTTCACTTTAACAAAAGATTTACTCACAGTAATACTTATGACAGGAAAATAGATATAAATACCCTTTCTCAACACTCTGTACAAAAAATAAATTTCAATGAAACATTATTTTGCTGCACATGGCAGTATAAATGTGTATGTGCAGAGCAAATACATAAGCACCTACCCCTCCTACATAAATACTGCATTTCTATATCGCTCTTTAGAAAAAAAAATAAAACAAGAGCAAAAAGAAAAAGTAAAAAACAAAATACACTGTACAGTAGTGAACCATGACTTTCTTTGACAAACATGAAAAATTGCTATTGTCCTTCTCTTTAGTTTGCCATACATAAATTTGCATATTTTGTAATAAATTACCTCAAAATGCTTTATTTTAGTTATAAATAGAGAAAGAGTAGGGGCGCGGAGTTAGAAATGCATTTCAGAGGTTAAACAAATTCGAGCATGTATGAACTACAAAATGTACACAACGACAACAAAACACAAACAAAAATAAATAAAAAATTTGAAAGTAGAGCTTAAAGTTTACGAATTAAGTTCCGACATGAATACTTAAAAACACGTGCTGGATTTAAATTTTTGTGTTAAAATAAAGTTTCCCATCCCTTCCCACCCCTTTCTAACGAACCGCCACCCATGTTGAATTTTTCTAGGGTTGTTTTTTTTTATTTCGTTTTATAGTAAAAAAATTTGTTGATTGTAAAATAAAAAATAAATATTAATGACATTCCTGTCACGTATTTTTATAGTTTGTATGTATTAACAAAATTAGAGGTTACTCTTTAAAATTTTTTACCGGGGCAAACTTATATTTGTTCAAGAAGGCATTTTTTTTTAGATTCTCCGGTATATAGCAAAATTAAAAATTAATTTTGTGTGACATGTTTCAAGTCTTAGTTTGGACTCATCAGCGGGTCCCAAATAGCCCAGCCCACTGTGGACATACACAGGTTCGATTCGTTTCGAATGAATCTGGTTTTTTAACTTTTTTAATAAAAGTTTTTTTTCTATTTTTCTCAATTTTTTGGTTTTTTTTTTCATTTTTTCATTTCTTTTCTTTGTTCTATTTCAAATTCCTGTAGAGTTCTAAGTATTGTAAAATTTCCTTGAACATAATTTTCTTAATAAACTTTGATTGAGAAAAGCGCAGGTTCTTTTAGAGAACAACCAATTTTGATAAGCGACAAGTAGTAAAGTAGCGAGTTTCTATTACAGGATAAATTTTTATAATTGAAGCAATATGTTAAAAACAGTTAGATAAGCCATGGTAAAGGCATCCGATAGATATCTGATAGCAATTACAGAAAAGAAATATATATGTATACAAAAAAAAAAATCGGTACAATATCTCTTACTATAATTAAAATTTAATTGACATTTTAATGCTCTCATTAAGATGGAATCATAGAATGAGACTCATTGCATTTCATGCTATGTATAGATTAAGTTCGAGCACGATTGTCCAGATGATGAGCAATTTTCTAGGTAATAAATTTCGACAGGGTTGCGTGAATAATGTCAATTCTGAGTTGCTACTCAATATCTCTAGGTGTTCCACAGGGTTCTGTTTGAGGTCCGCTGCTATTTAGTTTATTGATTAGTAACTTATCTGATGTCATTCATGATACCAACATATGCACATACTCGTATATATATATGTTGATTATGTGCAGTTATGTTTTACTGTATAGGTGGTCAATTGGTCTTATTTAAAACTATATATCCCAAATCAAAGTCGAATTGATGTGAATCTATGACTGATCGCATCATAATGGGCCATCCCACATGAGTATTCTTGATGCAGTATGCAAACCAATTTTTTAGGGAAGAGATGAAAAGACGCAAAGAGATATCTCTTCACCTATTCCCGAAAAAACCAGTTTAGATACTGCAAGAAGAATACTCGTCTAGGATGGCCCAATCAATTATTGATCTTGGGATTGAGCTAGACTCCAAAATGTAATACTGCACCCATCTGAGTGCTTTTATCGATAATTGATCTGTTTGACCCAGCGGGCGGTGCAAAAGGTTAGTGAAGCGCAAAGCAGCCAGGGGAGAATAACTGGATGGGAAAATCCATATATGCGCACCGTGCTTCGTTGTACTGAGGACGTTGACACATCTGATTACTGATGATAGTGCGTGTACCTAGTGAAGCCTAGCGCGTATATCACCCAGCATGCAGCTTGGTATTTGCACCTTGGTATGCTATAAGATTACTGGCGTTAGTCTCAAGCCTCTCCTAGCCTAAAGGGCGGATCATAACCTTCTTGTGGTCCACTGCTGTCACTTTATAAGTGCTGATATGATTAAACCCGAACGGAGGTACCAGTAACGTTTAAGGATCTGCATGTAAAATTCACTGGGAGTATTCATGATCGTATATATATATATATATATATATATATATGATACGAAGCCATACCAATTGGGTAGCCGACATTGCTAACTTGGTACTACGGGGATGAGGAGCCCCGAATAGAGCTCTTAGAGTAATATTCGCCTCAACATGGGAAGGCCCCCTTGTGGGAGCATCGTAGTGGTTGTGGTAGCCCCTATGCGGGCAGAGTGAGATTGTCTGAGTCTGCATGACTTGGGCGAACATTCTTCTCTAAACAGAGTAGTTTGTTCTTTTGTCATAATTGCATACGGCGTCCGTGAATTTGAAGGATGGTCGCTTATTAATGTATGCTTAGAGGATTGGCTCTCGACGTGGAGTTGCGCGCTAAACCAACCGGGTGCCGTGACCCAAAGATCGGAAGAGATTTTAGGTAGGTCTCACTTCGACCAGTAAGTCCAATGTCAAGCATGCACTGACAAAAACTGGTACATCTGAGACAGAATATAAATATGTATATTCTGTCTCTCGAGGGCGTTGATTGTCGCTTGCTTCTAATCCGTGCATTAAGAATGCCGTGAGATTAAGCCATAATGGCAGGTGCTCACGTAAAACCATGACAGCTTTTTGTTCGACCCAGCGATCAGAGAGGTCTCATCAGTATGGTTATCTCTGATTGCCTACCATACAAGTTCAATGATGGAGGTCACACCAATAATTGACCTCTCTGATCGCTTGGGTCGAAAAGTTCAATCATTTTTATTTTATTTTTACGTATGTCCATACTTAGGTGTTCTCAAAATACGCTCCCCTATATAATAAATGGTAAAAAAGTCACTTAATGCAATCCAGAAATTTCAAAATTCTACTTTTAAAGTTACATTTAAATATAATTTCGTAAATGATAATAACTTTTCCCATTAACCATGATTTTAATATCCTATAAAACTCCTTCGATATTCCACTTAATGCATACTTCTTCTCCTCGTTATAAGTCATTATTGCTACGAGTATACATTTCTTATTATAATGAATAAAAAATCATCACTTCTCTCAATGCTGTTCCTTAGAGTAATAACAATAAAAATATGCGCAATCATACTTCTGTAACCCCTTGGGCTGGGGAGTGAAGAATATTTTCAACCTTTTCGGGGAAAATTATCTTCTACCCCTATGTAAGGGCTAGAACACATCTAAATTGACCATTAGTTGATTCCCAGTCATTGAAATTGATATAGTTACGTCCTGAACTGATAATATCGAAAATGTTCCTATATGTAAATATGTAATGTATGTCCTACATACATATTCGTATATAAAAAAGGTTATGGTAATAATTCTTTTGGAATTTTTTATATTACAGGTCAGAAGTAAATATCTAGACATTTTGATCCCAGAAAATACTCACTTACATAAAATGTGTGCCTATTTTTTTTTTTTGTATTATATTTTTTCTAAGTGCCATTTGCATGAAGAATCCTCTCATGAAGTTGATGGGTACTTTGAGAACCATGGAATTTAGAAAGATATTTTCCCTTTTCCGGAACATTATTTTATAGTTATTTATGTAGAGAAATTGTCTTTTTTTTTTTGCCCAAATTGGGTGGAAATCATAAAAATCAATGTTATTTTGTATATGGACGACCGATGGTTTTATGGTTGGACTCCAATATAATTTCTTTGAAAAGGTTTCGATCTGTTGATTTTATTGAACATTTTTTATCGTCCTGGTAGGATTAATATTAGAAATGTCGATATTTGCCCTTTTTAGTTTACAGTGTAGGTTAGGAAAAATGATTAAGAGTATTTCAATGATCGAATTCAATTCTATTCAATTTAATTTATTTTTACGGAATGTCCAAGATGTTGTAAAAAAATAAATTGTTTGGGAAGGCCCTTTCGAAGGGAAGTAATTCTTAATGGCTTGGAAGGTACAGTCTTGTTGTAGGTTTTTTTTTTAGTCATATTTTATGAATTAACCTGTAATATAAACATATGAATTCCACATTCTTTGATAACGATTTAAAATTTATTAAATAAACACCAGTTTCTTCCTTCAACGTCAGTTTTTTTTATATAAAATTTAAAAATGTACAAAAACCTTCAGTTAAAATTATCTTGTGCCCCTTTTATCCAAAATGTAACCGTTTTTTGAATTTTTGGCACCTTATTTTAAGTAGGTATATCCAGCGAAAATTATTTAAAAACAAGTGAAAAAGCTAGAATTGGTGTAAAACCAATTCTTATGATACCCTAGATGAATGCCTGTATGAAATTTCCTATGGTCACCCATTTGTGCAATTCTGATTTTTTGCATTGCTTTCTCGCATATATTTCTAGAACGGCTCGTCGGACAGAAAAAATGATTATAACCAATTTTATAGGATTTCTTATTCTGAAGAAGTTTTTAGTACAATAAAAATGTCTAGGACTGATCGTTTTCAAAGTATATGTAAAAAACCAAAAATTTTATATGGCAACACCAAGAATGAGATGCCTGATTTAGTCCGTTTTTGAAATTTTATTTGCTATTACTATGAAAACACAATGTACGAAATTTCAGGTCTCTATGTCGACGTGTTCTCAGGTAGTGTCCAAATATATAGTGGAAAACGAAATTTTTGTATGGCAACCCCACGAAGGAGTTGCCCGATTTGTCTCATTTTCGAACTTAATTTTACTTTTGTTTAATGTCCGTGTACAAAATTTCAGCTCTCTAAGTATACTCGTTCTCGAGTAATCGTGCGCACGGACGGACGGACGGCCGGACGGACGGACGGACGGACATGCAAAAATCAAAATAACTTTTAATGTCTATTATGCGGGGGTGTCCAATCCATTTTGCTCTACCATCATTATTTGTGTGCGGAATGACAAACTTAGTGTACCCTATAGATTTCATCTACGGTATAAAAAGTTCATTCAAGACATTTATTTGCATTACGCGTTGAATTTTGATGAAGAAATATGTAAGCAAACCAACAATGATGTAAATATGCACAGATAATTTTAAAATTATGATTTGGAATTTTTAAAATTTGTGTTTTTTGATAAAAAAATAATCCAGAATTTTGAATCCGTATTAATTGTAATAATTTTTGTTTAATACACATTTAGTGTGTTTATTTCTTATTGTGCCTAAATACGAGTATTAACTATCGCTAAACACCCCGTTACTGAGCTTTGTGTAAGTAGTAGAAAAATGTTACATTTCTAGTCGCTGTGTTTGCAACTGTTCCGTCAGTGCAGGCGTGTATCCAGACATGCTGTCTAGGGGGGGTCACAACAAAAATGTTCGAGGGGGTAGGAAAAGTTGGAAGAATTAATACGAAAGTATAAGCAAAGCAACGCCAGCCACCGCAAAGGAAAGTGAATCAATTTTACTTTTATAGTTTTACCGTAAAAATTCTGAAGAAAAATTTTGGATTAGTTTTAGCGGCACTCCAATCAATCCAAGAAAGAAAAATTTTCAAGTAAATTTCTACGAACAAAATGTATGGTTGCCAACGCTCATAAATATCTTAAGCAACCAAGATCCAAGGCACCTGAATCATTATAACCCTTCATAACCATGGTCGGCCACCACCAGTAGTACATGAAAAATCTAAAGAAACAATTTCAAATATTTCTAAGAAAACTGAATATTTGTGCCCTTGTGGCCGATAAAGTGAATCATCAGAATCAATCCATAAATTCGTTTGGACCGTTTTCGGTGAATAGTTAGTTATTCATTAAAAATTCTTAAGAAAAATTTGCAAGTAAATTTCTAAGAAAATTTTAATGCTTCCCTACGAACGTAAAAATTTTGGGCAACTCAGGCAACTCGCTATGAAAAATCAACGGGTGTCGTTACGTTGATGATTGCATGGAACTAGATCTAGGGTTCTACTGGAAGAACACTAAATCAAAACTCGTTAAGTCAGTTTGTAATATGCTTCTATTGCGATCTCCCCACCAAGTTGTCCTGTAATTGATTTTATGTCGGAAAATCAGATAGGTAAAAAAAATTTATAATCGCTGACTATGATTTCTTAGACACAATAACACTTTTAAATCTCGGAATTGTGTGCTTTTTCATCTACACTGTAAAAAATGTGTACAATTGTTACCACAAAGCTTAGGCATTTTTCCTAAAATGTAGGGAATATTTCTTAAAATGTTGGGAGTATTCCCAAAAATGTAGGGAATATTCCCTACATGTTAGGGGAAAAATACCTAATCTTTGTGGCAGCAACTTTGCACATTTTTTACAGTGCATTAGGAGTAATCGGTGCAACAAAACTAAACACGAATCTTAATACCCGGGCTGTTAAGCATTGCGTGCCTTTATCTAAATAATCAAACACTAAAATAAATACTTATGTAAATAGTATTCCAAAATTACTGTGATAGCTATGATAGATGACTTTTCGACACAATAGCTGTGTTCATTTGTGTACCTTGTTCAAGAACTACCATTTACTGGAGACAACAAATTGTTCTGTCGATTGAAGCGAACACCTTTCGCTTCATTTAAATCTTTCTATGAAATGTATGAGGCGTTCTTTTGTGTATCTTTTGTTCTACTCTGTTCTGCGGACACAAAATAACACAGCTTATATAAAACACTAGAAAATTCTAAAAAAATCGTACACGTTTCAAAGACGAAGAGTGGTACTTTGAGGGTAGGGTCATGACTCCCGTGACCCTCCCCCTGTATAGGCGCCTGCGTCAGGGTGAGTAGAATGGAGACACAACTTTCTATTGTTTCCTTTATCAATGATTTCGACTCTTTGTTAGCAAATATTACCATAATTTAATTAAAAAAAAAAAAAAACCAAGACAAAGTTTCATAACAGTATCGACACTTTTACTTTTACCCATTGTTTGTTTTTAACTCAAAATCTAAACAATACTACTGAAATTTCAAAGGGGGCCAAAAATTTCTGCACTCAAAATGTAATGATTAAAAATGTTTCCAGATTTCTTTGTGTGCATTTATAAGTTATTACTACATGATGAATACGACTTAAGTATCGACACGTTGTGCATTGTATTTCATAATGTATCGGACGTAACCACCCACAGATAAATTTTGGTGGTACATAATAAAATTTTCTTTGATATTACGAAACAACGTCGAAATATCTAAATATTTTCGGAACAGAAACTTTGTGTCGAAACTTTACGTACCGATTACTACTTTTTTGAAATTTTACCAAAAATTTAAATGTTAAATTTAAATTTTAGCGAATTTCTATATTTGAGCTAATCCTATAATTATCCTAATGAATAGAACTGTACTTATCTCTTCGTTCTATGAATCAGTATATAAGGTGGTTTTATTAATTTTATACTTATAATTAAACTTTTTGAATTTTGTGTTATTCTTCACGATTATGATAATACTTCTTGAAAGGCAATCATGCAATCGAAAAGATCGTTCTTTACTCATACGATTAATTTTTGCAATTACGTATTCATTGAATAAAAATTTATATGTTGATAAAAAATTCATGTAACCCGAATTTTTTATCAACAGGTGTGGTACAATTCTGTACTAGTCATACTTTATGACATATTATAACTCTTCTACCATCATTGGATATATTTTGTCATTTTTGATGAATTTGTTTTGTACCTACAAAAATATAATAACAACAAAAAAAGAACACAACAAAAATAAGAATGCAAAGTCCTATGGTGTTCAACATACAATTGAAATTTCATGGGACATATTATATAGCACCATTAAAACATGGTACATACATATATGTACCACATGCTAAATATTCCTAAATTTCGATATGTTAGACTTTTGTAGCATCCATTACCATTTAATTCAATATCAGCCTTCAATAAGATGATTGAGAGTTAATTTAATAAACTGCATTATACTCGCTCGCTTCACTAATATTTAGGCGCCTCTGGCGAATTTCCATACTAGAAAACCGTACCTGTAGCTCTACCTAAATCCAATGAAATATATCGCACTAACTTGTATGTTCCTACAATAGGTGCAAGGGAAAGAGATGATATTATTCACTTTGTATGGCAGGAGAAGGCCATCTAAACAGTTTCGGAGTTACAGGGTGATTAAGCAAATATTTTATTTAGGTTAAGGAGCTTATAATTCCTATAATTCCTTTACAGCTACAGTTGGAACATAGGTGTAATAGGTCAAATTAAAGAAGAGAGTCCGTCACAGTTTACAGTTTTTGTAAAAAAAGGTCATGTTAAGAAGTTAAAAAGAATAAAATAAGTAAAAAAGCGAGTTTTCAAACAAAACTGAGGCCAAGCCGCATGAAAAAGTAGAAAATAAACTTTTCTTCACACACAGAGGTGGACTCAGATTTTTTGATTGGGACATTTCTCTTGAATATTCTTTCTCTTCATGAATCAAATCACTTATTACCTCTGATTGATTATACTGAAATATATCGGTGATTGTCAGCGAATAAAATCTGAGTCCACCTCTGTGTGTGAAGAAAAGTTTATTTTCTACTTTTTCATGCGGCGTGGCCTCAGTTTTGTTTGAAAACTCGTTTTTTACCGATTTTATTTTCTGCCTTTTTCACGTTAACTAAATTGTTATTACGTGCTGCATGGAGATATTTTAAAACAATTTTATGACGGCTGAAAATACACTGATTTACTGCATTTTCCCGATTTTCCATGTTTTCCACAGACTTTTCCTATTATACTATGAATTTTTTTTAAAAATTTACATGACTTTTCCTGGATTTTTCATGCAAGTTTTCATGATTGTTGAAGAGAAAGTATTGATGCCAGTAGGGCGGAAAAAAAATGATTCCGCATAGCTTATTAAATAAAACTTTCTTGTCGGAAAATTTTCCGGAAAAGTCGGAAAATTCCGGAAATTCCAGAAAAATTGGAAAATTCTGCACTTTTCCTGAAACAGATTTATCACTAATCATATCGATGAAAATTTTTCCGCTTTTCCGGGTTTTCCATGGAATTTTCCACAAAAGCAACTTTATGCAACTCATTTCTGTCTTAGGTTGCAAAACGCTCAAACGCTTCCTTGGTCGGAAAAACTCCGGAAAAGCGTTTTACATGAATTGGGGAACTTGATCCTGCATAATTTAGAAAACTTTTTAACCGGAAAATTTTCCGGAAAAGTCGGAAAATTCCGGAAATTTTTTTCGGAAAAATCGGAAACCTCTGCATTTTTCCTGAAACGGATTTATCACTAATCAAATTCGTACCAAATTTCCAAATGATTTTTCCCGATTTTCCGGATTTTCTATGGAAATTTCCGGTTCAAATTTTGATAGATTCAATTGTCACGCGACATGAATGAACTTGTGTGCCAAATTTCAGCTCGCTGTGATGACGAAAAGTGGGTCTACGAGAGTGTCGAAAATAGTAAAAAAGAAATATCTAAATAAATAGACAGACAAATTCGTGTACGAGTTAAAGGGACGGGCTGGCCTCAAAAAGAAAAAAAAAATTTTCAAAGTGAAAAAATTAAAAAAATCCGAAATTTTTATTTTAGACGAACACCATAGAGAGGTATTATATGGTATTAACGGTGACCGTACACCCTATACTTTTTAATATACGAGGTATTTCGGCGAAAAAGTACCATATTTTCTTAATCACCCTGTAAGATTAAGATTAAGTGTGGCGAGTGGCCTTTGCACTGTAGCCATTCTTCTTAGGAAGAGCAGTATTTTTTCGAATGAAGTTTCTTCAAAGGCGGCAGGCTTTAAGTAGTATGAGGCTAAAGACCTGGAGTCTACTTTGTGCAATGGCCTCTCATTCGCATAAGACATGCTCCGATGTTTCATCCTTTTCGAAACATAATGCCTGTGTTTGTTAAGTTTACAGTGTCCGGTTAGGAGTCCTGTAATGAATCTGAGTTGATTCCCGGATAGCCTCAAAATTTCCAGGCTCTTCTTTGGTAAAGGGCTTTTAATCAATCTTTTGGCTTGTCTGGAGCCTATCGTTAAAGTCCATCTCTGGTCCATTTGGTTTCAGTGGATCTAGTTTTGAATCATAAGCTTCACGCAGTATTGTAAGAGATACAGCAAAACAGTTCCAGTCCTATGGGGCATGGATGCCCCTTTTTTGGCCAGTAGGTATGTCTCCGTTATCAGTCCCGCATCAATTACTAAGTATCCTGACATTCATAAAAAATTAAATGCTTTTTTGTGCCAAGGTTTATTAATGCTTGAATGCATTCCCACATGAACTTCGTTTTGACCTTAGTTGATGAGATGGCCTTCAATGCCGCATGGCTACCTGTATAGAAATAAATTTTTCTTTGTGTGTGTGATCGGCTAGTGATGGCATACACTTCTGCCTGAAATATTGAGGCGTATTTTTCTATGCTTTGATAAATATGAGTTGTGGCTTTACGCCTATATTCCTGCTCCTCCTTAAGATTAGGGCTTAATTTCTAGACATATGTATATAATCACCCTGTAATTTCGAAACGATTGAGATGGCCCCTCTGCCTTACAATCTATTTTTTGCCTAGGTGAGTAATATCCCCTCTTTCCCTTTTGACCTCTCGCCTAGGGAACACCCTCTATAACCCATCGACTCCATAAACGGAAGTTGAATTTTTGATAAAATCAAATAATACTGAACTAATTTTGGGCTATCTCAACACGAAAGTACCTACCTAAATGTATAGTGAACCTTCAGCGGGCATACATGTAGTTACTAAATTAATGAAACAACAGCTTTAAAGTATCTTTAAAACTACAACCTGACATACATACATCTAAAAGAATATAAGTGCCACTTACGACGGCAACACTACAATTTTTCACGACCTTTGTTTGCAAAAAGAGTGCCAATTGTGTTTTCGTTAATTATTTACGCAACTTTTATTATCTTCAGGGAAAAAAAAAACACATCTAATTCATCTCGACAACGTATTCACGCACACGTACACTCTGCAACTCTTGTCCTGGTTAAAGTGCTATGTACAACAACAATAAAAAACAACAAAACTTCTATGTACTGTCAGAAGGCAGCAATTTCATCAGCGAACAAAAGACTTGGTTAAGGGGTGTTGTGCGGAGGGGTAAGGAAATAGAGGGAGGCTGAGAGGGTCTCTCTGCGCCTTGAGCCCAATGACTCATATTTCAATTTGTTAAATTAAACCTGGAACTAGCTTAGATATGATGGAATGGAGCCTATAAAGCTTTCATGAAATCCAGCAGCTATAATATTATAAATAGCTGTTGAAATCTGTTAAGGCTATATACATATTCATTTCTGTGTACATAATACGTACATACATATAGCATGCATATAGCCTAAAGATTCTAATGTGCTTACGTACGAATAATTCGCTGTATATTAGAGAAGATGTCAAGTAAACATAGTCTTTCCACCTCCTACTAAGCCTTCCATCTATGCCGAGTTTATTGTCGAAAGCCAGTCAGGCATAAGGCGCACAATTTATTATAAATGTGTATACGCTGTTTATGAAAAATGAACTGGAGCACCTATGTATACATACGTACTGGGAGTGTTTTTAAACTCATAAGTTAATGTGTCGGAAAAAGGACATTTGATTTATTGCACTAGCCACCCATCCTTATGGATGGTGGAAAGTTTTCGTAAAAGCAAGAGTGTTTAAGAATGTTTCATAAGAAAATGGAGAAAACTTTCCCTATAAGTAAAAAGTAAAGAAAAAACAAAAAAAAAAACTTCTTTGCGTTGGTATTTAACTTTTACCCCAAGGCGGCAGGTGATATTTTAATTAATGATGTAACAGCGATAGAAGAGTAAAATACTTCGATGTGATTTAATGTATCAATTAGAAGTAAACTTCTAAAGTATATGGAAGTCGTAATAAAGTTGCATTATTAAAGTTTACCCAGAAGCGAACATACTTACAAATTTCTGTGATGTAGATGTAAAAAGGTTCCAGAAGAGTTTGTGTGAGGTTTTAATAATTCTCGTTGCTTGTTAGATTGAATTACATAACCCTAAGCAATTAGCAACATATATTTTATGCGAATTTCTTTGTATGCCAGACGTGCATAGTATGCAAGGATTTATATTTTCTTGATTTACTGTTTTATTGATTTTTGATAAATTACTAGAAATTGATAAAAATTTTGCGTACATGAGACGACGAACTCTTAAGAAATGTATAGGTATTTTCTCACAGTGAGCCCCTCCCCCCGTCAAATTCCTAATGATGCTTCTTGCAATCTACCCAAATACACAATCGTCGATGTTATGAAAAGGCTAAAAGCCACCTAAAGATTTTGAAAATTAAAAAACTGATACTAAAAGATCGACTTATTTTCGAAATTCGAGTTTCAATTCGAAGGAAATAAATAAATTCGAAAATAAATTCGAAAACTGACAAATTTCACCAAAAGTTTTATATTTGTTTTTCGGTTTAATTCAAGTTTTACTAATTTCAAAATCTCCTCCGCCCTCGGTTTGAGTTACATAGTTAATACCCCCGCCCCCTTGTTGAATGTTTTGAATGTCAGTTTAATTTTTCATTTATGTAATGTTGGCTTCCATTGCAAATTACCAGTAAACATAAAATACATAGAGAATTCATCAACGGAAACAAATCAGCCTACAATTGTTGTCAGAAGCGAACCCACCTCATGCATTCGCGACCTCAAATTATCCCTGATAATCCTTGTCGAACAAAGTAAGAGCGTTGCCCAACTTGTGTGCCGAATCCGGGTATAAGTATTTATTAGACGATGTAGGAGGAAACTTAGGGCGGTGACATCACGATAAGCATTCAACGAACATCCCAGAACTGAGGGAATATATTGTGATACGTGATCAAAACGACATAGTCCATAAACAAAACGGACACAATTGTTGAATGCCACATTTAACGTACGATTATAGGCCGCATCGAGCGAAGAGAAGATATTGTTGCAGTAAACTAAATGATTGACAAGCAGAGCCTTGAACAGTTTGATTCACAGATCAACTGACAATAATCTCCCTGAGAGCCACAACCTGCTGAAGCCACCATAGATTTTTCTGACTATGCTACAAACTTGAGCGCAACAGGTTAGTTTGCTGTTAATGGCAACAATTTATTTAGCAGCATGGGAGGTAGTTCCCCCATGTCTAATACCCCACTATAAAAGCCTAAGCAGGTCGACTTCTTCGTATTGAGCAAGAGCCGGTTAGATTCAGCCCAATTGGATATTCGATTTAGATCGCCATTAATGCGAGCAACACAGTCCTCCTGCAATGCAATAGGTCTAAGCAAATAGAGCTGCACGTCATCAGCGTATATATGTATGCAAACTCGCATCCATTACAACATGTGAAAGATCATTTATAAACAAATTGAAGAGTAAAGGACCTATAATAGAACCTTGTAGAGCTCCAAAATCGATTGGAAGGAAATCAGATTTAACTTCCATCAACTAGGACTTGTTGGAAGTGATTTGATTGGATAAAAATTCGCTGATCTTTCTAATTGCAGTTCGGGAGAAAAAGACTTAGAAAAATCAAGGGGAGCTAATATAGATAGATGAATATTGTATAGCGCGCTTCGAATATCTGTAATGACTTTCAGTAAAGCAGTCTAGCAGCTATACCCAGGCCGGAAGCCAGACTGCCATCTGAGGAGCATATCATTCCGCTCGGCAAAATTAATTATTTGTGAGGACATCAACCTTATATATATACTTATAGGACGAAATTCGCTTGGATCGTTAGGGGCAGAGTTTCTTGCCAGCAGTAATACTACACAATTTTTCCACTTACCAGAAAATTGAGAATACGAGAGACAAGAATTGAATACATATAACAGGAAGCAACGTATAACTGGAAGAAGAACCTTAATAAATTTGTGTGGAATACTATCATCATCGGTGGTATCTGATCTGATACCATTAATGGCCTCTAACACTTCAGAAATTGTAACACATCGGAAGCCGAAGTTTATGCTTGTTCTTCAAAGTTTAAAGGAGCTGAATGAGCAACTATTGTGTTAGAGAAGGCTCGAGTATTCTGCTAAAATAAGTCTTTTTGCACCTCTGAATTTCTCATTTACTAGATTTCTTATGGATTTATATGTAATACGACTCTGAGAAGTTTTGAGCAACTTGTAACAACGACAGAAAAGATATTCTCTTTCAGCAATCATGTTCTCAATTTCGGGAGAGTACTATGAACATCCGACATCTCTTAAGCGCTTGGTCCGCTCAGGTGCGAATTTATCATGTAAATAATTAATTAACCAACGAATAAAATGTTTCTAATTTTGATCATCTACAGAGTTATAATTTCTAATAAGCCCCCAGTGAATTCTATTGTAGTTACGAGACTTTAAAAAATTCTGGGCTGAATAATGAAATGGTACTCGTAGGATAGAAGATGAAGTCATGATCGAAATTACTTAGCGGACTTAGTTGATTGAAGAATCAGACTTTGTTTGAGTCAGATCTGAAGAACATATCCAAGATTGAAGGATTGTTGACGTTAAAATACGTAGGCTCAGTAGAATTTACCACGTTAAGCTGAAGTGACTCGAAAATATGTAAGAATTATCCCTACGTACTTAGTATATTTACATAAAAATCTCCACCCAAGATTATGTTCGAGAGACTTGATTGAATGTCTCTTCGAGCTGTGTAGTGTTCTCGGGTCAGAATTTGTTAGGAAGACAGTAGATACAAGCCAATACTACCTTGTCTAGGCCGCAGCCAACTTCCATAACTTCCAACTTCGTCTGTCTACCACATATATAGTTTATAGTCAGTCGATGTGACTTGTTGCATTCTTCTTCAGTAACTATAACAATGTTATGCTCTCTACATAAATCACCGTACCGTACTCCGTCTTTTTAGAAAACGATTGTTCTATTGGGTTGAGCATAGGAGACACAAATTTTAGACCAAAATTAGTCGATGATAAAGCATTGCAAACCTGCTGCGTTCGATCATCCTAAAGTAATTTTAACTCTTTTCTTTGAATTTCGATTAATTACGATTTACATCTCTTCATTACCTCTAACTACGCTACTATTGCTTGGCAACTCCACATTTTGGGCAGCTTGGGTTGCCATTCATCAGAACTGCCTGCGTTGAAATATCTGTCACTGCTCATGTTATTGAATTAAAGAAAATTTTATAGAATACCACCTTAAAACTGCAGTCGACACTGTTGCTTCAAATAAACTGAACACTGTGATGAGTCATGGAATCTGCACAAACTAATTGAAAAATAATTCACTCCATTTCTTAGCGATAGGGTTTTGCTATTATTTATTCTGACAATTTTTGGGGTCGCGATGCTTTATTTTCGACGAATTTTGCTCTAAATTTTCGCCAATATTTGAAGCCTAATATTGTTTTTAATGACAAAATGTTAGTAATAAAATGTTGATTTGAATGGAAATTGAAAGCTTTTGTATTAATAAATTTATTTGCTCTTGGGTTAAACTTATTTGTACTTGGGTTAAACTTATTTGTGTTTGGGTTAAAGTTATTTGCTCTTGGGTTAAACTTATTTGTGTTTGGGTGAAAGTTATTTGCTCTTGGGTTAAAGTTATTTGCTCTTGGGTTAAACTTATTTGTACTTGGGTTAAACTTATTTGTGTTTGGGTTAAAGTTATTTGGTCTTGGGTTAAACTTATTTGGGTTTGGGTTAAAGTTGTTTGCTCTTGGGTTAAACTTATTTGTGTTTGGGTTAAAGTTGTTTGCTCTTGGGTTAAACTTATTTGTGTTTGGGTTAAAGTTGTTTGCTCTTGGGTGAAACTTATTTGTGTTTGGATTAAACTTATTTGCTCTTGGGTTAAACTTATTTGCTCTTGGGTGAAACTTATTTGTTTTTAGTTTAAATAAATCTGCGAATGCTATATAAAAGTGTGCTACTGGTTTATGTAAAACTTAATTAGTTCTTTTCAACCTGAAAAACACGAAAATGAGTTTTCTTTCTCTCTTTTAGCATAGTTTTTATCTTTATTGCCACCAATAGACGTAAAAACATTTTAGTTTCTAACTTACCGTTTTAAATGCAAGATATCCATGCCAGCAATAATAAAACAAAAAACCCGTCCTTGACGAACCTTGGTACTAAATAATTTAAATAAATTCATTAGTTGAGACGGCAGATATAAAGCTCAAAATAAATATTTTCATATTTTTGGTGACAGTTTTTATTTTTTTAGTTGGTATAGATATTTTTATATCCTAGTCCAGATTTATGTATAGATTCCTAACAAGGCTAAAAAGCTTTCTCTGGCTCATTTTGCTATGTAACCAAAATTATAGTCTTTAAGTTTCCGTCTCTAAGAGACTCCGCCAGCGCATGTGTACGGATGCTAAAGCGCTATCATAAGTGCGTTTTGTAATTAAATGCCAAGGAAATTATATGAATAGAAAGACGCATTACTGATATTCTTTGATCTTTATAGTCAAAGCTAAAAGGGCTGAATTTTTCATGTTCAGAACAGGTGAGAAGCAGCCATTGGCAGTAACCAGAAAATGTTTCCAGTATTTTTTCTTTTACGTTCCATTACTTCTGATAACAGGGGATGAAAAAGTTATTGTACATTTTCTTTTTTTTTTGAAAGCCTAGACAGTTTACTATCATCGTTAGGTCTCATCTTCATCTTCGTATGGTGTATTAAAAAAACAAAAATGACATGATGTTAGGAGAAAAAGTACGCAAAATCACAAAATATCCCTTTCGTCCACACCCTGCATTTCCCTTCCTTCCATAAATACAATTTTCTGTCCCACATTTAGTAAGGAAGGTATCCTCGCGGTATAGAGAAAAGTTGCGAGCTCTGGAACTCCCTCTGTATAATAAATAGAACGACAACATTCTTAAATCTTTTGCATAAAATTAAATTTATTTTTCAACTCTCTTTTTAAAATCTTCTCATATATCAGCTTTTTTTGCAATGTACATACATCCTCCTCAAGGTGTGGAGAGCTCTTTAACTTTTATATTCACGTCTTCCATCTCTATGAAATGCTCTTCGTTCGTATAGGTACCTACTTATGTCTAAAAAAATACTTTCACATAGATCAGTCTAATGCGTTCAGAAGATGTTTTTATAATAATTTCTGTTCCATTAATTGAGTGTCATCCTCTACGCTTTTTTAGGTTGAGAAAAACCAAATTAGTTCCTTCGTTCGTTCCGGTCTCATGAATCCAAAAATACAGAAATAGTTTCAATTTGCCTATTCAAATTTCTTTAAAAAGTAGCTTGTCCTGAGGAAAAAAAAACATCTTAAAAGTAGCTCTTTAGCCTTTTTCATCTCACAACAAGCATAGAGGTTCTTCCATTAGAAATTCTATGATACCTTCAAGCAATGTCCTTGCTTTTTCCACATTGAATACAATCTGGTTCATTTTGTTTCATGGCTTCAATATGCGCAAATTATATACATACACTCAAACACAAACACACACACACACACAATACATATATAAAGTTTAAAAACAATTCCATCGCTTCATGTTGTCACTCCTCCACAAAAAGTAATCAAAATCCCATCGAAGTGTTAGCCAACATCGTGGAAGACTCTGAATAGGTCTGATTAAAATTCCTCCTGTTTTAGGTTTTTCACGTAATCTACAGGTTTCGACAGTATCTTCCCAGGTAGGAGCATACTTTTTCGCATTAAATTTACATTATATTTACCTCTGAGGAATTCCATCTGTTTCCTATACAGTTGATGAGGTTGTCAAGGTAATTTGCAGCTGGCAAAACTCCGACAAAACTCCTAAACCAGCATAATATCAAGCACCTAGGCAATATTTGAATTATTCTGTAACTGTCATGACTCTGTAATTTTTATTTTTTGAAATTAATTTGTGAGAAACTTGTAATCAAAAATTAAATTTTGCTTCTGTTGGTACCAGTTGATATTGGGAAAGTGGAATTAATTATCATTTAAAGTGGTTTGGTATTGGTTTGGATTGGAAGCTCTCTGGTGCCGATTGATGTTAGATTGATTCTACTTATTCCCTTTGAGATGTTGTATTGTGGAAGTGATATTTTAATCAGTTGTGTGAATTGTGTTGTGCTATCTCTTGATATTTGTAAGACTACAGCAGACTCATATATAAACTATTTTTATGAAGTTTTGTCTAATTTTCAGTACAGTAAATGAGGTTGGTAGAGACTATCTAGTTTTATTTAAATTTGGCGTACCACAGGGCTCTATCTTATTTCCTTTTTTGTTCAGTATATTTATAAATGATCTTCCTACGATGGTATCTGATTTCCATATTAATACATACTATATATATATATATATATATATATATATATTATGTATATATATAAGTCAATCTTTAAGTCATGTGAAGGATTAAGCAGTTGAAATTCTAACTATACACAAAAGAAAACCGTGAAGAATTTCTATTTTCTCAGTAGCGTCATTACCCAAACTGGTATGGTTATAGATGAAGAATTATCAAGCTCATAATTTTATTAGAAGACCATTTTTCTATACAAGCGATAGTTCAAATCCATTAGAATGAGCTACATTTAATCATAAAACGCCATAAACATACAAAATCACTTAAAATTTTCTATAGAGTCCTCAGATAATTTTTTCCTCCATGAGAGCATATATGAGGCCCCATTTCAGGAAGCAATAATGGTAGTGGTCGTATAGCGGTAGCATTCATATTTATACGCCCATTATATATATTTTTTTTTCTATCCCATTTTTTTTCACATTCTCTCAATAAATCTCTTCGCTATTATCATTTCAACGATTTCAACAATAATAATCAACAGAACAACTTTTCACTGGAAATTTGAATACCTCACTGATGCCATTAGATAATGGGTATAGAGATGCATAGAGTACTTGCAGCATACAACTTCGGTGATACAGTGAACAATGGCAATAATTTAGCGTAGCAGCTAAATTTACTACTTGTGTTGTGACTCTGTGCTTGAAAGACATCCTTGCTGCTTGGATAATAGAAGTCGTTAGCTTCAGTTTTAATTTTTATGACTCTTAAGATGCACTTTGCATAGAGAATGAAGATTTTTTTTTTTGTTTCATAGAGCCATAATAGATGGCTGTGGTGGATATATGTATATAGCCGGAGGATATTAGTCTTCGAAAATGTTAATGGAATAGTCCGAAATATTTAGGGAGTTCGTGTTCTAGTATTAAAAATTTTGAAAAGAGCAAAAAAATTTTTTTTTTGTTTTTTCGGAAATCATAATATGAAATAGTGTTGTTTAACAAGTTCGACTCTGTGGTAATTTCATTTAATTTACGGCCGAAAAAATAATCGAATACTTAGAAACTTGCTTATTCCATACAAACCAGTTTGGCTTTCGAAAAAGTCATATTTTGAAAACATTTACACGTTGATATGCTCTGTCTGTTGATATGAGGACCATTGCTCTCGAATATTGTCGATTTATGTTCGAAAATTTATCAAATCAGGCAACTCTTTCGTAGGATTGTCTTAGATAAATTTCGATTTTCAGTGCATATTTAGACACTGTTCGTTCACATATTAACGTACCTGAAATTTTATCCATGAATTTTGTATGAAGTTGAACTTCGAAATTTACGAATTCGGACAACTTTTTCATAGTGTTGCAATATAGAAATTTTCTTTTCGCACAATATGTATTTAGATTTATATTGATTGATTGAAAATGTAATAGGGAACTGAAATATTATAAATTGATCTTTTGTAAAAATTCTAAAACTAAGTTCGAAAATTCTAAAAAAATCGGGCAACACTTTTATACGGTCGCAGTACAAAAGTTCCAATTTCTGCTTGTATATTTGTGTATTGCTTAAGAACGCGTTGAGTGGGATTAAATCAGACAATCCTTTTGTAGAGTTGCCATACATGAATTTCAATTTCCTCCGTAAAATGATCAAATCATTCGCAATGTTTGGAATGTACGAGAATGGTTCTATCATTTTACTAGAATTTTTATAAAAATACCTTCCATGTAATACTCCTTGGGGAAAGCGTAGATGTTCCATACTTTTTTAAGAATTAATTATGGGACATCTGTTCATGATCTATTTTCATTAATTCTAACGGGATATTATCTATTCCTGTAGTTTTACAAGTGAGGTCGGCAGAATTCGGCATACAGCTGAAGTAAAGCTCTTGTAGGGCCCTTCTGTTTTCAATTTTTTGCCAGATTTCCTTTCATATCCATTTGGAATGAAACTATAAACTTTGCTTCAGTAGCTGAAAAAATGGCATCTTTTTTTAGTAGATTGATTTTTGATACGCATTTTGAAGGAATTTTGTTTTTCTCTTTCAACTAATAAAGTCCGTGCATGCGTGTCTTGCCATTGCAATCTTCAAATATATTTTCTTTGTAAAAGGATGATAATCGCTACCGATGTTTGCTTCTCTGAATTTCCAGATTTCATTCATAATATTTTTCCAAAGGGCCTCGAAAACTGTCGACTATGTTATCTATTTGATTCATACTTCGTCGATCCATTGATAACCCAGACTTCGGTATCTTCTAATGTTCAAAGATTGTTCCATCATAATAATTATTCGCCAAGTACTATGCAGAATTCAACGAAAAAGGCGCCGTTGCTCTTAGTAACTGTGTTCATTCCGTATTTTCTAACAAAGATGTCTACCGACTTAAGGTTGGTGTCACCCATCCATATAGAATGATATGTCTTCTGGAGATGAAATTTTGTGAGTCGGTCCTCTCCAAGGAGTGCATTGGTAATGGGATTAAGGATATTGGTATGGAATGTATTGTGGAGGGATTTGCAAAAAAAGATTGTCGTGAACTCTGCTTCTATTAAGATGCTTTGATGAGGGTAGTTCGTCATGTACGCCATAATTAAACAACCTGGTATTGATGAAGCGTTTTTAATAAAAATAAAAATAGAGGTTATGTTGCATAACGATTATGTAAATTTCGAAATTGTAAAATGTTATTCCAGCGCGGAATTGATGGAGGACATACCTTTTGAGAATAGTCATATTCTAAATTTTGTCAAAGTTTCAAGGCTATACAAATGTATGGGGAAGTAGCTTCAAGCCTTATATAGTGACTACTTTGAAAGCAGCAATTGACCCATTTAAACTTATTCCCATAATTTTCTTCATACTAAAAGATATTTGTATCTTGCTAAATATTTTATTTAAAAAAAAAAAAAACAAACAACAATTCTGCCTTACTCCATTGCACATTCAAAAATAAAAATTTCTCTGTGTAGAAAGCATTTATCACCAGACTCCCGAAATTACGTTAAGCCGCAATTTGTCCAAAGTAGAGCCATTAAAATGACAACAATTTCTGAGTTTATCTCAGATTTTTATTTGCATATAAACCTTATGTATGTATGTAGTACTTATGTATACAACACATAAATATACATAGTACATATTTCCTATTTGAAGCTTATACATATAATTTCCCAAGGGATTATGAAAAACTTTTCCGCCGCTTGGATGAATTCCACGTTCTTTTCCATCTCCATTTTCTCTTGTTTGCCTTTTATGAATTTATTTTTTTTTCCTTTACCTTAATTGGATTTAACTTGGACCAAAGAGTCAGAGACAGTGGAGCAATAATATCGAGAGTAAAGGAAAAACTTTCCCTATACACATGCATATATATAGAAAGATAGATAGAACATATATAGAATAGACTTTTGGGGTATTCATATAGAACAAAAGGAAACGAGTTTGTCAAAAGAATTCTAGTGAACTTCGACAATACCAGAGCTATACATATCTCTCGCGGCAGAGATAGACTCTGGAAGAAGACTAAAGCAAGTCATACTAACTATGACTGACAGACACACAAACAACTGAAAAGTCCCCTTAGCTATATGTATATAAAATATCCAACCATGAAATTGTTTTCTTACCAGGGAACGTATGGGAATTTCAGATGGACTTTGAAAGGACTTGAGAAATAATCGAATACTACTTTCAAAGACATTATTTCCAGGTAACTCTGGCCTTATGGCGATATGATAACGATTTACAGGGTGGTGGTACAGGAATCGATTGTATTGTACATATCTCGTCTTATTTGAGTAAAATTTCAAAAGAAAAAAAACAACAGTTTTGCTCTGTAAAACAAAAACAAAAACAAAAAATCCTTTTATTTCACAATCCATGGTGAGAAGGAATGAGAATCATTTGCCAGGACTCACAGAGACGACCAGATCTTTATTCAGTTCAATCGTACACACTCAATGTTTAGACAAAGGTTTATCGTTGAAAGTGGATTTATCTGATTAAATTGATTTCGAGATTTATTTAGTTGTTCGATATGAGGTTTATACTTTTGCACATCGACCACCAATTTAAATTTGTAAACACATGTCTGTCTGTACACGCGTTTGATGTTTCTATTTATTGTTTCAAATTCTCGAAATTAATCAAGTGTCGTCCTTTGTCCTGGGTGTTTTATTTAATTGTCTATTCCCCAGTGTACCATAAATCTATTGTTACGATGCGGTTAACTGTAATATACATACATACATAGATACAAAAAGAAAAGTTACAAACCTTTGAATAATTTCGTATTGTCACGCTGTTATTGAATGGAGTTTTATTAGACCGACCTAAGCCGATTTACGAACGTTAATTACTACTTCCAGGATGAAATTGGTATGTTTCCATTTAATTACATTTAACCATTATTCAAGAGTTTGAGTAAAGCCATAATACCATGAACTATTAAATTGGAGTACAATTACCAATTAAGGATAACGCGAATGAATAACACTTTAATTTGATATTTGAAGGATATCAACTTCCTTGTAATCTACAAGTCTGGTAACATTTAGAATGTATTCAAATGATGGCGATGAACTGTCTTTGGATCTCTCGACAATTGAAAGCCTAGAACAGAGCACGGAAAATACAGATTTTTCAGAATTCCTTGATAGATATACATGCATACATACATACACTACAGAAGACGAGCTCTTATCTCATTGCACATCGACCTCCAGGTCACCTTAACTGTGGAAACTGAATAAAAAACTATATTAGGGCTTATGTAACATACATCTATTTTACAATAACATATCAAAGAACCGCAAAGAAATATTTTGCGAAAAAATTTTACTATGTAATACCTACTTCTAAGGGTTTAAATGTGTTTTTTTTCTTCTTAATAATAGTCTTAAATCAGGCTTATCGCATACAACATACATAACTGACAGTCTATTAGACGTTCAGCCTAAAAATATAATTGTCGATTGTCAATTTATTGAGAAAATTTGTAAAGCAAACATAATCCTGACAGTGTACACTGTTAACTCTCAATAGCACTTCAAAATTGTCGGTTGTATGCGTGAATATGTGACATCTCTTCTGTCAAATCGTTGTTTAGCCGGCTCGTATTTTTTAGTCAGCTGTGTTCGGTGCCCCGATTGTTAACTACAAATTTGCTTACAACGAATTGGTTTTGTCTTATACGGTAAACCTAAAAAGACAGACCGACACAAATATGCTACGTACTGTAGTTTTTCTTCCATCCAAACCAGGCGCGTATACAGGGGGGTCACAGGGGTCATGACCCACCCACCCCCCTAAGCGCGCCACTTAACCTTCTGATTTTCCGACGGTAGATGGCAGCGGGAAATTCACTCTCAAAACATGTAGTCGAAAAGCGGCGATTGTGAAAGAAGAAAATCCTGCGATTGCATTTGTTATTAATTTTGAGGGTTTTGAAACAGATTTTTATCGAGAATATTTTATATTATTTTGAAAGAATTGCAATGGACCAAAGTGTGGAAAGGAAAAATTTAAAATACAGAAATTAACTAAATGAAAATCAAACTTAAATGCCAACAATATCACAATTTTACCATTTGTATTTAAGCGCCTCGAAATATCCATCTAAACCATGTCTTTTTTGTCAACTCGTCTATACTGGTTGTCTTGTATATCATAAATTATTTTATGATTTCGCACTTCCTCAATCAATTGACGCGGCAACCTTGACAAAATTAAATGCCACAACAATTTCATTCGTTTGATTTTGTTGGCGACGATGGCAAAATTATAAATTGATCAAACCCGACGGAAACTTCGTCCACCGCTGACCGTCACCTGTCGAAATTTGGGCATTCGCATAAGACGCTTTTAGAAGTTTGACAGCGGCATATTTTCGTCGTTTGCCGTTGCCGGTCGCAATTGTATTTAAGCCTTGACCTAACAAATTTTGTTATACGGTTCTTCCATCTTCCAGTAGAACTCTAGCTCCATGCAATCAACGTCTAGCCAACCGTTGATTTTTCATAGTGACACTGATTCAAGAATTGTTCAAAATTTTTACGTTCGTAGGGAAGCATTTAAATTTTGTTAGAAATTTACTTGCAAATTATTCTTAAGAATTTTTAATGAATAACTAACTATTCACCGAAAATGGTCCAAACGAATTTATGGATTGATTCTGATAGCTCACTCTTTCGGACAGGGTCACAAGGATTCAGTTTTCTTAGAAAGATCTGAAATTTTTTCTTTAGATTTTTCATGCATTATTGGTGGCGGACAATAATTATTCTAAAGAGATATGTTGATTCAGGCATCATACATAGCTGATCTGGGTCGCTAAAGATATTTATGAGCGTTGGCAAGGATACATTTTGTACTTAGAAATTTATAATACTTAAAAAATTTTCTTTCGAATTTTTATACACTATTGATTGCTGAAAACGATCATGGATTGATGCCACTGAAATTTATTCTATAAATTTTCTTCACAATTTTTACGGCAAGACTATATAAAAATAAAAACCATTCGCTATCCTCTGAGGTAGTTGCCGTGGCTTTGCTTGTAATTTCGTATTAATTGAAGTATAGTGTCAATTACTTCACCCGTGACAGAATCGGTTGCGTCACATCTATTTCTACAATCTTTGCACGAGAAAAAGAATCTGGATATGAGTCCTTAATGTCTGTCCACTCTGAAATCGATATTGATGTGGATAATATTATCGACAGATTTTCCAAATCAAACCGAAAATTGGGTTTTGTGATATCTAACTTAAATATGATAAAAAAAAAATTAAAAGCGACTATACTTCCGACTTTTTTCTCCCTTCGAACATTTTAGTTGTGACCCCCCCCCCCCCCGGCTGAAGGTCTGGATACGCGCCTGATCCAAACACGATTCCTATTAATTTGTCGGCTGATTAAAACACTGAGATGTAAATACAGAGCTGGACAAGTACCAAACAAAAAGTACTTAAGTACAAGTACAAGTACCGAAGTACAGCGTAAGTACTTGTAACTAAGTACTAAATCTATAAAAAGTACTGAGTATTTCTTGAAGTACTTTTTAAAGTACTTTTTTAGAATCTTTGTACGTTGGCAATAATATAATGAAGTTTATCGAGTGCAGTTAATAGAATGATATTAATAAATAAATACCTTTTGAAAATTATAATATGTATAGTAACCAGTGGCTACTATTTATAGTAGAGTATGTAGAGTAAAACTTTCACCTGCCATTGCTACACTCATAAAAGCTATTAGAGATCCTCCCAAAGAATTTCTAGTAAATTTCAAAGAAACATCAGGTCGAGGCACCGTTGATTTTATATTGGAGCGAGGCATTTCTTGCTTACCCTCGGTTATGTCATCAAGTCGAGGCATCGTCGATTTCATGTTCAAGCGAGACGTTACTGGTTTTGTTTTACTTGCTCAGTCTTGTTTGTATGTTATTAAATTTCTAAGGCTCTGCCTTGACGCGTGAGTGCGACACATGCTTTGACTGTTCTTTTCGTGCTTTAAAACTCCACAAAAAATGAGTTACGCTAGAGATTGAGTTTGCTTTTCTACGAAGAGTTAGATATTTGTAGGTACTTAATAGACTCAGAAATACTTAAATAAAAATCGTGGTACTTAAGTACAAAACTAAGTCTTAAGTACAAGTAAATAGAAGTAAGTACTTGTGTTCATGTACTAAGTAGGGGCATTTCAAAAGTATTGAGTTAATAAGTCTTAAGTAACGAAAATGTACTTTAAGTAGTACTTAAGCCTTTTTTTACTTAAGTATTGCCCAGCTCTGTGTAAATATATTATAAAGTTTATCATAAACCAAGATAGAAAATGAATTCCCATTTATCAGAACTTCTTTTATTAATGTTCAATTTATTGATATTCCCAAAACAATTATTTTTATTGCAAATTTAATATTTCCCATAGGATCGGTAATTAATCTAAACTTAGAAAAGTAAAATATTTTCTACCATAGAAAACTTGTTTTTTTGTTTTTTGCACCTTCCACATAAAATACGGCATTACCTTTCACCTTTTGCTGTATATATCTGAACGAAATCAACCCCTACCAATATAACCTCATAACTTACTACACATAATATCGCTCCCTGGAAAGGCAGGAAATATTTCGTGCTATAAAAGAGCTTTTACTTATCTACATAATATCTAACTTGGTAGAGTCGATAAAATTTGGTTAAGCTATAATCGGGACTGCCTGGTGAGTTTACAACACCTTGAACTTCCAATTAAATTTTGCACTTTCGTGCCACATTAAAGGTGTGACATCAGTATAGTATAGGTACCCAAGTTAACAGAATATTGCTACTATGTCGACGTCATCATACCTTTGAAAAAGTGAAAAAAGAAAATTATTGTTATCTTCGGGGAATTGTTTTTTGTGTGTATGTATCGAATCAATCACAAATTAGGAATCCTGCCGAAAAAAATAAAAATTACAGAAAAGGAGAGCTGAGAATAGATGTGTTGTTTCACCGATAGGAATGATTTTGTGATTATGGGTACTTGGGTATCACTCCACTCTAAGCACTGTGCTCAATTGATGAACGAGAATTTCATAAACGGGCTAGTTGAACAAAGGAAGATATTTCATTAAAAATTTCCCAATAATCCTACTGCGATCTATTCCAAATAAAGCTGGACATTATAAGTATATGTAAATATGCAGCTGAACATCCTGTATTACAACGGTAACATCACAAAATATTAATGCAGAATAGCAAGAGTCCAAGAGTTGATCCCTGTGGAACTCCTTACCATAACGGAAATAAGAAAGATGGAAGAATCATTAGCTTTTATCTGTTGGCATCTATTTAAGAGAAAACTGCCAATAAGATCAACAATAGCAGATGTAATGAGGACGAATTTCCTACTCGAGGTAGCAAGTAGTATCAAATGAACGAACGCTGTCGAACATTTTAAAGAAATTGAGTCAAAAGACTAAAATTTCATCACTCTGATTTTTAGTATTATCATGAACGAAAAATATAGATAAAACCATATAGAACTTGGCCGCGGTGTCCCAGTGGTAAGCACGTTGATCTACCATCCCAGGGATCATGTTATCTAGCCCCACTTCGACTTTGTCTTACGAGATAAAAGCATGTTGAGCTTACGCTTAGGAGAGGCTATATGGATGTCCTATAAACCTAAAGGAAATAAAAAAGGACGAAACTACAACTACTTCTTCCTATACAAAAATGAGTAGTGGTGGATTTTCAAATATTTTTAAACATTTTCAACAAGATTGAAATGGTAATGTTGGATGCATTTTTTCAGGATCTTACCATCTCAATTTGTTGTCTTTCTTTTTTTACGTTTATACAGGGTGTTTCCTCCATGGTGGTCAGTAGAGCAGGAGGTTATAGTACATACTCACCTAGTCAAAAAAAAAATGTATGGCAGGCGGGAGTTACAGGGTGATTAAGAAAAAAATCTAGTTTTTCATAAAACATCCTGTATCTTAGAAAGTGGCCTTTCTAACGACTGCTCAACCAGTCCCGTACCATCTCCTCTCAGGAGTTATGGGGGTCTAAATTAAAAATTTCTGATTTTCTTACTTTTCTTTACTTTGGCCTATATTTTCTTTTTTTTTGCAAAATGGTGGTTAACTTAACTTTTTTTTTTTATAAAAACTGTAAACTGTAGACTCTCCTCCTTAATTTGACTTATTACACCCTATGTGCTACCTACAGCCGTTAAGGAGCTATTAGCACACAACCTATTCAGGTCATACTGAAATTAGCTGATATTTTTTTTTAAATGACGTGTTTTCAGTCACTAAGTGAACAAAAAATTATCTTCGAGAATAGGTTTGAGAATAGTCTTGAGAATAGGTTAAGAGCTAATAATTTTTTAACGGTTAGAGAGAAGAGTCTACAGTTTTTATAAAAAAAGTTATGACTTTTTGTAAAAAAAAAACAAAAAACAAAAAAATAGAGGTCAAAGTAAAAAAATATAAGAAAATCCGAAATGTTTGTTTAGACCCCTATAACTCCTGAAAGGGGAGAGGTACGGGTACTGGTTGAGCAGTCGTTGGAATAGCATTGAAGTTCTGCATATAATGAGGTCTTAACTCGACCATACGCCCTGTACTTTTTAAGATACAGGGTTTTTTGTGAAAAACTAGCCTTTTTTCTTAATCACCCTGTAACTCCGGAACGGTTGATATGCGCCCTCCCCTGCCATACAACTTTTGTTTCCCTAGATGAGTACTATCAATTCCTGCTCTACTGACCACCCTGAATAGTCTTGAAACAGAAAATCCTTTTCTCTTCGAATGTCTTAATGATTTGCTAAAAATGCTTTTATGCGCTAAAATTTATTATTTTTCTCCTTGTACTATCTACTTCAGAGCCTCTTCAGTTCATCATAACACTTCGGCTAGTACCTACTTTAACCCATCTTATCCCATCTTTCTAAAAAAAAAAAAAAAAAAAAAAAACAAAACAAAAACACTTCCATCCTCAAAATCATAAATAAAAAGAAATGGCCATTCGTTGTCCTTGAGTAGATCTCTTCTCTAGCCCCTTACAGCATCCATTACATTTTTGTGCACCAAAGTACTAGGTATACGTTAGCAGCTCAGCACTGATGTTGCCAACACAGCTCCACCGTTTCTATCTCATTCAATTCATTTGCAAAAGCTTTTCAGACTATCATCAAAAATTAAAGAGCGCCAGAATGCAAACAGACAAACAAAACGGCAAAAGTTAAATAAAAGAAGCCATCAACAGAGAACTGAGCGCAAGGGGCACTGTAATTGGAAGGAGCTCTTTCCGTTTTGTTTGTTTGAGCAAAAATTGGCCCATTTCAATATAGTAGATTCTGTCCTGATGCCATATTCCGTAGTATAGCGCTATCCTATTGTTCGGGACGGCATTATATTTTCGTCTTCTTATATTTTTTTTATAATGGCTATAGAGGCTTTTCGCCAGATAACTGAGAAAAAAAAATTCAACAAAAATGAGATAAGTTGTTGGTGTAAGAGTTTAGTCCGGGATAAGTTAATTAGATTTTAATTGGACAACGTCGCTCGCTTTCCCTGTCTCTGTCTCTCTATCTCTATCTCTCACACTCATTCTTAATTTGAAATTAAAATGTAGGAAAATTTTGGAATAATAATCCTTTGTCAACCAGAAAGCGTAAATTGTTTCTCTGTCTCAAAGGAAATTGTAAATTCTTTAAACTTTGAGTTTTAAGAAAAATTTCTCTGTGTATAATGAAAATGAAATTGTTTGCAATCAGTTATTTGAGGGTTATACAGATAATTTAGGAAATATACAATTGGACCATGTCTTTGACCATCGCAGTAGCATCCCCATCGAATTTCAAGTTATTGCACTCGACTTCTTTTCACTATTCATATTATTCAGGACTGTTTTCTTCGGGGGATGATAAATGCAATTTTCAAGGATTTCATAGGTCAAAGCTCTATAGCATGATTTTCTAAAATTGGCGTTTCAGATGGACATCAAATATCTCTGCCCTGATTCCACCATTTCAACTCCTTTTTTCACCTCCTTTATAGTCTCCGTCTATATAATTGGCAATCTACTTTAACTGGCTGAATAGGTACTCACTTTCATTATTTAAATTCTTAAATAAGTTTTATTCTCCGGAAGACACCCCTCTCCCCACTAACAATAATACATATGCACCATTTCCAAAGTCCGTAACCGAATCAATGTCGGCCGGCATCCCCCAAGGGTCCGTCTTATCACCAACTTTTTTTTTTATTTCTATTACTGACTTATTCGCTTGCAATTTTTAATCCTGTTGATAGCTTTATAGATGCCAGTATCCCTGAACTCGATTACTCGTTCGATTTTATCACTGACTATCAGTAGATACCATAGGAGTTAATTGTAAGCCTATCGTTTTTGAATGGACAAAAATGTTTGGAAATTCATTGCCTATCTTCAGAAATGTAAGACAGATCAGACTCCCCCATATATTCATATCCCTTATTAGATTCAGATTAGAATAATACCAATATTTCGGTAAAAGCGTTTATCGCCTACCGTACTAGCTCAAAAATTTCGTATCAATCTCTGGAGGTTAGGTGGACCATAGATATTAAGTCTCAGCTGGATCTCAGAATAAAACAAGATTCTTTCCAACAGTGCGGTCAGCATATGCTGTACAAATACCTGATCTGACTAGAGAAATCGAATACACTAGAGTAAAAAATGTGGTTATTAATAAAAAAAAAGTCCCAGTAAATGAAATGTCCTAGTTGTTGTTGTTTAAGGTAATTATTATATTATATATATTATATTATCACCACAGCGGGCATAAACAGGGTCTATAATGGTATCATAGGAGTTTTTTTAAAAACTAAACAAAATTGATTCCAAAAAGTTGTCGCTATTCTTTTCTATTGTTTTTTTTTTAAACATTCAAGTTTTTTAACCTTAACCCTTTTATTGACCCAATCAACGAATCCAACACAATTAACCACACATTCATAAAAACAATTTAGTTTCTGTTAATTACTTAAACTTTTATAGCAATTACAATTAGAGACAAAACTTTTCCTCACTATATTGTAATTTCGTAATAAGCACCCCTAAAAGGTACTCTTTATGTCCATTACGCGATATGGCTAGTAACGTATATAGCCATAATGAGGTAATAATTAGCATGAGCACAACATAATTAACCACCAGTTCCGAATGTGATTGCTTGCTCTTATGTAGTTATACCCCTTTGGTTTTTGGTTTATCACACGCGAGATTTTCTCATATTTTCAGTAAAACCCTTTTTCCCTGTTTATTGTGTGGTGCATGCATAGACCTTAAGCTTTCGCATGATTACTCGAATTAATTACATTGAGAATGAGTGCAAATCTCTTCGTTATTAGAACGAACACACTAACAATGATGGATAAGGTCTCATAAGTATTTGTGTGATGGATAAATGGAATAGAAGGGAGGGGGGGGGGGGTGGTGATTCTATAGAATAGAAATGAAGCAGTCTCATTTTAAAGTCAGAGTCAAATTCCTGTGGGGTTTCGTAAGCGTGCACCAAAAGATTACATAGTCATCAACATTGTTGTATACGATCATTACTTTTCTTTAGAATGAAAATCCTCTTGGTGGTTTATACAAATGATAAGAGAGTGGCAAAGGTTTTAATGAACCTCCCCCCCCCCCCACAAACTTGTAATCTTAAACTTTACATTCATTATACTATATAGTTACACAAAGCTTGGGTACAACTACATATACATATATACATAGACTAAACTGTTATACAAAACTGAACGGATTAGATTTTCAGCTTGTTCTACCCGCAATAATGAGAAGACTAACAAAATAAAAAAATAAAAAAAAAAAATCAAACACCAAGTTTAGATGGTGGAGTTTCACTTAAATCCGTTTATATACACTTTTCTGAAGGATGTTTTAACAGTGAACAGATTTACTGGGTCTGCCACCCCCCATCAATGAAACAGTTTCAGATATTCAGAGGTTATATACATAAAACAAAATACTTGAATTTTATACATATAAACACACTCACACACACACACACTTACATCTACTCTATAGTTTTAGGATGCAAGTGCAACCCGGGATTTGTGTATTTACAATTGGAATTCAGAAACCTCAAACTGTTATGATGGTCGTCTGGTGAATATGTTTTAGCCATTTCGAAAACTTTTCATGTGTAATGATGAAACAATTTCAAATAATGCAATTCTGAATAAATACAGATTTGCATACTATCCTCCACTATCCCCCCCACAACTATCATCATTCCATCATATAGAGTATACTAAACATTAATTGCATTATATCTCTGTTGTCAGGATGAATGCAATCAATAAATTTTATTCTATTTGATATAGCCCCCCCCCCCCTCAAATTTGCTTTTCTTGTTGAAATTTGAATTTTGTCCGCTTAGTTTATGTTGAATTCTCTGATTTGAATTTATCCATGATTTGAATTTATTCAGTGTCCTTTTTTTATGTTTACTCTATAACCAAGAATTGTTTGATTCAAGTATTTCATGACACGAGCACATTTTATCTTTGTCCCAAAATTATGTCCTACTTTGTCCCAAAATTGCTGACATTAATAAATAAACTTTTATCGAAATTCAGGAAAAAGATAATCAATTACAAATCTGATAGAAAAAAAAATTTTGCAAAAAAAAAAAGCAAGAAAATAAATTTGTATCAACATCAATCATGCTGTCAAACCTACATAACATGAGATTAACCGCTTTTACTATGAATTGACAAGAAACCTGCCATTAACTTTAGCACGCACACCATGTAATAAATGTAGGTATAGATCAGTGACTGTTACGAGATTATATAGCCAAATACATATTTCAATTTCTTATCTTAAACTTCCAGCAAAATATATTATCTCGCTTTCATGTGATATAATTAGACAGTTCCTAATTGAAACGATAATATTCAGAGGGGGAAATTTTTATCTGAAAAAAAAAAATATACTTTACTTAACCGAAAGAATATTCTTTTCATCCCCTTGTGGTCACATGATTTTCTTTCCCAAAAGCCTTTTATATATGCCTAGACGCTTACCTACTGCATACATATAATTCCCGAACAGGATCTAAAAATCCATTCAATGGTGCGCCATAAATATTCTAAGAGCTTTTGTAAAGTGCTCAGATTTTTTATGGAGTACTTCAGACTTCCTTCGTTTTCGTTTCGAATCGATTTTCATAAGTGAAATTGTAATTGTCCTAAAGTATAGGACCATGTGGAAGAGCGCATATGTATGTATATATAGATGGAATTATAATGATCAAAAATGGAGTTATAATGATCAAAAATTGAGTTATAAGGATCAAAGATGGAGTTATAATGATCAAAGGAAGAATATTTGAAGTCTTGCTTTTATTATCCGAATTGCACGCAGCGCTATTCAATTTTTAAGACAATAACAAGAAAAAGTAAGTCTTTGAAGTACTGTGAACTAGTTTTCGTCAATTTTTTTTTCTTTCTTTTATATAAGTTGATAAACAGAAGTTTTTTAAGCTGGATTTATATTTGGGATAGTTGCAAGATTAAGGAGAACTTATGAAGGAGGAGCAATAAATTTTGGAATACCTATTTGTAATTTTGCATCAGATATTCGATTTACCCTTTTTTTTCATTCTCATAACACAGGAGAATTATCATGTAATTGCAGAAATTTTTTCTTTATCATAACTTGTGAGCTCTAAGGTTTCTAACATTATACGTAAGAAAACAATAATGAGGATTTTGGTTATAGGTACAAAGATTGGATGAATAGAGAATTTAACTTCCTTTTGAAGATAACTAATTATAAAAAAATATTCTGCACCTACATTGGAATTTAATTATCGAAGAAAAACAAAAACACTAGAAGTACAGGACACCGGCGCAAAGTTGACAATTTTCAGTCTTTGCTAATTTGGAATACCAAAAATAATAATGTTGAAGACAAATAAGTAATACCAAAGAAAATTGCGGTTTTTCAGGTAAAAGTTTATACCGCAGATAGTTTTAGTCAATGTCACTGTCACCCCGTTTCACCGGTAGTAAAGCAAAAGTAACCACTAAATAAGAAATTTATAAATTGTCGGAGTAAAGTCAACGATCTCATATGTATATAAAATAGATTTTTAATTTTCCTACTCTATAATTCTCCTAATTCCTCTTCGGCCACTTACAGCATTGCAAATTTTCCAGCGTTGATGTCCCCAATTATATTTGAATAAATTACAGAAAATATAACATAAAAATTAATAAATAATTATTTATCATCTTTATAAAGATATATTTGTAAATCATGTAAAATACATTTTAATTACTGTTGAAATAGTATGTACCCGCCATTACATTTTTCAATTAATGTCATCCCATCACCTCACATTTAAGTGTTTTATCAGCAGCAAAACCAACTCACATTTACCTGAAAATTAAATTTTGAACAGAAATTGGTAGTTACGTTGATGTTTGCTAGCATAAATCGATATATACCTATCGCTATGAACTAATGACTTTTGATTAAAATTTCAACATGCATGTTGGTCACACACGTTCTATATATGTTTGTATGTATATGAATGTAAAATCTGACCGAACTAGAAATAGTACAAAATCTGACGAGGGTGTGACCATAATTCGAAAAATATTATACATAGACCTATCGATTTGAATGCGGTCTCATGTTATCCCAGACTGCCAGTATGAAATTAGGCGGAAAAAAAATTGTAATTGATTAATAAGACTATAATTTTGGTGGAAAGTTTTCCGATTTATTGTACATTTTTGAAATTAGACATGAAATTGTGTTATTCAGTTTTCAACTAATATTCAAATATACGTGAAAATGGCAATCCTATAAGAAGGAGTTTCCCAATTTTGAGCTTAACTCCACAGTTCTCATATGAAAGTAGAGCACACATTTTTAATTCTCCAAGTCAATGTGTTCTCAATCGGAATCCATTCACAAGACGTATTAATTCTGTCTAATCCCAAAGAGTAGGTACTCATATCCTTGTTTAAGCAAGTTAATGGATAAATCGTACCAAGCTCTCTAGTACTACAAATAAACATGAGTTGAAAAAAAGTTGTTGTTTGACAGAACTCTTCTTCTTATAGAACCAAACAAAAAATTAAAGAGCAGAGTTGTGGTTTCTGCAAAAAAATAAACAAAAAACAGTATTAAACCTATTTGAACGGAAAACAGTTGACCATGCGAATGAAGTTCGAATATAAATATTTTTATCAGATGTCGGGTAGTTCCAGCGGTCACCGTCATGGTGCTGTATTCGAAAAACCTTTAACTCGTAAACTATAAATGGTAGACAATAGGAGTTAAACCGAAAGTTGATCGTAATTGAAAAGTTGCTAGTAATTTGACCTCCAACAAAATTTTATTTTCTTCAAATGATCACCACCAAATATTTCACATTCGAAGATTTCCATCATTGGAGCAACACAAAATTGTAAACTTCAATGTCATATAAATATATTGTTACGAGCATGACCTTAGTTCGTTATATAAAATACAATATTTTAGATTCAACTTACAAGTTCTTCTTATTATACTGTTTACTTTTACAAGCTCACAAACAATCACAAGCAACTATACTTTAATAATCGTTAGTACTGTACTTAAAATTATTGCAATTCAAATAGTTTTACTACGTTCACTTTTCCGTCTGAGACAAATCTCACCCGGCGCTGAAATTGCCCAGAACTTTGCCGAAATTCCATTCCAGAAAAATCGATTTTCCGAACCTAAAATTGTTTACTGTGCAAGCCAATAGATGTCGCTTGTCCTTTTCTATTGCGCATAATACGATTCTCCGAACCTAAAGTTCTTTATGTCCGTACTGAATTAGTTATTTTACGCGAAGTATTCATTTCCGATAGATGTCGCTTGTTCTTTTCTATTGCACGTAACAATATTTTTATTTTTTTATATTATACCAGATTGATTTTCTTACAATAGGGTTTTTATTGTAAATTGCAAATTATAAATCATTATACATGTGAAATTGTGGTCTCCCATTATTATTATTATTATTGGTGGGGGGATGTAGACAGAGCTCTCGCTCTTCTGGTAGTGAGAATGCCTTTCCTAGATAACTTAGCTTTATGCGGCACAGACCTTCACAGGCACACAGGAAGTGTTTAGCGGTTTCATCGTTTTTCATACAGAAACGACTGGTCTCATCATCAACCTTACCACCCAGCAAGGCCTTATATATAGGGTGAGTTTGGGGTTCAACGCGCTCCCCCGCCCCATATTTGTAGCCTATACTTTTGTTTATCTGATAAGCCCAATTTTTACCCAAAATTATCATAGCAATTGGCTTTATAATTATATATCCATCCTCCGTGGCCCTTTCATGTAAAGCAAATTTAGGAAAAACGTGCGCAAAATAGAGGGAAAAAAAATAAGCAGTCCACTATGTGTGTATATACATCAGTAGATGGTAGCTTACTTTGATACACCGTAGCTTAATCGCAGCGGTATTTTGAATTTTGTTCACATTTTAAATTTTAAATATTAAATCTAACCCTCCGAGATTCTAGCAGAATTAGTATTCTTTATAAAGTTTTTTGGACAAACTTTAATTTTAAGAGGTTAAGAGGCTTTGGACAATCTGAACACTCCCTTTTCAGTCAGCCCAGCTGTGACAGGCAATTACTATGCAAGAAGGAAGCAGAAATTTTTGGCGAGGCAATGATGGCAATAGGGCCAACCCACACGTATCTAGCACGAAGCACATGCATTTTGCTATACTTGTGCCTAGACACGATAATTTTGCTACACTGTAGTTCTTTAAATGTGTGCGTCTTTAATCAGGTTACAATTATTGATTATTCTATGATAAATTCACAGCACTTAATGATAATTGAATTATTACGTCATTACGTCCAATAGGATAGGAAAATTAATTAATTTAAAGTGACGATACCATTGCCGATTAATGTAGATTATCGTAAGGCTATGTCATTTCAATCACTTTAAAGGCGAAAAATTTTGGCATTCTGAACTTGATGAATACAGCCTCAGAAATAGCAAACGGATTCCCCAGAGCTATTCTCTATGCATGGCTCAAATTGTATTAATCTTTTATATTTATGTAATATATACGTATTATGTACTTGACAGTATTTTTATCCAAAATTTCGGTATTTGAAACAAAAGAATTTCTGCGACTGAAAGTAGAGATCAGAGATTTAATGGTACCTCGGTGTACAGCTCTTATGTTCAAAAATATTTGACAGCTATTTTTGTTTGCTAGAATACAAAATCTCTGAAAAAAAATCTCCACAAAATGTAAGAGTTCAGCTGACCTCTGACATTTCTTAACTCTTCACGCAGAATACCAATTTCTGTCAACGGACTTTGACAGCCCAGTTAAGAGAATAAGAGAAGAGCTCTTATCTCTTAAGGAGAATCGGGGGGTACTTAAGTCTAATTTGTTTTTTGTCGTTAAAACAACAACTTTTATTGTAACTAATTATAAAATGGTAATTAATATTTTCCATGAGCGCCCGATGGTTTTATTTAAATAGCTTAAAAAATTATTAGCTTACTTTTTAGGGCATTTTAGATAATTACATAATTATATCTAAAATTCCATAAAAATAATTTTTTTTTTTTTTTAATTTGCTTTTTTGGTCCCACCAATATAACCGTTCCGCTAATCGGTCATCGAAATGCTAAAATTTAAATGAATGAAGATAAAATGTAATTCTGTAATTATTTCTTTTTTTTTTATAAAAAGTGGACCTTTATAATGTTTTTTGTTTGTTTTTTGGAATGTAAATAACCGTTATACAAGATGTTTTCAAACATAACTTTTTAAATTTCCGGAGACCCAAGGAGCATTAATTGAGAATTACTGTGAACTCAATTATCTAAATATAGCACTTATAGATAAATAGAATTTTTCGATTCAATTGGAATGTCATCATAAATTATATGCTTAATAAATTAATTATATTAAATTTACATAAAATTCCCATTATTGGCTTCACATTAATGCTCAGTTATTCTTTCGTCCCTAGAGAGCATTAGTTTACTAGGCTAAGCCCCTTCAATTCGTGATATATATATATATATATGGCCTTAGTGCTCAGTGTATAGACGTTCATATACAAAATATTCACGTCTTTACTCTTAAATAAAGATAGAAATTACTCTTTAGGATTTTTTACCGGGTTAAACTTATATTTGTTCAAGAAGGAATTTATTTGGATTCTCCGGTATATAGCTAAAGCTAAAAAATATTTTTAATTTGTTATTTCATCAGACAACCCATTATAGTTTTGGTGACAAGTTTCAAGTCTTGGTTTGACTCATCAACAGGTCCCAAATAGCGAAATTGAGTGACTTGAAAAACAAATGAAAAAATAGAACAAAGAAAAGAAATGAAAAAAATGAAAAAAATTGAGAAAAATTTTTATTAAAAAAATTTAAAAAATTTAAAAAACCCAGATTCATTCAAAACGAATCGAACCTGTATTCGCCTGCAGTGCGCTTTTCATTTTTTTCTTTTTTCAGCCCACTGCGGGCGAATACAGGTTCGATTCGTTTCGAATAAATCTGGTTTTTTAAAAATTTTAAACTTTTTTTTAATAAATTTTTTTCTTCTATTTTTCTCAATTTTTTTTAATTTTTTCATTTCTTTTCTTTGTTCTATTTTTTCATTTATTTTTCAAGTCACTCAATTTCGCTATTTGCGACCTGTTGATGAATCAAAACCAAGACTTGAAACTTGTCACCAAAAATATAATGGGTTGTGTGATGAAATAACAAATTAAAAACATTTTTTAGCTTTTGCTATATACCGGAAAATCCAAATAAATTCCTTCTTGAACAAATATTTACTCTTAAAGTGTATAATTTCATGAAATGAACTTTATTGCTAGTATTATTTGATGCTGTTTTCGAAATGTAGCACAAGCAATAGAAAATAGGGTACGGTCATTTCAAATAATTTGTCGCGTACCACATAACTACATAAACAAACACACACGCACACACAATCCCAATTTAAAAGGTACAAAAGAAATAAAAGTGTTAAAAGGGTCGGTACAACTAGTACAGGTACAGATGCAATTTTAAACTGAAATTTTAATTATTTTAAAAAAAAAGAAAATTATTAATATTTCAAATTTCTCAGTTTTAAATGTCACAAATTTGTAGGCTAAGGAGCAGAAAGGTAATTATTGATTTTCAATAAGTTCCATTCCAACATTTTCAAAATAAAAGTACCTAATTTTGAAAAAACAAGAAGAAATTAAAAAAATATTAAATTATAAAAATTTCATAATCACCCTATAACTAGGTAAGGCTGTTTCTGGTACTCCTTCTTTTTTTTTGCAAATGAATGCTGCCGGATTGTAATCTTGATTTCTATCGACAAATTTCTGGAAAATTTGCAATGATCGAAACTAAGAAAAAAAGAAATGTTGATATAAATTCATATCCGTTTTCAAAGTTTATGCAAAAGATCCCGTTTTTGTTAGAGATGACGCATGCTGCTTAATTTTTCTCCTTCATGGTTTATAAAAAGTTCCAGAAACTTCATAGTACCCGAAAGAGACATTTTAACACTTTCTACTACTAAAAATTTAAAAATCCAAGCAAGATTTATTACTCCTCAATCCCTACACTCAAGGAAATAACAAATAAATCCAAGTAAAGCCTCTAAACTTAATTGATCCTCATAGGTAATTAAATAAAACTTCCAAAAATCCGTTTACACTTATCTACGACGAAAATAAAAAATATTAACACCTTTATAATAAAGGTGAAATTAATTTACATGAATAATTAAAACTCTCTTTCTCTCTCTCTCTCTTTCTCTCCCCAAAATACAATCTAGGCTATGTCCTTCTTGCTGGAAAACACGACATCCAAATGTGTTAATCTGAACACGGGTGGTATAATCCCAAAGGAGCTATTTCATTAAACCATTCCATAATGGTTTTAACACGGTACAACCAACCACAAGCGAGGTATAATAATTATCGCACGAACTGGACAAAACGAGTAAAATAAATTTGGCTAGACCTGCTGCTATTATGGATGGCGAGGCGATTATAGGTCTTTTCAGTTATTTTCATTGATTTAATTCTTCTGCAAATTATCAAAATCAACTGTCTTTTTCTATCCTAAGCCTGTAAACCTGTTTTAATCGACTTAAAATTGGAGCATATTTTTTCTTTCAGCCTACAAAGTTATCCTTGTGTAGGTCATAAAGTGGAGGGAGGAATTTTTTGCCATAATAAGAATTGAAATCATATAAAGGTGGAGATATGATTCATAAAATGAATCACCTTAAACCACATGTCTGTGACATGGACATATTTTCCTGTCAATTTATCACCAACAGAAAGCCTTTATGAAGAAAGAATCGAGAGAGCATATATATAGGGTGGGGGGACACAGTATTGTTACTGTTGAATTTATTGAAGAAATAGTTTTCTGGTTAATCAGGGGCGTATATACATTGGTTCATAAATATAACGTTATTTCATTTTATCGGCTTTAAAAACAATAATAAAAAATATTCATCATAACTTATACACACAGAAAAATATTTTCCTAAGTAGAGTGTTCTCTCTTTTTTTTTTCTTTCAGGTATGTTTATTTCCGTAATAAACTCCCGCAACCGTAAGTACATCAAAAGTTCACCTGCCTTACCTTCCACAAAGATTGTTTTCTGCTTCGCAACGCCGTAAATAATTGAATATTTTATGGTTACTTAACTCTTATTAGTTAGGCTTTTGCTGCAAAATTTTATATACGGAATGTTGTAGATTTCTCAAAACAAAAGTAAAAAGAAAATAATATGTAAATACCTATTTATATCGCCATACATTTTTTATTTTTAAACATATCTAAACAGAAATATTTAAATGTTGAATGAAATTACAAAAAGTTTATGTAATATACGCTTAAAACAGGGTAATACAAAAAAAAATTAATGCATGCCTAGTAAACTTTATTAAAATTTGTCTTGTAACAAGATAACAAATATGATTATCAGCTGACCTTTTAAATTACTTTGAATTATGATAAATAATAAATTAAAAAATTTTCCTATCATTAAATTTTATCTGAGTATTTTTGACTGTATTTTATACCGCTTTTTGTGAAATTTTATTATTCATTTTATGCGTTGTTTGGAATTTTTAACTAATCGTTAGCAGCAATAAATTTTATGGGTTGTATATAAATAAATATGTTCCGCTAATATCAGGAATGCCTCAGGGGTATATTCTGGGTCCCAGTTTTTTTTTTTTTTTAATTAAGTGATTAATTAATGTGAATAGAGAGTTTAACAAGGCGTTAGTGATAAAGTTGGTAGGCAATCGCAAAAATATAAACACGTGTGTTCAAAGGTTCGCGTGTGGTAAACTACATATATTTTTCTTGCGATTCCCATATAAATATTTACGTCTTAAATTTAAGTTCTTAAAGAAGGTGAAAAAACTTATGTGTGAAATATTGATATTAAAAACTTTCATCGGCATAGAGAATTGAATATGTTAGTGAGATATAGAGGTTTATATTTTTTTACATAATGAATCATTCGAACCTAAGAGAATACTAAAACGACTATAATATGCATGTCATTGTCGGACATTTATTTGTTCACATTATAGTGTTCAAGCGACAGACAAATTGATATATAAATGAACAAATAAAAGTTCAAGAATGGAACCTTGTGGAACTCCAGATGTTAAGAAAGAAAAATATGACAAAATTTAGTGTGCCTAAAATTAAACACGTTCTAACCAATTTTGGACAAGAAACAACTGAGAGCTTGCTTGTGCAATTCAAATTAACAGCATACTTAAAATAAGCCAGCAATTATTGAAGTATAGAAGATGGAGTCCTTAAACAAATTCTGTGTACATAGCTGAAACTAAAGTTAACACAAATCACCACAGGTTTTGGATAAATTAGCTGAAATTTGTTTATACAAGAAGTTCATATAGGATTTAAATACGACTGACTCACATTTCCCAGATTTCTAACATTTTAACATCATCAGCATACATGTGTATAGGCAGAATAACAAAGGTCCCAGTATATAGCTCTGAGGAACTTCACGTGTTAGAATTAAGGAACTTAACGACAGGCCAGAGTTTAGTAGGTTTAAAAGTTAAATTTTGCGCTGATATGTAGCTTATTCGAGTAAACTGGATTTAGTATAGATAGAATAGCTCAGAAACTCGAAAAGTATATTTGCCTACAAGTTAGAAAGCTTCTTTCAATTAACATTAATTTTTCCATTTTTTAGATTTCATGTAAATCTTATTTTGTGTATGTTCTACAACTATCTGACATTTTCAATTACCACCGTTAATGATAATTAAATTCTTGATCAATTAGGTGGATAGGTACTAGTAATTTCATTTGAAAAGAAAATAATATATTCGCGATTTTTTCTATATATACATTGTTAACTAAGTTTCTAGATAGAAAATAAATTTATGAAGAAAAATCCGTTAGAGGTCTCTGCTAGGCTAAAACTTGAATGTATGGGATCACAATAATACATTTTTTTTATTATTGATATTAAAATGAATTCCTTTTTTATTATGAAACCTCAACCACAACTATACTAGTATTGTGCTATATATTCAAAATTTTCTTTCCTCACCAAATTACTACTTTACTAGCTGGAGAAGGGCCCCTAAAAATTTATTTTTTGTTACTAATTGTGATAACAATGTCATCTACCTACCTATATGATATATTTTTTTTCTAAGTTATCCAACACTTTCTTATAAAATTATATCGTAATTTTGTGTTTAATATTATAATCGAAATGACAACATTTCACTAAATTTTGTTACACAGCCATTTAATCACTTCAGCATAAGTCTTTACAAAGAATATTAAAAAACTATTTAACGAATATAAACGACACAAGTATAATAAAAATTCATATTTAATAGCTGCTCTATGCAATCATAATAATTATAAATCATTTTTAATTACCATTTATGACAGCTATAAATAACAAGATAAGGAAAATACAGAATACAAAAGTTTCGTAACAAGAAATCTACAACATAACCAAACTTAAAATTTTACGGTAGGCAGGTAGGTAGGTAGGTATACAATGGATGATTCATGCATAACTGGGCCACTTTCAAAATTCTCATCAGGTTAATGACCCAAAACATTTTCATATGACTAACTATTATCGATTTATTTAACATCACGGTGGCGCTATCTACATTTACATGTATAGAGTCATATATAAAATAACTAAATTACCTAGGCAGGTAGGTAGGTAACTTTAGGAAAATTTTTGTTGTGTTATTTGCACTATCAAAACGCAGTAGAAAATGCAGTTAAAACCGCTTTTTATGATCGTTCATTGCCTGTAAAACGAGTTCAGAGGGTAATAAATAAGTACCGCAGTAGAAACTCATTACCAATGAAATCCTGCCAAGTTAAAAGTCCTTCCTTGTCCTGAATATTCTACACCGAAAATATAGGAATAAATGCATTTTTATCATGAGTATTCCCTAAAGTGTGCGGGGTGGGGGCGATAGAAAGGAGGGTGGTCTATGGTCATGGTGGAAATATACCTGCACATTTGTAACGATTTTTCATTAAGAGCAAAACTACATACAAAACAAACACGGCTTCGTGTGCATTGTTTCCTCGGCTCCTTTTGCACTTTAAATTAACTGAAAAATTGTTAGTTCCACCGGGAAGGACTTGAATACAACACTTGCCTTTACGTGACCACTTTTTTTTCTATTTGTTTTTTTGTTTTTTAGCTCTTTTCTACCCGAATTCAAAAGTAATTTTTTGTGTGTGTTTTATTTTTTATTTTTTGTTATTTGTTGCCTCTATTATTTCGCTGCCTTAGCAGGTCTACTTATATAACGTAATAGAAAGTGCACACGTAAATTGTAAAAGAAAGAGTCTTAGAGTAGGTAGCCAGAAAATAAAATTCACATGATAAAAACCTAAAAATATTTCTTAGAACTTCTTTTAACTCTTTTCTAAATGTGCGTTTTTTTCTTTCTTAGTTGGAAGAAGCAAAACTTCTTTCTGTAGATTTGGATTTCCATTTAAGGGAGCCCATCCAAATCGAGGAAACCTTTTTGGAATTTCTAAAGAGTAAAATTTTCGTTTTTTCATGCAGAAAATCGAATTGAAACTTTTCTAGATGAAATCATGATGAACTTCCACATCTCTACGAACAACTAATATGATTTTGAAAGAAGGAAATTTTCATTGCTGAAGAAATCATTTGAAAGGAATATATGTATCAGATTGATCCTTTTTGCGGTCTTGAGAAAGTATTTTGTGTTATTTATTGAAGATTTTTTTTATTATGTCTAAAAATATTTTAGTTTAGTTTTTACCTTTTACAAAAAAAAAAATGACTTCATTCGTAAATACGTTTCATGGATGTATTGAAATAATCATCATCTCCTTATTTCTTGCCTATGAAAAAATGCATCCTTTACTTATGGTAAAGCTTTAGGTGGTGTTGCAACAAAGCGGTTGTGTTTTTTTTTTCGTACTGATATTATTCAATTATTCAATTATTATTTCAATAGTTTCACAGTGTATTTCCTATCAAACAGACTATTTTCATCTAGGTACAATTTAGTAACATCATTACACGAACTGATTACATCACATCATTACACGGTCACAAGGCTATCCTCATGTGGGTACTGGCACATGAGAGCCATAAAGGCAATAAAATTATCTGACGGGCCAGCCAAACGAGGACCGGAAACTCTCTTTCCCGGACCAGAGCTATTTTGTGGCACTTCAAAGTGTTACCTCAGAGCTACTTTAAATAGCTGGGAGAACAATCAAAAATCTCTTTATTGGGAAAGGCTACACGGACTTCCTCAGGCAAAAAAGGTTTATCGATACCTCTGGTGGAAAAACTCAAGAACTCCAACTTCTTAGGAGAACAGAGTTCAAAATGATCACAGAGCTCTTTTCAGGCCATTACCCATTAAGGTATCACCTACACAAGTAGGGCTTGGCTGATACTATATCCTGCCACTTCTTTTAGGATGTTCATGAGCCCTGCACTTGGGAAGCATTAGCCAAGCGAACATTACTCCACCTCGAACAAGCTTTTCCTCCACCAAACTACATGTGAAATCTCAATCCAAGAATGGTTTTGGTCTAAACCTAGAAAGGGATTAAATTGAAGGGGGATTCACAATAGATCTTTCAGATAGCAGTGGATGCGAAGATAACGCCTCCACACTCCTCCACAAATCTAATCCAATCAACATCACGGTGAAAAAAACAAAATTTCAGATATAGCGTTGATCATGACATCCTTCTACTGATTTTAAATCTAATACATTTGCAATTGCCCTCATTCAGGATGTTTTTTTTCTGTCAATTTATCATCAACTCGTTAAGATGATTAATAATGACTTACTTCAATTGCTCTATTATTCGGTGTACCACAAGGCTCTATATTGGGCATATTACTATTTAATCTTTTTATCAATGATCTGCCTGATATATGTCATGATGCGAAAGTACATTATTTGTATGCCGATGCTTTGAAAATATATTTGAACAGGCCTATTGAAACAATATTAAACAATATTAGCAATTCGTATATACTAAAATAATAGTAGGTAATAATGCAAGTAAGTCCCAGTGAATTTCTAATTTTAGTATAGGAACTTCGATAGAAATAGTTATTTCACCAATCGCTTGATTATGTTAAGTTAAATTACAAATCTCGGTATCATTTTAAGACAACACTTTTCCACTTTCGGTATAGATCATTGATATTTTTTTTAGTCCTGCTAAAGTGAGGTAATTCGGAGTATCTTAGAAAACTTTTCAGTTTCACAACATCTGAATGAAATTTAGGAATGTAACAATTTCTAATTTTCATAATTCTGTTATCGAAAGCTCTTATTTTGTAAAAAAAAAAATCAAACTATACTAACTCTGTCATTTGCCATTCAACAGGCCCATTTACAAAAAACAAAAACCCCCTCATAGGAAAAACATGAAGTGAACATATTCACAAAGAAATAGTAATCACCAAAAGACAATCGAACTTTCGATGAAAACAATCAATATGTTAATACCACAATATTGTGAAACTTCTTATTAAATAAATAGCACACCATATACATACATGTCCCAAGTAACAATTTTAGTTTTAATATAGCCTACATAACGTTGTCTATACTATTTCTCATAAAACTTGTAATAAAGCTATATAGTCAAGCCAACAATAATATGACCATAAAAAACCTCTTATAAAACTAAAAGGGCCAACACTACAATAAGCTGTGAGGGTCTATTTTTAAAACTATATAAAACCTTATTGGTCTTATCTGGATTACTCTTTGGGATGATTTGCAGTCCTCTATAAAACCTTTCATAAAACTACAAGCGTAATTTGAACTCATGAACTTATCCGCATAACGTTATCAAAACCATCATAAAACTATTCCTCAATCCTTTTTTAAGATAAAAAGGCATTGGAAATACTATTTCAGCAAACCTTTTAGACTTGAAACTTCAAAATAAAAGCGATCTTTAAATCCATAATGATAATAATAATAATAATAGAACCAAGTAGATTTATATGTTCCACTTTATAATAATTTAATATGTTAAAATGTAATTTAATTTTATTTTGAGTGCAGTTTTAACAGTTTAATTTAGCAAATCTTACGGCAATTGAAAATTTACCGATTATATCACTATAGGATAGCTCGAAAAATAATAACGCGCCTCAGAAATAATTAAAGTTAGGAAAACTTTAGAAATAATTGTAAAATAATTTTTTTTTATTTACACTATATTTAATTTTGATATTATTTTAAAGTACGTTCGGAAATGAAAAAAAAAGCTTTCCAAATGATAGTTCTGAAACGGCTTCAATTCCCGAAAATAATTAATTTAAAAATAATGCATTTTAAGGATAAAATGGCGATTTCACATTAAAGCCTATTTGCTACTTGTACAGCCGTAATAAAACCGTTTGATCTTAGGATGGCTACGATTAAAACAATTCATTCTATTGAAAATCCATTTGGTTTTAAGTAAAACCTTTCTAAGGGTTCCTGGACTGATGTAATGCCAAAACGATTTAGCTTTGTATAAACGCATTATAAAACTTAGCGTACTTATGACACTTGTATGTTTGTATATGTATTTGCAATCGAACATAAATCTTGTTTCTGACCTTTACCATGCTTTTATACTATTGTTACGAGCGTGGCTTTAGTTTCGTTATTTAAAACACAATATTTCGGATATAATTCAAAACTTCTTTCTTTATTTAACTTTACTGTTTACTCTCACAATTCACAAACAATTATCAAATCAACTCTTTATAGTTATCGCTAGTACTGTACTTCTAATTATCGCAATCTAAATAGTTTACTTCGTTCACTTCCCTGGCTGAAATAAGACTCCGCCTCCTGGATGTGAGAAGCGCCGTATTTATACTCTAAGAATTATCCTAGAACCTTCCTGAATATTCCGTTTTCCGAACCCAAAGTTTACTAAGATGAAACTAACCTAAAGTTGTTTCAATTTCCAACAGATGTCGCTTGTGTCACTTTGTGGCGCGTAACACTATTTTCAAGGCTACCTATATGCATTGTTCGTACGAAGTATTTTTTACTAATTTGAATTCATACATTTCGGAGAATTTTTAAATTTTTAATTTATTAAGGCAAAATAAATTTGTTTGACTTTAATTTAGTTGCTAATAAAATTGTTCGCTCTTTTTCAAATCTATTTGATCTCAGTTAAAACCGTTCTAGGTCTATTGAGACTCAAATAATGTTACTTGCTCTTGCATAAATCTATTTACTTTTATATGTATGCGCGATGAAACATATTTTGACTTGTCGATTTCTTCTTGACGTCGAACCATTTATAATCTATCAATCCAAAGCTTTCTCATCTCTTTAAAGCAAGATCATTACTTAACCATTTCCGTTTTGTTTTTGCATTAATTTCTAATTCACCGTCACTAAGCATTTTTGGATGGATTAATATTTCCAGTAAGTTAAGCGGGACAGATAATATATTTTCTGTTGCCAAAGAAGCATACAAATATCTTGGATTTCTTAAAAGGTGTAAGAAATATTTCGCCCCGTCAAATCTATATCAGATCTAGAATGGAATACAATATTTTTGCATGTCACATGACGAAGACACTATAGGAAAGACGTACTAGGTTTATACGGTATATGACTAAGTCTCTTAATCTTATAATAATTTTGTGAAAGAATTTTGAAATGCATTCTTAAAACTTCTGTGTATAATAGTTTTATGATAGATTCCTACATAGCCCAGTAGCTCCATAGATCAAATTGTCCCTTAAATTTCACCTTAATAAAATCAAGTAGTATTTAATTCCTATTTTGATGCTTAATGGTTAAATAATTTTATTACTACTATCCAGGAGGTTTTTAAAACATCACAATAAAATCAATTGTTCTAGAAGATCAATTGGCATGACTTACAATCACCATAAAACTATTTAGCAACTTCAAAACCTTAATAAAACAATTATAAAACCTGAGCCAAACTAAATAGCATTTAAATTATTACATTACAGTAAAATGTTTGTAAAGGGATGAGTTCAGGAAGCAATTTAACTTATCTACAGATGCATGTTCTACATGCTCATCTCCAGGTATTATAAAGAAATAGTGCTCAGGAAGTAACATATGTAATGACCAAAGAATTGAACCAAGAGTAACATTAACAAGTAAAAAAGCTAGAATTAGTCAAAGACCAATTCTTATGATACCCTAGATGATTGCCCGTATGAAATTTCGTATTGTCACACCTCTGTGCAAGTTTGATTTTTGAAGTGGTTTTCCGCGTATACTTCTAGAACGGTTCGTCGGGCAGAAAAAACGAGTATAACCAATTTTATAGGATTTTGTATTCTGAAGAAGTTTTTAGTACAATAAAAATGTCTTGGACTGATCATTTTCACAGTATACGTAAAAAACCTAAATTTTTATATGGCAACACCAAGAAGGAGTTGCCCGATTTAGTCCATTCTTTAAATTTTATTTGCTAGTACAATGAAAACACCATGTACAAAATTTCAGCTTTCTATATCGATGCGTTCTCAGGCAGTATCCAAATATATAGTGGAAAACGAAAGGTTTTGTATGGCAACCGCACAAAGGAGTTGCCCCATTTGTCTCATTTTCGAACTTAATTTCACTTTTTTTTTAAAGTCCGTCTACAAAATTTCAGCTCTCTAAGTGAACGCGTTCTCGAGTTATCGTGCGCACAGACGGACTGACATGGAAAAATCAATAGACTTCATCTAGGGTATAAAAGGAGATCCGCAAGGGTCTCCACAACTTCTTTCTTATTTCTAAGCAGAATGGGCTACAACTGACATATATAGTCTAAGCTTAATTTTTCTGAAAGTTCCCTTGAATTTGGAGTTATGGTAAATCTTGTATGGCAATGTTATGAGAGGGGAAGTGGAGGGGTTCATTTCCCCTCTCTCTCTCTCTCTCTATTCAGTTATGACTAAAGAAAATGTATGTAAATTTTCGACTGCTTTAAAATATTCTTGATTCATTATGAGCTTTTGTACAAAAACACCAATAATAGGTCCAAATTATGCCAAACCAGTCCATATTTAAATTATTAATCTTTTTCAATCTATAATTCAACATAAATTGAATTATCGCAGATATTCCTTAAAGATCCAAAAGATTTAAAATCGTTATCTATTTTTATTTCAATTACATTAAAATCCTCCTTCAACGAGTTGCCTTAAATAATATCAGTTCCCATCGAAAATTTACGGCGATTAATTAACTTCAGCATCTTTTTTTTTTTGTTTTTTTATTATTTTTTTTTGTATTGTTTTGCCTTCGTTCGGAAATAGGAAGCTTTCGTTGTTGTTGCCAATGAATCCATACAAAATAAATTTTCCGGGTTTATGGTTTCATAATAATCAGCTCATAAATTTTCATGGCCATCTCATGAAAACACAGTTTCGGAAATGTATGTGGCTCATAAGGATTATCCGGTTATGTTGTCTCTAGGGAGGAGAAGGAATCCTTTCGTCTCGAACGGATAGAGAAACATTATCGAGATCTGGGGACTACATCAATATTTAAAGCTTAATTCCTCCTGACTGTCTACAATGTTTCTATAAAATAGTTGTATACCGATTTCGTCTTTCCCCTAAATGAAGAAAGTGGAGTTGATTTTTATTTTTATTTTTTGTCATGAGAAAAAAACTTAATTGGAGGAAATGGTTGTTTTGTGCCTTTGAATTAAATCTTTAGTGTGCCTTAATTATAGAAGAATATTCTTTGGTTTTGTTGAAGATTTAAGATAAAATATTCAGAATTTTTTTTGTTTTCACTACAATTAATGATTTGATTCCATTTTGACTTTCGATTTAATCATTGTAATTTGGCGATTTGAAATTATGGTAAGCATTTCTGAGAGGAAATATTTTGGATGTATGAGGGGAAGTTTTTTCCGACTAAGGAAGGTGTGAGTATTACTTTATAATTTTCAAACCATCCGAAAATTGTATTTAAATGCCAACAGACAATTAAGATTCAGATACAAGATTAAGATACATTGATCGTCTTAGGTAATTTGTCATAAAGCTGGAAATATATTTTTATCTTGAACTGTGCGAATAGAGAATACTTTTCCATCGCTCGCCAAAAAATTCACAGATATTCAATTTTCAATACATTTCCACTTTTTTTTTTATTCATTTATTTTGAGATATGGTGCTAATTTGGCCAACCTTAAACAATTCACAGAACCATAGATGTTTTCGGAAGAAAAGAAAATATACGGGGGTTCGCATGATACATAATAATTTCACATGGCTATCTTCATTCCAGTAAGAAGTCTTCTCATTAATTCTTATAGTTAGCAAGAAAGGTCTTGTCTTGATAACATTTAGTTAGCTCTTCATGAATAAATTGGACAAATATCCAACTGCAGTTTGTGCTACCCGATCATGATTCTATACGAGTGATCCTTAAACTAAATAACATATGTTCATATCAACGTTTCGGCTTTCTTTTCCCTCTTTCTAATTCAATATAAAATCACAAGTTCTCACAATAAATATTTCCCCAGACATGGTGATTGAAACTTATTTGCTTTAATTTTAAAATTAATTCGAAACACAAGATCGTCTAGTTCAATACTGGAAGAAATAAAAATTAACTGTTTCGAGATGGATGGATTGAAAAGAGGTTGAGTCTCCCGGGGGAGGGGCTCTGTATCGTAGACCACACCAAGGCCTATTGCTCACCCTCCAGAGCCATGAGCAATTGCTCATAGATCCCAGCCAGACGCTCTAACAAAATTCAGAATTGGCCCCCAATCCTCCCTTCCTGCTTCATGCAGTTCTTCCAGGAGGTGTGACCCAACGAATCTGTAACACTTTCCGGAGAAAGCCGGACAGTGACACAAGAAATGAGTCACCGTTTCGGGTTTCCTCTCTGCATTCCCTACATATAGGATCATCAACGAGTCTCATCTTGTGTAGGTGATCCCTGAGAAAAGAGTGCTCAGTGAGAATTGGCACAAGTGTTCTCAGAGTTGACTTGCTTAATACCAATATCATTTTTGGTCAGATTTCCGTTAGGTTGGGCTTACCCCACAGTTCCTTAGAAGTTCTGTCCGAGGGATCATCCAGCCAGAAGCGACTGTGTTTAGGTGCAAGAATTTTTGGTGCAATCCCGATTGTAGAGAATGATTCTTCAACGTAGCACCAAGACAAAAGAGCTCGTCCGCCCTTTCGTTCCCGCTGATATCGCTGTGACCTGGCACCCACAGAACAAGTACCCTGTTACACAGCGAGAGGGAATTTAGGGTGGTTTTCCACTCCAGTACCAGCTTGGAGGTTACGAAGGGTTTTGAGAAAGCCTTTACAGCTGCTTGGCTGTCCGAGCAGATGGCAATCTCCTTGTTCACAGTATCTGAGTTGAGGAAATACTTCCCGCTTCAATAATAACGTTAATTTCCGCCTGGAAAACCATAAAATGGCTCCAAGCTGAAGAGCAATTTCCATTCGAAGCCCTTCACAGAAAATGCTTGCTCCGGTATTTTCTTCAGCTTTAGAGCTATCTGTGTAAACAATAGATTTTGTCAATGGTTGAAGCTCAGAGCATGACGCCCAATCTGCCCTAGATGGGATTAAATTCGCTTTTCAGTATATAGTTTCTAGAAAGAGGTCACTGTCCCTGCGATATCAGATGCGATGGATTGCACGATTTCAAAGATGGACTCGTGTGGAACTCTTGCTCCAGCTCTGATTGAGATGCAACCTCGCAGCGCTGTGATTGATGCTCCGTTCTTGATATGTATCCGCACGCGTTGTATATTGAGGATAACCTCGGGAGTCCGAGTGATGGTCAGCTTGAGAGTGCCGCTTATGCTAAGTCTCTGAATCTTTTCTCATATCTTACGATGGTTGGCGAGATCCATTGCTTTCCATCAAAGCACAGAACCGTAGGTCGGACGGTCGGATGACACTAGCGTACATTCATAACTGTTTCGAAATAATTGACATTTTAATTATAGGTACATACTATAATGGGGTTTTTTTTCAAAATAATTTCAGTTCTGTACTGGAATAGAATTTGTATCCTGTTTTCATTAGCAAGTCACCATTTTTCAAATCTAGATTCAAATAGTGAATATTGTACTCTACTTATTAAATACAATACTAAACTTCAAGGCGAATTTTCTGACTTATTTCAGTATTGAACTAGACGATCAATATGTAAACAGTTTGTATCTAAACAATTTTGAACCAAGCATAATACTTTCCTAAATATATTCGAAAAGCCTAATTCTTATTGCTTCACTGATTATCATTCTTCAAACGAATAGTTCTTATCATTGGAAAAATAACTTGTAAAAAAAAGTTAAGGTCCAAAAATTGAACCTTGTGGTACTCCACTTATCAACTAATTATTTCAAATATAGAAATATGATGAAAAAATGTTGCATGCATTAACAGCTGAATATACCGTAGTTCGCTAAAAGTTGTTTGCTTTTAATTTCTTTTAGCAATATTTCAAACGTTAATCATAGATTAAATTAAAACACTCAAAATAACGCAAAATCATCAAAGGACATCAACTCAATGGTAAATGTACAATATATAGCTAATGGAAAACAAATCGAAATATTTTGTAGGATAAAAGAGAAAAACTATTAAAAATTATGTAAATAATAAAAAAAAAAAAACTTAAATAGGTAACTTACTTTACTTAGTACAATGCAATTAGTCCTCAAATCTATATAATTTTTACAATATATATTAACTGCATTATCTTGCAGGAGAATTTCATATCGAATATAAATTGATTTTAAAAATATATGAATTGCTTTTTTTTTATAAAAATTTCTCTTTCCATTTCAGGTGAACGGCTTATCCAATATGCTAGTGAGAATTTGGTCACTGAAATCCTGATTCACCCACAATACAATACCCTGATACAATGCATGAGAAATCTACTAAGCAGCTTCACACGACATAGGCACATCATTCATGCCGGCTATACATTTTCTGGAAATGGTTCCTGGATCTTACAAGTAAGTCTTCCAATAAGCCAGTCATCAAGACTTTATTACCGCAGGCATTTTTCCTTTTACTTTTCTTCTACGTGTATAGATATTTATGAATGTGTATACACATATAGATACATAATATGTATGTAAGTTGGGCACGTTCTATTGGCAAATCAATTTATTGGAAACAAATTATCACTATTGCTTCTAGCTTGTCTATGTAGTACATTATGTATGTAAGTACCTATGGTGTTCATAGAACCTCTTGGTAGGTATGCTTTTACTCGTTTCTCCAATAACTATGTTGTAGATATAGCTAATTTCCTATAGATAAATGATATCCATTCGTGCTACAACTTAATCCCATTAAGGGGCCGATGAAAGTCCGCTGAAATGGCAAGAATACACATATATATATGTTTCTCTGGGATAGTATATATCTACATATATAATGTATAGTTATAGTCATTCCTAAAGGAGTTACGTAAAAGCCTACATCGTAGATTTAGCCCATTAGCATCGTTTCATTAGGTTCTTCATTTTCTATAATAAATTCCTCATGGCCTTTATCAAAAGGTGTAATTCGCATTAAATACTAAGAATGTAAAGGAAAATGCTGTTATATGTACGCTTTTAGAAAATACAAAAAAAAAACATAATGTTTGATTTGAGATTTAAAAAATTTCAATAAACTGGAAACATTGGCGTCGACAAATATTCAACTAGAGGGGGCACATGGTGATTTAATTTATTACGGCAATTATTAATTAGAAGCTACCAGTGGTTTCAGGGCAAACTTTGAATAGAGATAAATTAACTTACACTGATCACCAATTAACACATCGGGCACCACCAGATTAATTCAAACACCACCACTGTAATTAGGACACTTATTTCTACTACATTGAATACTCTACAGTTCGGAGAGTTAAATTAATTCATTAAAATACATTCATCTTTGATTTTGTTTTTTTAAGCGATATTTAAAACCAAGATTGACGTGGCTAGATTAAAAATATTCACGGTACATCGCATTTTGTCGCAATATATCGAGACTTTACCAATTTGTCGTTGGGAAATTTTGACAGACGGAATGCTGTGCCGATGGAGACAAGATTTTATATGGATTTAAAAAAAAACAAACAAAAACTTAGGACTTCAAAACCGAAATTGAAATACTCATAGCAATCAACAGCATTGAGGGAATTAATCAAGGGTGAAGATAATAACTATTTCATCAATTTTACCTATCCAATGATACCTCAGACACATATCGAAAAATGGAGGTTGACTCTGTTTTCACCGATTGTAACGCCATCTACAATGAAGCCGATATTGCTAGATAGGGGCTCCCTTTGTATAAGACAAATTTTCGTCCTAAGATTCGAATTTTATTCTTTTAGATATTCCAGTAGAAATTAAAATGGTGACTGAGCGAAGGCAGACGTTTATACTCGGAAATAAATTAAATGGATTGTGTCTTGGCTACATCGAGTGTAGTAATAATTGGATTTATCTGATTTTATTTTATTATTTATATTTCTAGTTTTATTTTCTTTAAAAGACTCAATAGGTGTAAATTATTCCCTTTCGTACTTAAAATATTAACAGTGTTCTATATAGGGTTCATTGAGTGAACCACATCTATCTTTCACAATTTTATTTAGGTTTTCTATTATATTTTATGGGCACAAGCTTCTTGGGTTTCGTTGGGCTTAAATATCTTTTAAAACAGTCAAAAAAAAACTTTCTAGTTTTGTACATAAACACCAGTCTACGCAATTCTCAAGATAAAAATAAACCTTTTTTCGGTCGAAAAAGGTTCATATAATAAAGAACGGTGAAATACATACCGTTTTGCGAGGACAGAAAACTCAATTATATATTGAAGTAGGTACCTTTTTTCTTTACAACAATTTTTTTGCACTCTCTCTTATTTTGAGTAACCCCACTCCAGTAGCTGACCTTCTTGCCGTACAATTCATATAAATTACAACCACTAATTGACTATCCCCTCACAAATACAAATTTCTTCAACCGTACACATAAAAAGATATCAGTTAATTACATCCACAAACACAAATTTATTTAATTTTTTTTTTTTGGTCGTTCTTCTTTTCAGGATGGAACCTTTTCTGTATCGGATTTTGCTGAAGCTTTTCAAGAGCACGAAGTTCAAAGAGTCCTCAGGGCGTATCCTGATACAATTACGATGAATATTCACTGTACTGATGCCGGCCTATGGAACACCCTCCCGGATAAGAGCTATGCCAGAGCTTGTAAGATTCGCATAAATCCTGTAGATGTCCTTAACACTGGCAACGATAAAGTTAATGCGTTTATTGGTGAGTACATGAATAACAAAAAATATTTGAAATACAATGGAATACAATGTATCGACCCGAAACATCTACTGCAATTCTTCCCTTCTATTGTAATAGCAAAAAAAAAAAATGAAAAAAAAAGTTTTCCTTCTCATTGTTAACACCATTATACCCTATTCAGAAAATTTGCATAACGAAGGCTTTTTTTTGAACAGAAAAAGGAGGTTAATTTGCGGAAGCGCTACACAATACTTGGGACGAATTGATTTTTCACAGGAGGAAACAGCCACGTGAGACAAATTAAAAGTTTTCGGATTTTTGTACTTTTAGATCATATGGTATGATTGGAAAAGAGGCTTTAAATTTTCAATTAGCATGAGTACATGCATGGTTAAATGAATCTAGGTTTTCACTGAAGTGCGCCTTTTATTTAAGTTTGTTCTTCCGGTACAAGTAATGAAAGAAATCTCTTCAATTTATAAGTCTTGATTTCTTCGATCTGAAATTCAAAATACGTGAGCTACAATTGAATCGTAGGTCTTTTATAAGCACTTCTGTTAAGAAAAGTCGTGGAAATTTATCCGAAGAAAATATGCAGATTTGTGGTCTTTCTAGACCAACCAGTTGTAGGCATGTTCATTGAATTTTAGACCTAACATATAAAAAATTAATTAACATTAAGGCTTTCTCATGTGTGGAGGACGAAATATCCCAAACACGGAGGGAGACCAAGAAAGTTAGGGTTAATGAATAAAGCAATTTACAACAAAGGTCTCAAAATTGAACCCTATGATACCCCAGAGAAATGTTCAGCTAGAACGATGTAACATGAGTTAACTAAATTAAAAGGCTTATGTGGAAATGTTATGTATGCCTGCTACTACTAAAAAGTTATTGTGAAGCCTTGTCTACAAGAGTAATGCCTATGACTAGGAATTTTAGTCGACCAATTGCTCCCAGCGGGATTTGCGAACTGCCTCTCTCTCTGTTTTTCTCTAAAAAAAATGCCCAAACAGAGTTATATTTAAGATTGAGACATGTAAAATTAATTGACATATATATGGTATATTTCCTCTGCATTTATGTACCTGAGGTTTTGGTGATACCCCTACCTTAGAGATGAATGAACACCCCTGAAAATTTGAAACTTTGCTAACTAAAGTTGCTTTTCGCATTTATATCTCGAATAGTTATCGGACTGTAAAAATTGTAGTCGGTAACCAATTTTATAAATTTTTTCCAGTCGACCGAAGAACTTTTCAGTATACATTAAAAACATCTGGGGGATTAACAGTTTTTCTAGTATGGTAACGCTGAAAAGGAGTATCCGGAATTAGTAGATCTTTGCAGTTAAACCTGAAATCGTAATATAAATACTCCGCCCAAGATTTGAAATCTATGTCAGCACGTTTTCAATCTGTATTCAAAAATATAGCGGAAAATAAACTTTTGTATGGCAATATTACGAAGGAGTTGCCAGATTTTACCAATTTGCGAATTGGCTCATTGGTTTTTACGTTCTGAAAAATTTTTTAGTGCTCTAAATTAACTCAGTTTTCTGAGTATACGTGACGTAAAATCTACAAACCTAAAAATTTGTGTATGGCAATGCCAACCGTACTTAAGGTCATCCATTTCTGAACTTACATTCATAACGCCTTGCACAAAATTCCGTCTTTCTTAATTCATCGCTTTTTCAAGCAGTGTTTAGTAAAATTTGAAATTTTTACAAGATACGATTGTGCTGTATACTTTGGAGATAAATTTTCTGCATACAAATCACCTGTAAAAAATTCCCAACCTACATATATAACAGATGCTGTTATTAATATCCGGTACCCTAAAATTGTACATATGGACCATGTTGTCAACATTTAAATAAAAAAAAAAAAAAACAATTAATATTGAACATACCTAACTCTACTTAATCTAAACAAGTACGAAGCATAACTCATACTCATAATCGAATCTCAGTAGTAATCCCTTAAATAGAGCTATTGCAAGAATTATGACAGCAATTATGTCAATATCCAAATTTCCATCCGAATATTATGGAGAATACACATAAGTTACCTGCCACATAGAAATTTGTACGAATACCCCTATATGTACTATGACATGAACACGATAATATTTCCATATTTAAGGACTTTGTCAACAACTGTACGATTTCTCTTAGGAATATGGAAAATGGATAGCAACCAAGCTATCCCAGACGTGATGTATTTACATTCCTTTAAAAGCACTTAAATCTGTCGAGTCTGTTATGCCTAACGATTATGAACACCCAAAATTGGCTTTGATATAAAATGTACATGTGACCCATACAATGCTAATCCAGGAGCAAAACAACACAAGAACTCTCTATGTATCTCTAGACTAGTACCCCCCTTCCATCCTTTCCCACCTTTAGATATTCATTTATTGTTAGACAGAAACTTTTACCCAAATACTAATTGTTGGCTCTCATCCAAAACAGACTATTTGGCGCCAATGCTAGTTCCTGCTAGTTTACATGATTTACTGGAGACCTCTGATGTTGTTGGCAACATCAGATTTAGTCATCCCACACTATATGTCTTCCCCGGTGGACAGGGTGATGCAGCATTATTCGGAATTAATGGTTTTAATATGTTAGGTAAGTTCTATTTGGAAGTACCTTCGACATTTATATTAAATTTTGTATTAATAATAAAACTAATCATAATGTTTTTTGTTTTTTAGTTGATGGCGGTTTTGGTAGAAAAGCCTGCTTTTGGGATTTTGCCCGACATCTAGATCGCCTAGATGCTGTACTTATGACACGAATTAATAATACGAACATAAATGGCATCAGTGCTGTTGTTGAACGTAAACAAGATGGAAATGTCTACCCACAAATTGGACATTTTTTCTGCAATTTACCTGAACGTAAAGCACTTCCTAGCCCCGATGGGGACAAAGATAAAGATCCGCTCCTTATAGAGCTTATCGAGCGTGGTCATCAACTAGTCAGTAATTTGAAAGGTCTGAATTTAAAGCCGCAAAACTGTTATCGTGATATAGAGCCAATCAATTTATACCATAAAGTTGGACATGGAACTTTAGATATGTATGTAATTAGTCCAGCCAGGGATTCAAAAGAAGTTAGAGAATTTTTACAAAAATGGAATACCGGTGATCAGAGACTGTTTAGTGCTAAAGATACCAAAGAATTTAATTTTCCCGTACAGAATTTAGTATCGATTTGTGCTTTGTTAGTATGGTTGCCAGCAAATCCAGAGGACACAATAACTAGAATTCTATTTCCGGGAAGTACACCAGATTTTAAGATATTAGATGGATTGGATAAGATCAAACATTTGGAATTTATGAAATATCCCACATGTACTGCCAAATCAATTGCACCAGTTTTGCAAACGACTACGACCAAAAAAGCACTTAAAGCCGCCCCAGTGGAAAAAGGTTTTCCCGAGCCAATATTTCCGTCCAAGGCTATAACTAAGCCGTTAGCGGCTGAAAAAGATAATAGAATATTAGATAATAAGGTTAAGAGTGCACAACAACAACAGGATAATAAAATGAAGGAGTCAACAGAAGAAAAAATTACCGAACAAAAAACTCCAGTTGGTAAAATTGAGGCAAAGCCTAAATTAATTGAAGCTCCTCCCAAAGATAAAGAAGATCCGAGGAAAATTATCAGCGAAGCTGATGATAATAAAAAATCTGAATTGATTGAATCTCAATTATCTGAAGAGAAACCTGACCAAACTGACAATAAGGAAATCACTGAGAAAAAAGTTGAAGTTGTTATTGTTAAGTCAGAAACTGAAATCGAAGCACTGAAGAAAGAAGAAGCTGATGCTAAAACTAAATCTAAACCAAAGACAGAGAAACCACGTGCCGAAGTTAAACCGGTTGTACGATCTCGAATTGACAGTAAGCCTCCGAGATCGATGGAGCGTAAATCTTTGAAAAAAGATACAATTCCAGATAAAAAATCTTCACCAACTGCTACACCAAAGAAACAAGAGACAATCAAATCTACCAAAGAAGTTAAGCCAAAGATTATATCAAGAATAACAAAATCAAGTCCTAGCAGTACACCAGCTAAAAGTACCAAAGATGCAAATAATCGAAAGGTTCTAGAATCCAAACAGATCTCGAAAACATCAAAACGTGATATTAGTACTAAACCAGCTGAGAAAAAAGATACGAAAACTGAACGTAAGCCAATATCAAGACGACCACGTCCTTCTTCGCCATCAAAACGTGCTCCAGGAAGTCCAATAAAGGCAGCAAAACCAAAAGCAGAAATAAGAAAAGCTCGCCTAGACAAAGGTGGAACAACTGATTCTAGTTTAGTTTCAACTCCTAGTGCCGATGAAGTAACGGCTGCTAAAAAAATACAGGAAATCGAAAGTCAAGTGATTGATGCAGCTAAACAGCGTGAGCTAGATGATCTCAAAGAGGAACAAGAAGTTGTTCGCGAAATCGAAGCAGTTTTCAGTAGAGACGAAGCAAAACGTCATAAGGAGATTAAACCGGATCACAGAGAAATTAATGATATAGCTAAACAAGATAGTACCACTGAAGCTGAAGAGGATGAAGAATATTTAATAATAGAAAAAGAAGAAGTCGAACAATATACAGAAGATTCTATTAACGAGCCAGAAAGTAGCGTAACGAAAGAAGAAGAAATTCAGAAACATCAACGTGATTCGCAAGAATCTGAAAAGAAACGTAAACCAAGTGCCGAAGATCAATCTGCAGTAGTTACTGAAGAGGATAAGGACATTAAAGAAATTTCTGAAAAGAAAGAAGAAGAAACCAAATCTGAAAAGGAAGAGAAGCAAGTCGAAGATATGCAACCAGACTCAATTGATGATCTGGTGGACCTAGCATCACCGGAAAAATCTGATATTAAAGCTGAGGTTCAAGAAATAATATCTTCAGCAAAAGAGATAGCTAAAGCCAAAGCTGAAGAAGCAGTCATAAAAACTGAAGAATTTTCATCTCCCACTCCTGAGGATAAATTAAGTAGTGCTAAGAAAACATCTGATACCAAAGATGATCAAGAAGAAGAAGTCAAAGAGGTTAATCTACAAGAAAGTCTTCCTGAAGAGAAATTTTCTGGTACAATTGAATCTGGAGCAACTACAGCACCTACTTTACCGGAAGATGAAAGAATACCTCTTGACGAAATTAAAGAAGATATTGTGATTGAAGAGAAGTATGTCAAAGAAGATACCAAAGAAACAGAAGTACCAATATCACCGCCAAAGCCGTCAGCCACTGAACAAGTTGAACCTCGGATTCTTCCAGCTAAGATGCAATTTGAAGTACAACAGGGAATTCTTCGTGACATTGTAAAGACTCCAGATGAAGTTGCTGATTTACCTGTGCATGAAGAGGCTGAATATGTTGTTTACGATGAACACTCAACAGAGACCAAGAAAGATGAGAAAGAGGATGAAAAACCTGGTGAAATGAAAGACGACATCAAAGCAGCTAAAGCTGTCGTAGAAAAAGAACCAGAAATTGAAAAGACCCAAAAACTACCAAAATCTGATGATTTAAAGTCTTCACCTAAGGAGAAGGAAGATCAGTTGGTGAAAGAAAAATTTGTAGAAGAAATAAAAGAGCCTTCATCTCCTGTGGACAAAGAAATAGACTCTACATCACCTGTGGAGAAAGAAAAGTCACCTTCAACAAAGGCAGAAGAAGAAAAACCATTAAAAGAAGACGAAACTATTGTGGAAAAAGAGCATCTTAAGGAAGAAAAGGAAATCGTTCCTACTAAACAAGAAGAAAAAACGCTTTCTCCTTCTAAGGAGAAAGATGAACCATCACCTAGTGAAGAACATAAAGAGAAACCTACAACATTAAAAATAGAGAAGCATACTGAGCCCGAAATTCCTTCTCCAGCTGATGAGAAAGAAAAATTGAAATCAAAAGATGAGAAGGCAGCTTCCCCAACTGAAGATACAGGAAAACTTGATGAAATCAAGGTAACGCCTTCTTCAAAGGAGGATACAAAAACAATAGAAGAAATGAAAATACCTTCACAAGCTACTGATATTAAAGCCCCCTCACCAATAGATGAAAAAGAAAAATCGACAGAAGATAAGGAGTCATCACCAATTAAGGAAGTTATTAAAGATGCACAATCTAAATCTGCTTCACCAATCGACGAAAAGCAAAAATCACTTTCACCCATTGATGGAGATAAAAAAGTAAAAGAAGAAAAAGAAGTACCTTCTCCTGTACAGGAAAAGACTGTTGATGATCGCATTCCAGAAGATGAAAAGGAAAAGTCGGAAGAAGCAAAAGATGTCTCTCCAATTAAGGACATTGCAGTTGCATCCCCAAAGGAACTAAAAACACTTTCACCAGCAACACCGTCTGCGGAAGAGAAAAAACCTTCCCCAACAGCTGATAAAGAATCTAAGGAGGAGATAGAAAAACCAGACATAATTGAAGCACCCTCACCAGCAGATGAGAAAAAAATACTTAAGGAGGAAAACAAATCACTAATGGAGGAAATGAAATCTGCGGAATTGAAATCAGAAACTCAAGAGACGGATAAAAATATGCTCTCATCAATAGAAAGTGAAACTAAACTACATTCACCGGAAGTAAAAGAAGAAAAGGATACTGAACAAACTCTGGAGGTGAGAACAGTTACACCAACAGAAACGAAAGAGAATGAAAAGGCTATAGAGAAAAAACGAAAACTCTCTCCGACAGAAAAGACAGATAAGATGTCTACCGAAACTGAAATACCTTCATCAATAGATGGCTCAGAAGAACAACAGGAACCATCATCACCAGAAAAGTTAGAAGTATCGGTCGAAGATAAAGTACCTTCACCTAAAAAAGAAGATAAAAGCCCATCAACGGAAGTGAAAGGATTGCTTTTAGAAGATAAAGAAACAAAAGATGAAGTTAAAGAGGACACTGTAACACAGACAGAGATAAAAAAAGATGAGAAAACGCCTGCACTAACAGAAACTGTGATACCAGGAGACACAACAGAAAAAACACCTTCACCAATTGAGCCTACGAAGGAAACAGAAGTCAAAGAAAAAGAGAAAACACATTCACCAACAGAAACTGTAAAGCAAACTGAGATAAAAGAAAAAACACCTTCACCAGCTGAGCCTGCGAAGGAAACAGAAGTCAAAGAAAAAGAGAAAACACCTTCACCAACAGAAACTGTAAAGCAAACTGAGATAAAAGAAAAAACACCTTCACCAACTGAGCCTACGAAGGAAACAGAAGTCAAAGAAAAAGAGAAAACACCTTCACCAACAGAAACTGTAAAGCAAACTGAGATAAAAGAAAAAACACCTTCACCAACTGAGCCTGCGAAGGAAACAGAAGTTAAAGAAAAAGAGAAAACACCTTCACCAACAGAAACTGTAAAGCAAACTGAGATAAAAGAAAAATCACCTTCACCAACTGAGCCTATGAAGGAAACAGAAGACAAAGAAAAATCGAAAACACCTTCACCAACAGAAACTGTAAAGCCAACTGAAATAAAAGAAAAAACACCTTCACCAACTGAGGCTACGAAGGAAATAGAAGTCAAAGAAATAGAGAAAACACCTTCACCGACTGAAGCTGTAAAACAAACTGAGATAAAAGACAAAACACCTTCACCAACTGAGGCTACGAAGCAAACAGAGATAAAAGAAAAAGAGAAAACACCTTCACCAACAGAAACTCTGAAGCAAACAGAAATAAAAGAAATGACACCTTCACCAACTGAGCCTACGAAGGAAACAGAAGACAAAGAAAAATTGAAAACACCTTCACCAACAGAAACTGTAAAGCAAACTGAGATAAAAGAAAAATCACCTTCACCAACTGAGCCTATGAAGGAAACAGAAGACAAAGAAAAATCGAAAGCACCTTCACCAACAGAAACTGTAAAGCCAACTGAGATAATAGAAAAAACACCTCCACCAACTGAGGCTACGAAGGAAACAGAAGTCAAGGAAATAGAGAAAACACCTTCACCAACTGAAACTGTAAAACAAACTGAGATAAAAGACAAAACACCGTCACCAACTGAGCCTACGAAGCAAACAGAGGTGAAAGAAAAAGAAAAAACACCTTCACCGATGAAATATGAAGCTGAATCAATAAAAGAAGAAAGATCACCAGAAAAAGAAGTCATTGCAGAATCGGAAAAAGGTACTATTCAGGATGAAGAAGAACCACATATACAGGACAAATCAGAATCTGCTGAAAAGGAAGTGACACTGGAAAAGGAAATCGGCAAAGAGACTTCGTCTACTGTTGTCTCTGCGGAAAAATTGGAATTTGAACCAAGTGCGCCCGAATCAGAAATTGAAATGCCAGAATCCTTGAAAGACTTTGGAGGTAGCTTATCTCCAGATGACAAGGATAAACAGAAAACTTTAACTGAAGATGGAAAAGATAGCGCTTCTCTCGAAAGCCCCGCCACCATTGAAGAAGCAATCGTAATAGAAGAAGATGTACAATCCACATCTCCAGTAAAAGATACATTAATGCCAAGAGAAGAAGAACTTTCGCGCAAAGAATCTCTTAAAGCAGATGAAAATGAAAAAGATGATCTTAGCCCTAAAGAACCTGAAAAGAAAATATGTATTCCGAAAGAAAAAGACATCACACCTGTGGTAACAGAAACTGAAGCTGATAAGAAAACACAGGTACCAGTTCATTTGGATATGAAGACTCCTGATGAGACTTCCGCAATTGAGAAACCATTAGAACATGTAGAAGCTAAAGCAGATGAAAAAATTGTAAAAGACCTTAAAGAAGCAGCTGAAGATAAAAAAGATAAAGTGTCCAAATCAGAAGAGGATACAAAAGATGTCTCTAAAGAAATTCCGTCTGAAAAGGAAAAAGACATCACACCTGTGGTAACAGAAACTGAAGCTGATAAGAAAACACAAGTACCAGTTCATTTTGATATGAAGACTCCTGATGAGACTTCCGCAATCGAGAAACCATTAGAACATGAAGAAGCTCAAGTAGATGAAGAAATTTTAAAAGACCTTAAAGAAGAAGCTGAAGATAAAAAAGATGAAGTGTCCAAATCAGAACAGGACACAAAAGATGTCTCTAAAGAAATTCCGTCTGAAAAAGAAAAAGACATCATACCTGTGGTAACAGAAACTGAAGCTGATAAGAAAACACAGGTACCAGTTCATTTTGATATGAAGACTCCTGATGAGACTTCGCCAATTGAGAAACCATTAGAAAATGAGGAAGCTAAGGTAGGCGAAAATATTGTAAAAGACCTTAAAGAAGCCGCTGAAGATAAAAAAGATAAAGTCCCCTCACCAGACAAGGATACAAAAGATGTCTCTAAAGAAGTTCCGTCTGAAAAAGAAGAAAAGAAAGGTGAAGATCTAGCAGCAATTGCTAAAGTCACGGAAGAAGTCAAAGAAGACTTAAAAAAGGATGATGAAGAAAAACTAATAGAGAGTAAAGAAAAAGGTGAAATTGTCAAAGGAGATGCAGCAAAACAAGTCGACGAATCTCAGAAAACTATTCAGGATACTGAAGCAACAGTTGAACACGTTGAAGAAAGCAGCACACAAGAGGTCGGCGAAGGACTTACAAAAGAAATAGCTTCCAAAGATATTAAAAAAACTGAAGACAAGATTGAGACAGCCAAGGTTGAAGATATTGAAAAAACTGCCGAAAAGATTGAAGAAAAAGTGGAGAAAATTTTTGAAAAGGTAACTCATGAAGCAGAAATTATTAAGCAAGACGTTTCAAAGAAATCAGCCCATGATGTGAAACTTGTAAAGGATACCGAAGAACAAATTGTAGAGAAAGAAATTGAAGACGTTTCTAGTGAAGTCAAAGCTAAAGAAGAGAAAGTGGTCAAGGAAATTAAGAAAGATGCGGATAAAATTGAAGAGATTGTTAGTGATGTCCTCACTGTAATTAAGGACGAAGCTAAAGATGTTGAAGAAAAATCGGCAGATAAATTGAAGTTGGTTGAAGAAGATATTGTCCAGAAAATTGAGGAAACTAAAGATGAGCTTAAAACAATTGAGGACAAAGTCGAAGATGCTGTAAAAGAAGTGGAAAAGGTGTTGGACTTAAAGGCCGATGCTGCTGCTGAAGTTTTGGATTCTATCAAAAAAGACGCTGATCAGAAGGTTAAAGAAGTAAGTCAGAAAATTAAGGATGGCGAGGACAAAATTAAAGATGATTTGATGGAAACGAAAGATAAAATAGTGCCAGAAACTGAAACGGTAAAAACCAAGGTTGAAGATCAAATTAAGGATGATGGTATTACCAAGAAAATTCTAGATAAAGTTGAAAAAGTTGAAGATGCTGTCAAAAAAGTTGGCGAAGATGTAAAGGAGGAGGAAGAAACTATAGAAAAGCTTGCCCAAGACACCGTCGAGGAAAAGCAAAAGGAAGCTGAAAGTAAGCTCGATAAAGTTCAAGACAAAGTACAGGAAGTTGTGAAAGATGCTAAGACTATTATTGAAGATGTTGTGAAGAAGGTCGAAGGAAAAGTAGTTGAAGGTATTTCTGAAAAAGTCTCAGATGTTATCAAACTTACAGAAAAGGCTAAAGTATCTGTTGTTGAAGAAATAAAAGAAGATCTGGAGAAGGTTGATGAAACCAAACATGAACTTTCCGAAAAGGCAACCGATGAAATGGCAAAAGTAAAACAAGATTCTGAAGAAATCATGAAAGATATCTCCAAAAAGGTTGAACATACAGAGGATGCCTTAGAAGACAAGATTAAAGATGAAACTAAGTTAGTTGAAGAAAAGATGGCGGTTACACTTGAGAAAGTTGAAGAAAAGGTGAAAGACGCTGGTAAGATTTTTGATGATGAGGTAAAGGCCACTGAAGATAAAATTGAAAGTGCAGTCGAATCCGTTAAATCTACGCTAAAGGAAATTGATGAACATCTGGAGGATACAACAGAGCTTCTTAAGGAAACAGAAAAGGAAGTTGCAGACCTTAAAACTGACATTATAAAGTCCACAGAGGATCAGCTAAAGGAAACTGAAAAAACATCAGAAGAAGTGATCAAAGCTCTTGTCGATCAAAGTAAGAAGCTAGACGAAATTGAAGCTAAAGCTTTGGATAAAATTATAGATCAAATAACAAAATTTGATGAAAAGATTGATGTTACCTCCAAGGATCAAGTTAAAGAATTAGACGCGAATATTGAAGGTGCTACTAAAATAATTGATGAGCTTGATGATGGTGCGAAAAATATTGATATGGCACAAGATTCTGCAAAAACCGCAGATAAAATTGAAGCCCCCGTTGTTAAAACTGTAGATAGCATTGATGTTCAACTAAAACAAGCACAAGAAAAGACAAAAGACATTGTTTCAACAGTCGCCAAATCCATGGAAGATACCATTATTGCTGCGGCTGAAAAATTCGAGGAAAAGTCTGTGGACTTGAGTTCTAAAGTCGAAAAGGTTGCAGACATAACAGATTCCGGTATAAGTTCTTTATTAGGTGGTATAACCAAGGATATCGTTTCCACTGTTGAGAAACTAGCTGGGAAAGGTGATGAAAAGAAGTCTCCTGAAGAAAAGAAGCCTGAAGAAAAGAAACCTGAAGAGAAGAAACCTGAAGATAAGATCCCTGAAGATAAGAAATCTGAAGATAAGAAACCTGAAGATAAGAAACCAGAAGATAAGAAACCTGAAGATAAGAAGCCTGAAGAGAAGAAACCTGAAGAGAAGAAACCTGAAGAGAAGAAATCTGAAGAGACAATGTCTGAAGATACAAAGCCTGCAGGAACGACGCCTGTCTTTGAATCACCAGTCGAAAAGAAATCTTCCTTTGAAATCACAAGCTATACTACAGAATTGCGAGAGACTCATATAACAACATTAGATTCGCCAATTGTAGAGGAACCAGTGATGGAGTCTCTACATGATGAAGCCTATCCCCTGTCCGGTTTTGAGCGAGAAGATTCAAGTTTGAAGGAAATTAAAGAGGAAGATGAAGAAGATCGTAGTTCACCTCCAAGAAAGGCTAGTGATGAAATTCAAGATTTAACTCGAACGGCTCCCGTAGACAAATTCCCACAACGACCGATATCACCCAGAGAAATTGAAGTAGCCAAAATTGTAGCCAGTGTTGCAGAAGTGCTAAAATCAGATAAACCCATTACGGAAATCGTTCCAGACTTCGATGAAAAGAAGCTTGAAGAGAAACTATTGAAAACTTCCAAAGAATCTGATCCAAGTACAGTTCAAAGAATGTTGGTAACAGCAAGCAGTGAGGATGGTGGAGAAGAAACTGAAATTTGTCCAAAGGGAAGCATAAAATTTACGCCCGCTACAACACCAGAGATTCAATCAGGAAAAGTTACTCCAGAAGTGCTTGAAAGACTTGACGATGAAGAAACATCCGATATAAAACAAGATGAAACTCATGAGGTTGTTTCAAAGAAATCAACTCCTGATGATGACAGTAAAGATACTGTTAAATCAATTCCGGGATCTGAAAAATCTACACCAGAACTTAAATCTGCATCGATTTCGATAGAAGAGAAGGAAAGACATGAATTGTCGGAAAAAGATCAGATTAAACACGACTTGACGATAAAAGAGCTTCCGAAAGAAATAATTAGTAAACAGGAGAGTGCTGCACCGCCAGAAAAAATGCAAGACACAGTAATTGATAAGCCAATTGAAAAAAGTTCTTCCGATAGAAAAGAATCTACTAGTAGCGTATGTGATGACTCACATGAAGCACGAAGAGAATCTGCTATAAGCATGTTAAGCGAAAAAGACCTCACTAAAGACGAAAGCTCCATTGAAGACCGTCCTTCATCAGCTTTAAGTGGTAAACTATCCCTTGATATGGATGAAATCAAATTTTCAGAAGAAGTGTCCAAAGATGCCTCCGAAAAGAAAGATGAGAAGCAAATACAATTGAGTGGGAAGTCTCCTTCACCTCTTAAGGAGTCATCAAGGCCTGAATCTGTTGGAAGTCACATTGATGATAAAGATGATAAAAGCAAGCAGGAAAAATCTCCACTAGATTCGAAAGAATCTTCAAGGCCAGAATCTGTAACCAGTCATGTCGATGAAAAAGAAGTGTCACGACGTGAATCAGTTGTTAGTGACAAGAAAGACGAAAGCAAATCACCATCTGATAAAGATGAATCGCGGCGTGAATCAATCGCTAGTGATGGTAAAAGACAAAAAGACAAATCACCAACACCATCGAAGGATGCATCTCGAAGAGAATCTTCTTCAAGTCACGCTGAAACTAAGGACGAATCACGCCCTGAGTCTATTATTAGTGATAAAAAAGAAGAATCACGTCGTGAATCTTTCGTTAGTGACAAACAAGACAAATCACCAATTCAATCAGAAGACGCTTCTAGACGCGAATCTGTTACTAGTCATGTTGATGACAAAGATGTAGCGCGGCGAGAATCAGGTGCAAGCATTAAATCACTGCCTCATAGCAAAGCATCTCTTTCGCCGTCAAAGGATACATCTCGACCAGAGTCGGTTGCAAGTGATATTGATGAAAAATCTAAATCGCGCCGAGAGTCTACTTCCAGCAATAAAAAAGATGATCTACATCTTGAGTCCGTAACTCCTTCAAAGGAAGAACAGAAATCACCAACGCCAGGATCCTTAGAAACCAAAAAAGATCAAGACAAATCAGCAATTCCATCACCAGATCCTGGAGAAAAAGATGAATCATCCAGACGTGAGTCAATAATTAGTGCAAAATCACTGCCAACATCTACAAAAGAAGACCAAAAATCCCCCACGCCTTCCATTGCAAGTCATACATCTGACACATCTGTAAAAGATTCAGAAAAACTTGAAGATTTATCACGCCGAGAATCTTTAATGAGTGAGAAAATTTCACCAAAATCATCTAGACCAGAATCAGCGGCAAGTCATATAGATGAAAAGGAAGATCAAAAGAGCCTTACAAAATCTCCAATACCTTCTCGTGATATATCACGCCCAGAATCCGCTGCTAGTCATGTTAGTGAAAAAACTGATAAGAAAGATCTATCAAAATCACCAATACCTAGTAGACGCGAATCAGCTGATAGTCATGTCAGCGAAAAAGAATCATTAACAAATGGTAAACTGTCACCATTTGAGGCAGAACAAAAGAAAACTTCTTCTCCATCTAAAGATTCATCTAGACGTGAATCGGCTTCAAGCCATGTTGATGAGATTCGATCTCGTAGCGAGTCCATTACGAGCGAGAAAAAGGAGCATGAAAAATCGCCGGTAGTATCCAAAGATGGATCCCGACGAGAATCTGTTGAGAAACATATGGATGTGGAAGAATCACGATGTGCTTCAGTAATTAGTGATACAGGAAAATCGAAAGATATTTCTAGAAGAGAATCAGTTGAAAGCCATCCTGAATCGAAATCACCAACGTCTCTTAAAGAATTACCCAAAAGTATAAAGACGGATGAATCAAAAGCATCCGAATTGTTAGTACCATCTCGAAGAGAGTCCACTGTTAGTCAGAAAAGTGATAAGGAACATGATGGACGAGCATCTTCAATGAGTGATCATGAAGATGAAGATGATGAACTGGTTGCAATCAAGGAAGGGCGTTCAAAATCAATTGCATCAATCATGATGACAAGTATATATAAGCCATCAGAAGAGTCACGCACTTTCCCGGCACTGGACGAAGAATCAAGTGAGGCTGACCAGAAGGATGAACTGAATATTCTAGATAAGGATAAAATTGATTCTGAACGATGTTCCTCAATCTCACCAGAATGTGATGTTTCACGTAAACTATCTGATGAGTCGCAGACACAGGATTCATCAAAAATTGAAACTGTAATCACATGTGCAAGGACAACAGAGTCGGAAATTCTTAAAGATTTAAGTGATCGAAAGACTCCGCCCACAGTTCCAGTTAGTCCAAGTATAAAACCTGATGCCGATTCTGAAATGAAGGATGCTATACAGCATAGTATTATTACAACCACAACAACTGTGCAGGAAATTACAGAAATCTCAGGAACTTCAACACCTAAATCTGGTAAATCTAGCCCTGGCGGTGGGCAATCTCATCAGACGTCCGAAAGTAGATCAATTCCAACTCCAACAGGACATGGTTCATCAACAGAAACACCAGAATCCTCACCAAAACCGACTTCTCCCTTCCCACGAATTTCCAAAGATGATATTAAGGCATCTTCCGATTCGAGCACACCAGATGTAACTAGAGTATGTACACAAGAAGTACATGATACTCTTAAATCTCAAGAGAAGACATTACACCATGGTAGCACAGATAAAATTGTAACTACTACAGTCACTACTATAACTACAACGATTGCTGATGACGGAAAACAAACTGTGACTCAGGAAAAGACTGTCACTACCCAAGATTATAAAGATTCTAATCAGAAGGACGTTATCGTAACAGCGACTCAAATAACAGGTGAAGATGTTGAGAAGGCCACTACTTCTGAAAACGTGAAAGTTAAGGAATTAACTTCAGTCAAATCGGAATTTCGTGTCTCAACCCCAGGCAGTGATGATGTAGATCCACAAGAAGTTTACTCACCAAGATCCGATATTAGCTCTGGTCAAGCCTCCAGACTTACTTCAGGCTGGACAATTGGCAGCACTGATGATAGGCACTACAGTGATGATGAAATACCACCATCACCTCTTAGTGTCACTTCACAAGCAGCGCATTCACCTCCATCCAAATTTTCCTATGAATACGATTTGCAGCGATCGAGTTCTGGAATTAGTAAAAAATCCGATTTAGACATAGACGATAGTCAGGATGATATTCCGCCACAATACGGTAGCGAAGAAGCAAAATCAGCCCTGCCAGTATCCATAACGCACAAAACAGATCCGATGAGCACATCATATTATGGAGCCCTACCAGATACGTTTGGTGAAAAATCTGAACCTATCCCAATAACATCTACAAAGACTATTATCACTAGAGCTTATGAGGAGTCATCACTGTCCAGCCAATCTGGAGATAGCTTTGATCCAAAATGGGTTTCTAAACAAAGTGGAGATCACAAATTTCTAGACGAAGCCGATTTAGATTTCGAAAAAGCTTTAGAAGAACAATCACAAGCTAGAGGAGCTGAAGTTATGTCTTCTGTTACAGCAAAATATTCCTATTCACCATCAAAACAAGTTGGACAGGAGCCTCCTTTTGCTAAAACACAATTTCCTTTAGAAGATATTCAAAAAGTTAAGCAATCCACAGATTTGGGTAAATCTGAAAAGGTAGACACGAAAGAAAAAGATGATAATAAAAAAACGGAGAGTAAGACTAGCGATAAAGATCCATCGAAAGTTTGGGGTAAGCCACTTGGTCTTCCTTCACCAGCTCCAATGCCGGTTGTAGAGGGTGATGTTCGAACTACACCTAAGAAGGAACGAAAAGTTCTAGTGAATAGAAATAAATTTAATAACGAGAAGAATCGAAAACGTTCCGAGTCTCCTGTGAAAGCGGCTAAAAAAGCAGCTCCTATTTATATGGACCTAACATATGTTCCACACAATGGAAACTCCTACTATTCTCATGTGGAGTTCTTCAAGCGTGTTCGAGCGAGATACTATGTGTTCTCCGGTACTGAGCCTAGTCGTGAAGTTTATAACGCATTGCTTGAAGCTAAACAGACATGGGAAGATAAAGATTTAGGTAAGTGGAATCTTTTGACGTTTCTATATCCTTTTTATTTTTATTATATTACGCCTAACTCCAAACATTTTAAGCTTTCTAGATAGGAATAAATTTTCTGAAGCTCATTCAACATTTTCATTGTAATGATAGGCCTTTTTCCTGTGAGTGTTTCTTGTTCAAGTATTTAATCTCATTTGGCATTGTTATTTCCGTATTATCGAGAACCGGAACAATTAGAGATAGACTTCTTCCACAGGTAAACTGGCACCTTGTGTGTTTGTCATGCTTGAGACAAACGAACACTTTCTGTGCGCTTTTCTGGCTTCTACCACACACAGGCTGAGAAGCTTATCTCACCTAGACCTGATGCGTTTTATTAAGAGGACAGGAAGGTTTTGATGAGAGGTGTTTTCTTCTTTTTTTTTTAGCATGTTAGCACAATGGTCCACCTTGACCTTCGTGCTTGGGATCTTACGTCTTTCTGCCTGGAACAAGGGAAAAATTTAGCATGAATACTAAAGCTTTTCTCTGCGTTATATATAAAAATAACGCTTACAGACATCTCTCCCAGTAATGGTTATAATATAGTCTAACTGGCTCTGAAAATTTTTATTAATCTAGAAAGGACCAGAAGAAATGTCGGACAGATACCATTCCGTTCAAAAAATTTATAAGACTTGAAGATTTCAACAACAGCCCAAAAAAAATTTGTCTTGAAGTTTTCGTTTCATTTTAATGCTCTGTTGACTGAATCGAAGATCATTTTGTCTCTGCATGAAAAACACAAGAAACGTGTCTTGTTATGGTATTATATTTCTTTGTGAGGACTAGAGGACGTAAAGTCCAATCTATCAGCCGAATCTGATAGCTCACACCGTGATAGCTCGAAATAGAGCGGCGGCACGCTTGCATTTCGGCTAATTGTAGAGATTATTGGGTTGGTTACAGAAACCCTATCTCCATCACCCACCATTTAACAAAAAAATCGTGCCATTATAATAGAAGACATGAGAAATGAACAAATCTGGTTCTGAAGGGATCGAGGACCACTTACCTGGAGATGATTATAAAGATCCGGTGCTGTTACTGATCCTCCCTTAGTCATGCCCCATGCTTCCGATAGCATCAATGTTAATTTCTCTTGTCTTCTCTTATAATGGGAGGATTTTCTGTTAAATGGTTAATTGGTGGTGGTTGCGATACAGTTTCTACAACCCACCGCATAATCTCTCCAATTAGACGAGGTGCCAGCTTGCCGTCCTATCTCAAGCTACCATGATGTGATAGATGAGACGTTACGTCGTTCAGTCCTCACAAAATAAACTAATACCATAATAATCTCCAAGAGAAGCTCAACACTTTTCTCGAAATTCTCAATGCAAGCCTGATGATGATTAGTTAAAATATCTAAACAGAAATTCCTCGCAAGTCTTTCTGGTAGATTTCATTTAATTCTTTTATTGTAATGTGCTAGAGTCATTTTATACCCATTCATTTGAAAGTGAGATTGACTCTATTGAAAAATCTCTTCAGAATAAATGTTTCTGCTCAACTCTCTTTTTTATCTACATATATATATAGTGTAGGCACCTACCTTTCTATAGTTCACCTTCTTTTTTACAAAACAGTTGGCTTTGAATACGGTCAAAATACTCTCTATGTTTGAATTTCTCTTAGAATCATCCTCAATCCAATTCAATAATTTTATTTTATTTTTTTGTGTTGTTATATTAAATTTTTATTTTATTTTTTTATCTTCTGATTCCAGAGGTAACTATCATCCCAACATATGACACAGATGTTCTAGGCTATTGGGTATCAGAAAATGAAGAACTATTAGCAAAACATCATATTGATCTATCACCATCAGCATCACGATGTACAATTAATCTACAAGATCATGAAACATCATGTTCAGCATATCGTTTGGAATTCTAGGCAACGGGAATGTTTATAGCCTTTTCACCACGGATGGATTTAAATAATCAACAAAAATCTTCTGAATAAACTCTTGTTATTATTCAAAAGGCAAATAAAGTTAAAACAATTACAACAACAATATTAAGTATGTACAATTCCCCTTGACTGATTTAAATAATATATTAATCATTCCCACAACTATGATTGATTGATTGATTGATTATGTTACTACGTACATACATACCTACATTAAATAATAAATACAACTATATCAGATGTATTAAGCGGAGGTTCGTCGTTTTCATCCCTCCCCGACATTTTTCAACAATTTACATAATATTAATGAACGACTAGACTAGAGCTAGACTAGAGCTAGACTAACTCCCCGATACCTAATCCTGAGATTAATGTCTTCAAAAATTGTTTGGTTTAGACAATTTCTACATAAATAATGTAAAATGAGTATAAGAATGTGTTTATGATGATGAAGCTAAGTACTATTTATCATGTAAACAATAATAAAATTATAATTATTATTGGTCAGAGAGAAAATGTTTACGAACAATAATTGTGTGAATATCTCTTAAATTCGAGCTATGCACGAAGGAATTCAAAAAAGAAAGAACAAATAGAAACGAAATTCCCAAAAATGTTATGTAAAAACTGAACAAAAAATAAGTAATAATGTGAAAAAATATAATTTTGTTATTAAAATATAAAAAAATGTGCCTCTGCTAAGCAAAAAACAAACAAAGAAAAAAAAATTATGAATTTTGTTATAAACTTGATTGTGTATAACGTCCCCTTGCATTGTAACTATGAGAACTACTACTGTAGTAGTAGTAGTAGTAGTAGTAGAAGAAGAAGAAGAAGAAAAGCTTGTTAAGTTTTCTTCAATGATTTTTGCCTAAATACATATACCAAAGTATTATTAACATGCTAATTTATTGCTTTGTTGTATTCGATTAGATATATATATATACATACATACATGTGTATGTAAGTAAGTATTTCTTAAGTATAAATTAAAATTATTTTTATTATTATTAAACCTCCTATTTGTGAACTATTTTCTTTAACTATATTTGTGCAGTTGTAATTAAGTATATCCTTGTTGAAAACGCTATAAACTCAATAATGCTGATGAAATGACGAAATGCATATAAATACATAGATATAAAAAAAAATTATATTATGATTAATGAAGAAGAAGAAAAACAAACATAAACGATGCGATATAAAACTAGACAAAACAATATTATTAAGATGAAGTCAAAAATTATGATGCGAAAATATAAGAATAAGAAATTGCAAAAATAAATAAATAAAGGAAACTTTGAAGCTTATAAAAAGGTCAATTTAAATTCTGTGACGAATTCTATAAACACACACACCTACATCAAATACATATTTTGCTCTTAATAGCGAAATTCAGTGAAAACTCAGCGTAATTATTTCATTATTTGTTAGTATCAGTCGTGTAAAAATAAATTGAATTTTAGTTTGAAAAAAAAAACAAAAGTAATAATGTTAAAAATATTGAAAATATTTATTAAAATAAAAAATTGAGTTCTCTCGTTTATTTCTGGTTTATTCACGTTTTCCTATTTTCCGTTTTTTTCACTTTTCTTTGTAAACTTAACGTCTCAATTGATTTTTTTAAGAGTCCTTCAATTATCGATTTAAATCTAATCGTATTTTTTGTTTGCCTTAAAAATTAATATACTAATATAAAAAGTGTGATAAACCAAATGAAATGAAAATAGTTGTAATACGATATTTATGTGTGTGTAGAAATGTTATGATGTTTTTTTTATTAAAGCTGAGGCCTTATTTCAGAGCTCGATGATTCGATAGATCTTGTCGATTTGATTTGATTTTGTTATTCTTGAACTTGACCGAGTGCATAAAAAAGTGTTACAAATTTAAGTAAAATTAATTTCGAACTTAATTGCCTCCTGGGGTACTCTGAATGTAAGCTGGGTCCAAATCATGTAATTTGATAGTCGACCGATCGAAATATAAAAACGATATCGTTGGCTCGATAACAAAAATTTTGCTTGATGTAAAACTGATGTGACAACTATCGTTTTATGGTCGTAAAATTGCTGCTTCCCTTTAAGCAGGGAGAAACAAAAATGTAGTGGAAATGTAAACATTCTTGCATAAAAGTATACGCAAAAGAATTGCTTTGATGCTGTAAATGCGAGATCATCAGGCCGAGGAGAAGTCGAACTGGAAAACGTAAACTGTCAGTGTAGTTATAGCTGACATTATATGTATTTCGTAAACTGTACTATTAATACCAATTTGAATTGATCACGTTTTCTAATAAAACACTGAAACACTGAAATCGTTCCAGTAATATCAATTTCCATTGATATTTTAAGAAAAGTGAATGTCAATTAATGGAAAACGAGTTCAATGGAAAAACTTTTAAAGCGATGAGAATGCGGTAGAAGCTCTTATCCGTATAATTTGTTAGATTGAAATTTTTTGTGAAAAACAGCATCAAGTATAACGTAAAAATAATAACACTTGGAAGATTTTGGTGTTATTGCGGATGAATCCGTGTAGTAATGGTTAAATGTGTGCGTTTTTCGGTGTAACACCGCATAATATAGCATCAGGCGGCTTCTATTGACGTGCATTTTTTCTATCAATGTGCATCAATGGAACGATTTCGGTGTAACTAAAACGTGATCAATGGAAATTGGTATGAGGTGCACTGATGAAAGTCATGGAGCATCACATGTACATCTTCCACTATAACTTCACCAATTCAGGAAATTTCAATGTGACAAATTACACGGAAAGAGCTACCACATTCTCATCGCGTTAAAAGTTGTTCCATTGATCTCGTTTTCCATTGATTGACGTACATTTTTCTTGAAGTATCATTGGAAATCGGTATAAAATTTGTCGTTTTCGGAATATTCTTGCAACGTTAGAGGAGAATTCATATAAGGAATGCTCTAATTGCGTGTAGTTTACGAAATGTTTTGCATGTGGACTGAATGAAGAAAACAACAGATTTTTCTATTTTAATTTATTTGATAATAATAGCATCACAAATCTTAAAAATATAAGTATACCTACTTAAATATGTTGATACTGTTGTTTAATAATTAACGAGGCGTTTTTTTATTCTAAGAATCACAAATAAATTAATATATACAAAACATATATCAGGTTCTATGACACACAGATTAATAATTCCGGAGGTACGTTTTAAATAAGTTTTTGTTTAGCTGTGATCGTAAAGTTTATGTTTTCGTTTCACTTTAGGTGTACACTCTCAAATGTTTAGACAGTGCAAAATTGTTTTCTAGGAATTCCACTAGAAGCCTTAACTGTGTCTGATTTGTTTGGTGTTTTATATATTACTCTCAATACAGCTCAATATTTATAACACCATTAAATATATGATATAAAAATCTTGAGAAAACAACACAACTCGATAGCTAAAGTGGTGTCGTACTGTCATTATCGAGGATTCGATCAGAGTTGTTCGACATAATATGAAGCAAGAGCGATACTCCAGTGATAACTTTTGTTCAATATTGAGTTACATGATTTGGGCCCTCATATTGTAGTAGAACTTGAGTAGGTGGATCTGTTACGTTCGTTTCTATGCTTAACGAAGGTGCAACACAAAATATTGAACGTTTTTCATCCCTACTACAAGCTCAATTACATTTTATTTCAATTGCTTATTTGAATCACCACCTATTCCATACCGTTCTAGTTTTTCCATAAAACATTACCGTTTATTTGGCATTGGCTTGGCTTTATTAAGATACCATTTAGCTAAATCGGTGTGGTTGGTCATATAAGTTACCATCACTCATACTGCTTTTGTGTCGTAAATTAAAAGACTTTCCATCATCATCTTTCTACGGATGATTGAGGTCTTAATTTAAAATATTTATATATATACTGATGGCACCACGGCTAACAATGTCTTTCCCCCCATTTAGGAAACTCCTATATTTACATAAAGACTGATTTTAAACGGTGTTATTTAATATGATTTATTACTTGATCTTAACCTACACCTTGTTAATTTATATGTGGAACTCGAAAAAATCACTTGATCCATATTTGCTGGACAGAAATGCTATACAATCAATGACAAAACTTCTTGCCCAATCTGCTGTCAGTAAGCAATTCGGGGGTATCTTTGAAATAAACAGAGAAAACGCCAAGGATTTCACTCACTGTACGGAGGAAAACATGCTTAGAGTAATTGATGTGTCATTAGTTATCTTATTTAACTGACTTGGAGAGATAGTCAGTGGTTAAAATCTGATATTTCGTATGGCTGCAATATCAACATTATTTGAAGTTTTATTGAAATATGATTGCTGGATATTACTAGTCATGTTACAGAGTCCTACTCCTCTTGTATACACCTACAATCATTAGTAAAAGATGTAGGTGCCTGTAATTGTTGTAGCATAATATGTGCAATTTACAAAAAGATGCCATGTAGGTATATCAGGACGTCCCAAATATGATCTATTCTCTATCGCCTATATAATTAGAATGTCTGGGGAGAAAAATGCACTCTTTGAATAATACAGACATAAATTGACTACCCAATAACCTTGACCTAGTTTTGAAATTTTTCATTATTTTTTTTTCCTTGAGCAGCTACAGTAAACTCGTTCAATAAAAAAGCTTTCATAGAACTCTCAAACTGAAATGGTGCGAAACGGTCTGTAGAAGTGTGAATGTATTATCAGACGACTTTTTAACTTTATTGACATCTCATCATGTTAGTAAATTGTTATTAGTCTCCAACTAATTTATTGAAAATTCGTGTAATCAAAACAATGCAAAGATTATTAGTAATTAGATAGTATGATAGACGTAGGTTTTTCTTAACTTCTGCTATTAGTAATCAAAGATGTTTTTACCATCAACGTGAATAGTGTAAAAATTCAACAGTTTACAACAGTGAATGAATGTATACTCGAATAAATTTACATTTTAATAATCACAAAGATCCCGTCTAATAGTTTTACTGCTTTTACTGCTGGACAGCTTTTCATTAAGCCTGAAGATAGTTGACGGTAAGAAGACTATATCTGTATCCTCCATTGAAGTTACATTGGTAAATTTAAATTCTACAGGTTCTCTAAAATTCAATTTTGGCTTATAATTAATAGCTTGAAGGACTTTTTCTGGATTCCTCATCGATGAATAGTACCTGTGTTGGTCATTTTCCATTAATTGATCTTTCACCAGACCACAGAAGTAGGGACGCGGTTTCTCAGCTCACTTAATACCTTACCTTAAAGTATTTTTTTTATTTTTTTATGATTTGGTTATTTCACTTTTTAAAGACAAAAATTCACTTTATCAAACCGACTGATTCTACATTTGTAGTGAAATCTAAATAGAAATCTTAAAATCTATAACGAAAAACTAAACAAAAAAACAAGAACTGTTACTTTATGATGAAACAAAAGAAAATCATAATTTGAATTATAATGTGAAAACAACAACACCAACAAATCCACTCAAACTACAAAGTTGAAAAATTAATAATGAAAATATTAGGTATGTGAATTGGTGATGATTATAAGTAGGTACAAGTACATATGTATTACACTTGATCTATTAGGACAAAAAGAAGTAAATAGGTAAAACAAAAACCAAAAAAGTGAACTATAGGTACCTAAATAAATGTAACACTAAATAAGAGTCTTAAAGCTTAGAATAAAATAGAGAAATTTAAATGTTAATTCTGAGAGGATAATGTTGAATTTTTTGTTTGTTTTAAAGAGAGTATGAAAATATCGTCTCATATTTAATATTTCAATTAAATTAAATACAAAAAAAAAATAAAAAAAATTGGAACTAAAATTATCTTCCGAAGGAAGACCGGAATCAAAAAATTCGAATCCAATGGTAATTAAAGATTAAAGTGTTCCTCTACATGTTTGAATCACTGATTCCCGGCTCTTTTTACCAGAATTGAAATTTAAAATTGAAAAGTGATTCATTCGTGAGAAAGCTACACAAGTTTGTGAACTGGTTTCTCTAGCGAGTTGAATATGGGAATGATAATTGAATTCAGTCGGGTATCACTTCATATATTATATGAGGGAACACGAGAATGCTATTTTATTACATCTTATGGCCCGGCTTAGCTTATCAGCTTTTTGTAGTGTGTGCAAATGTTGAATTTTTCAGCAACAAAATGAAATATTTTTAAAATGCGTCAAATTATAAAAATTCATTCGTCCAAAGTGGCCACATTCTTTACATAGAATTAGAGATCCTTCAAGGTTAGAAAAACAATGTTACCGCCAATAATAAAATGCCTGGCCGTTTTCATTAACTCAATGTATGTAAGAGAGAAGGTTGACGCAGCTATGAGGGTTTTTTCTCAATGCAGGAGAGCCTTTGGCTTTGTACGTGGCATGTATCATGTTGTTCACTGGATATAAACATCGATAGTAATACCCATGCTCACATATGACTCTTGTGTATGTAGAGAAGGATGACGCAAGTGGGGACTGTGAGCCGAAAGTTGGGCGCATTGTTTCCTTTCAGACAGCCAGGCAGTCTTTGTAGATATGAGTGGCCTGAAGTTACTGGCGACTGCAGGACGTCATTGGATGAGCTGGTGTCCCTATCTGGGAACACGGAAATCATGAGGAATAAGACTTCGGACTTGCTAGCCAGGTCCGGCTCTAGTTCTCTGTTTCTTGGACGACCAGAATCTGCTGTTTGCGTTGCCACCTCAATGATCGAGTTTCTCATTAAAGCAGACGTTCTGGCGAAACGCGAACAGCGATAGACAAACCTGTACGAAACTGTTTTTTTTTATGGACTTAATAGTAAGTTCACTGACTATCTTATATTGGGGCTCTGAAAAAAACCATTCAAAACGGAGTTTCTATTCTGGCTGGAAGAGTCTTTGAGACAACCGATCACATTCTGTGTGCCTATCCGATGTAGGGGGTCTGCCCTTCTATCTGTAGATGATCTGAAAAGATTACCTAAACTGGATTTGATGCGTTTCATTAAAAGGACAAGAAGGTTTTTGTGAAAGGTCTTTTCTCAGCGAAATTTTTCCTTGCAAAAGAAAACCAAAAAAATCCTTTAGAAAAAAATAGAAAGACTTTTTGGAACAATAATATTTATTGCACAAAAAGAATGATTCGTTTCAAATCTCTTAAAACATTTAGGGGAATTTCGATTTGATTTGACGTTGGTAGTCTCCAATCGTGTCGTTTTACTTATATACATACCATACGAATACAGAATAATTTTTCTTAATTCTCAATAATAATTAATCAAATTCTATTTATTCCTCTTCCATCCTCTATTATCGACATACTTCTGCCTCTCTTATAAACTAATAATATTTCAACATTTCCATCTCTTATAATCAGATATTAGAGAATACAAAAAAAAAAAAATGAAAATTTAATATAAATAAATAAAAAAAAAAAAACAAAAAGTAACTGCTTAATGTAAATGTGAATGGAATATATAAATAAAAATTCAATGTTTACTAGCGTGACATTTTTTAGCTCTTACTTAATATTCTACTCAAGATGTTATAAATTAAGGAGTAGCTAAAAATATATATATATATATATGGGTAAACTATCGAAAAAGATATTATAACTGTTTTAATAAAATTATATTAAAAAGAAAAAAACAACAAAAATAAGAAATAAATTAATTTATACATGTTATTAAGTGTAAAACAGATTAAAGCACTCACTTTTATTTTAAGAAATAATAAAAGAACTAAAGAAAAAAAGCATGAATTAATTAATAAAACTCACTTCAATACGAAATGTATAAGAAAACAAAAACTTAAATATGTTTAGAATATAATCTGAGAAAAAAAATAATAATACATTCGAAATCACCTCATACATCATAGTTTTACCTTAATAACTCCGCTAGAAAACAAAAGAAAAATTACTTAAAAGTAAGAACAAAATGTATTTTCCATAAGTAAAACTAAAGAGACAACAACAAAAAATAATTAAAACTCGTTGAAAATCATGAATACCCAAAATTTTATGGAAAAACCATTAAAGTTAACTTCATATTCGCATATCTAGCGTGGAATAGTGCAAAAAAAATCTTTTAACAAAAAACAAAAAAAAAACAACAAGAAAAATATTTATCTTTCTGAATTTTTCAAAAAAAAAAAAAAAATGCAAAATATTAATTAGTAAGCTTCTCAACAACAAAAACAACTCTCTTTAGAATGATTTAGGTTTAGAAACATGAAAGCTGGCATATGTACTTTACTCATACATACATACATACATAAATAGATATAAATTAAGAAAAATATTACTCCAGAAATACATAGATATTTTAATTAAATATACTAAGATTCACCAAAAAAGCTATCCACAATAAAAATTACAACAAAATCAATAATATTGTTAATTTAATATTAAATGAAAATATATTAAGTATGTAAAACAGAAAAACAGTCACAGTCCGCCATTTAAAAACAAAATACAAAACTATATTATGTACTGAGGTAATATTTTCTACATACATATTAATATTTGCAGTATTTGGAACATAATATGTGTATTATTAGCAAAACCCAGAAGAAGAAGAAGAAGAAATACTTATTTATTATTAAGACATTTTCGCGTAAAAATTATTATTATTATTATTAACAAATATTTATTTATTTATATATACACACACATACACGCAAAAATGAAATAACACATTGTCGCGCACCGTCCACATTTATTTTATGCAATATTTGTAGGGGAATAATTGTAACTACATAACTAAAATCAAAATGTTGGCACGATATAGATTATTTGATTGAAGTGGACTTATACGCAATTGTGTGAGGATTTTCAGTGAAAAAGATTTTTTTTTATATAATATTTTACTACATACTAAAAATACATTTGTTTTTTTTAACCATTTTCTTAGTCAGATTCAAAAAATAAAAAAATTTCTTCTGAATTCTATTATAAATCTGATTTCATGCTATTGCTGGAATATGTAAGTTAAAACGAATGTTAAATGTAAAAATCAGTTTTAGATGAATGGATTGATTGGAGAAAGCTTTTGACCCCCTGGAGAATCGATTGAATTTATAGGCCATCATTACAATGCACATTGTTCACTGTCATAATATACGAGATATTCCAGTGACGCTGTTATCAAAGACTTACCAATGAAGTTTTGAACACTAGTCATTAAGACGAATTACTCTCGCTCAAAAGAAAATTGCATATCGCATGTTTTTAAAATATGCTTCAACATCTGTTTTTTGCATTTTTTTGTCAAAACTAGATGGCGTTGAATTCGTTTGCACTAAATACTTTCTATTCATAAATATCTAGCAAGACAAGTCTTCATATGGGTTCTTAAGTCTTCAGATGAATCTTAAAAATTAGAATTGCAGTGAAATGAACGTATAGGTTAGGGTTAGGTTAGGCTGAGAGGTGTGAGTGCCCGCTAATGAAAGCTTAACCTATATCACTTAGATCATTGACGGGGAGTCCCCATAGATTCATGGAAATCTATCCTACTAGGAAAAATCCTAGATCAATCCTGATTCTCTAAGCACACTCAGGATATCTCTAAGTCATTTAACTTGCAGCTTACTCCAGCTCCGAGAGGAAGTAGTTACCAACTAGCCCGGTTCTTTAAGTCGGTAAAGTAAGACACTTGCAAAGCATATGTTAAACTGATTCGTGGACTAATTTCAACTACGACAGAAATAGTTTGAATCTAGATCCAGCCTCCTAGCATGGTTACGTATGGCCAAATGGCCTGTTAACATACCTACCTACAGTTTTCTGGTGCTATCTTTGCTCCCTCCCCTTTAAAAGAGTTCCATTGTTTTCTTCCTGAAACCTGTATTCCAGGTAACAGGTATATGTACGTTATTTTTTTTACGAAAAAGATAAATTTCGCCTTGTCCAACATACAGAAGGGGGTGTACAATTTTTGTAAAATAAAATTCCCATCTCTCCGAAAACCAATAGAGAACCCAGTAGCGCTCACATAATCTCTTTAGAGCAAATATGAAGGTAAATACAAGCACGTGATACTAAAATATCATACGATCACAGCAACAAAACTCATATGTTCTTGAAACTTGGGTAACATGTCTCGATCATTTCTGTTTCACAAAAAAACACAAGAAAATTATCTCTTCATGTTACCTAACTTATTCTTATGTCTTATATTTATTACTTTAACTATGCCTATAATGATGCGATGGTACCAGAGCTTCATTTTGGATGTCTAAGAGAAGTGTCCTATCGAGGCTTCCCCGGTCCGCTCTAAAAACTATTACCGACTAATGAGGGAGGTGAGGCGGGTGTTTACTTTCCTGAACATGACATTGGAATGAACTACTGTCTTTCAGGCTGAAGTCTTCACCATCGCAATGCCAGCGAAGATAGCCCTTGATACGGAGATCAAGGGAAAGGACATTGTTATCTTTCGGATTATAAAAAAGGCAAGCCTCCGATGGACCAACAGAGATATCTGCTGTATTGCGAGGCAATTGTGGCCTTTATATGACAGGAAAAGGACAAGGAAGCTGCTTAATGGCAGCAGAACAAACACCAGGAATCTAGTAGGGGTTCTTACGGTTCATTGGTGACCATGCTAGAAGACTGGGGATAGCGGCGAACGATTTCTGCAGGAGCTGTATGGACTCGGAGGAAGTCGAATCCGTCCAACACGTACTATGCGAATGCCCCGCTCTGAAGAATAAAAGAAGTAGGCTACTGGGTAGCTACTTCTTTTCAAGTCTGTGGAAACTGCAAAGCAAGGAATTTATATGTGTCCTGATTTTTCTGAGAGAAGCAGGATGGATCTTGGTAAAGATTCTTGGAGATATCCTGAGTTCCCTAAGGGAAGCAGGATTGATCTGGGGCGGCTTGAAAAGGTTATCCCATGGGGCCTAGGGGTATAATGGACCCACTAGAGGTCTAAGTGATGCAGGCTAGTTGTATTGCGGCATCCCTCTTACCTAACCTAACCTATCCTTTCGAATAGTCAAGTAGGCTTGATGGCTCTGAGTGGCCCTGGGTTAACATCTAAGTTACTAGGGGAATGCAGGTCGCCTGTGGATAAGGTGTGAATCCTCAATAAGTGGGTCCCTGGTCACATGCGGATCATGCGGAAAGAAAAGGCTGACCTTTTAGCTGGGGTTGGCTCTGACACTACGTTCCTCGGACCAGATCCGCAGTAGGCTTTGCTATCTCGGTTATTGGGTCTCTCATCAAAGCGGATGTTTGCAGGAAACATCAGCTGAGATGGGCAAACCTGAGACTCGCAGGTGCACAGAATTTTTTCTTATACGAATTTCTCTGATTTTCTGTTTGGGCTCGGAAGGAAACAATATAGAACTGTGGTTAGGATCATCACCGGCCACAGCTCGCTTCTTTAAGAGAACGGGAAGCTCTTGATGATAGATCCTCTAGTGGGATAGCACAATGGACCGCTCTGGCCTCCGTGCTTGGGATCTCTCGTCCCCTTGCTTTAATAAAACAGAAAAAACGTCTGCCTATAGGATTTTCAACAAGTCTCATTCTGTGTAAGCGACCCTTGACACCTGATTATTGCCCAGTTAGTGGTAATAGTCAATAGACATGACAAGAGTTCTCAGGGTTTAAACTTATTTAGCCCAAATATCTTTTTCGATCAAAATGAGATGCCTGATAAAAAATATAAACAAGTAACAGCTGTGGTAGCTTGATGAAGAATAAATGAAAACGTGTAGAAATATCAACAAATTTGTACTCTTATTAGACTGCTCCTTCATGAATTCTGTCAGTTGTTTACACCTGCAATGTACTCTTACAGCAGAAAACTTGAGCTCAACACAAATATTCGTTCAGCTTCACTTAATTGAGATTATTACAATTTCTGTTTGTTATATATTCTCTAAGGAGCTTGATTTGGGCTTTCTTCACAGTTCTCTTGTTATTCAGTCAACTAACTGTATGTTGACAGTCGACCCAAGCCACAGTATTAGACATCTTGAGATGCAATCCCGATTGTAAAAAATAGAGACGACTTTGAGACTGTTGATCCTTCAACTTTTTCGTTTTCACTTTTATTGCTCTAACCGGAGAATCCATAGAACGAGTACCTGTCATTAGTACATTGAAAAAATAATAATTCGGGGTGATATCACACTCTAGTATTAATTTGAAGGTAACAAAGGGCTTAACATCAGTTGACTAAAAGTTAAAAAATCAACAAATCTTTTTTTTTTTGTTATATTTTAACAATTTGACTAAGAAAATGGCAATGAAAATCTAAAAAAAAACAAAAATACGAAAATCATCACAACTTAATCGAAAGTAAAACGATAATGGGAAAAAATGAATAAAACAAGTTAAATAGAAAACAAAATTATTAAATGTTTATGGAAGGAGTTAATTTGTATGCAATGAAAACGGAATGTGATTAGGGGTAAAAACTAACATTTATATGAAATTTTTGGTCGATCATCAAAAAAGAAAAAGAAAAACAACCAACATCCAATTTTGAGAATTTAGGGCCAATTTTATAAGTGTGTAAAGTACTTAGAACGTTTGCTTAGAGTAGTTTTAAAGGGAAATATTAAAAGATAAAAATAAAATAAATAAAAAACAATGAATGTGATAACCGAACTCATAAATTTATAGAATAAAAAATTTTAAAGAAGTGCAAAACAAACGGTATAATACACTTATACAGAGAAGTAATGACAGGGATAATGGTCTTTTTACATACATTTTTCAGGATATTTTTTCAACAATAAAAAATTCTTAGATAGGTGTTTAGCTATGATTCTATCTTCTGTTTACGTTTTTTTATGATTTTTGATTTTGGTTTTTTTTTCTTATTCTTTCGCCAAATTTTAGCTTTTTGATAAATGAAAAGAAATGTTTTTTTTATATACAATTCAATTGTAAATTCAATAATTGAATTGACTCTTTATTTGAGATTAATTAATGTCCAGAGAAAGAAACGGAATTCCATTTTTGTGTTGAAGAGCTAGAGCTGTGCAATTTAAATTTTATTTATTTTTATTTGTTCTTTTTTTAAAATAAACTGAGCATAAAAAATAGATAGAAGACTTAAAAATTTAAGTGTGAATAACCATAAATAATTAAAAAGTGCTTATATTTGCGGGAAAATAATTTATAGGATAGAATGCTTAGGAAGTTAAGAACAAATTAGGAAACAAAGAAAAAGAAAATAAAAACCATATTTAAAGATAGAATTTCTTCTAACATGCATACATACAGCCATGTACATATGTACGAAAGTATTCACAATATTGAAAACACAATGTAGTAAATAATATTATTATTAATTTTCAAATTACTACTTGAATTGTAGAGCACGATGAAGAAGAAGAAGAAGAAGGAGAAGGTAACAGATGATCAACGTTTTTAAAAAACTAAATGATCAAGGCATTCGCAAGCAATGACTTAACAAATCTCAAGTTTTACTACTGATATGCGATATTTGAATGAGCTTTATTGGAGTATACATAATTTAATAAATAAATAAATAAACAAAACAAAACGTTAAAATATATATATATATATATGTATATATATGTATATATACATATACATATATAAAAAAAACAAATAGAAAACAAATTAAAATAAAATTCATAAAAAACATTTTAAACATTTATATACCTATAGAGGTAGTATACACATCAACACACACACAATACAGAATACAAAAATTATTCTTCACAATTCTGGTAATCAACAAAAAAACAAAAACGCAAAAGCAGACGAATAAAACAGCAAATGAAAATATATAAGAAAAAAAAAACTCATCATAAGAAAAGAAGAAGAAAATACAAAATTTAATGTACTTTAGTGGTTATAAAAAAAATAAATAAATAAATATATTAAATGATATGATCTATTATTGTTTATTGTAATTATTATTATTAAATAAATTATATTACATACACACATACATTGAAGAATATCTCGGTTGAAACATGAAAAGATATTTACAATATTGAAATTATGCTTGAAGACGAGGAATATTTCCTTTGGTTTTTTCCTTACAAAAAACTCTCGTTTATTTTTGCAAGAAAACTTTAGTGTTAGTATTTCTAGAATATTTCGTTCAGTACCTACACATACATACTACATTGGTACGCTGCAATGAAATGCTTTCTTTTCGATTTTTTTTTTTTTTTTTGAATATAATTCTGTTTCATATATATTTACATACATATAAAGCGACAAGAAAAACAAAAAAAAAACAAATCATTTTTAAATATCGTTTTGAAATAAAAAAGTTATATTAAAATTCTTATGTGGTATTTACAATGAAAGAAAAGTGAATTTTTAAATAAAGGGCTTATCTTAAATTAAAATTGTTTTTTGTTCTTGAAAAATTCTGTAAGAAATAAGAAGAAGAAGATATCACATGTTCGATGATAAACTACTTGAAAAAGCTAAATGAATAAAGCATGCAAAAAATCTAAATATCTGGCTACATAAATTATATAAATAACTAAATATTTTCAAAAAGGAGAATTCTTTTAAACTCTTTTTGATCTTTTAAACGGTTCGTGTCGATATCAGTGATGAAAAAATTCCACTCGAAAAATTTTTGAGTTGAACATTTTTTGACGGCTAGTTGATCGCGGAATGAAAAAGATAATGATCTGTCGAAAAAGCTTTCTGTTTTCGAGAAAAAGCGAAAAAGTGCAAACGTGTCATGACACGGTTTTTATATTTATTTGTTCTCGTCAACCAATGTAATTTTTTGAAAATTATTCTATACTTACGATCCTTGAGTTCGCCGGCATCCTTTGACACCTGCCCCATCAAAATCGGCGATAAAATGTTAAAACTGAAACGTGTCATTTCATTTTTTTTTAAATCTAAAGGTGTACTTTCAGGGGCTGCATAACGATTAGGGGGTGACAAAAATTTCATTAGAAATCGTCTACCGCTAACGGTTTTCGAGATATTAGCGATTTTCCGCGGTTTTTTCCATGTCAATAGATTCTAAAGATGTCATTTACAGGGGGTGTATTCCGATAGGGGGGAACAAAAATTCCATCAGAAATCGTCTACCGCGAACGGTTTTCGAGATATTAGCGATTTTCCGCGGTTTTTTCCATGTCAATAGATTCTAAAGGTGTCATTTACAGGGGGTGTATTCCGATGGGGGGGAACAAAAATTTCATCAGAAATCGTCTACCGCGAACGGTTTTCGAGATATTAGCGATTTTCCGCGGTTTTTCCCATGTCAATAGATTCTAAAGGTGTCATTTACAGGGGGTGTATTCCGATAGGGGGGAACAAAAATTTCATCAGAAATTGTCTACCGCGAACGGTTTTCGAGATATTAGCGATTTTCCGCGGTTTTTCCCATGTCAATAGATTCTAAAGATGTCATTTACAGGGGGTGTATTCCGACAGGGGGGAACAAAAATTTCATCAAAAATCGTCTACGGCCAACGGTTTTCGAGATATTAGCGATTTTCCGCGGTTTTTTCCATGTCAATCGATTCTAAAGGTGTCATTTACAGGGGGTGTATTCCGATAGGGGGGAACAAAAATTTCATCAGAAATCGTCTACCGCGAACGGTTTTCGAGATATTAGCGATTTTCCGCGGTTTTTCCCATGTCAATAGATTCTAAAGATGTCATTTACAGGGGTGTATTCCGACAGGGGGGAACAAAAATTTCATCAAAAATCGTCTACGGTCAACGGTTTTCGAGATATTAGCGATTTTCCGCGGTTTTTTCCATGTCAATCGATTCTAAAGGTGTCATTTACAGGGGGTGTATTCCGATAGGGGGGAACAAAAATTTCATCAGAAATCGTCCACCGCGAACGGTTTTCGAGATATTGGCGATTTTCCGCGGTTTTTTCCATGTCAATAGATTCTAAAGGTGTCATTTACAGGGGTGTATTCCGATAGGGGGGAACAAAAATTTCATCAGAAATCGTCTACGGCCAACGGTTTTCGAGATATTAGCGATTTTCCGCGGTTTTTTCCATGTCAATCGATTCTAAAGGTGTCATTTACAGGGGGTGTATTCCGATAGGGGGAAACAAAAATTTCATCAGAAATCGTCTACCGCGAACGGTTTTCGAGATATTAGCGATTTTCCGCGGTTTTTACCATGTCAATAGATTCTAAAGATGTCATTTACAGGGGGTGTATTCCGATAGGGGGGAACAAAAATTTCATCAAAAATCGTCTACGGCCAACGGTATACGAGATATTAGCGATTTTCCGCGGTTTTTTCCATGTCAATCGATTCTAAAGGTGTCATTTACAGGGGGTGTATTCCGATAGGGGGGAACAAAAATTTCATCAGAAATCGTCTACCGCGAACGGTTTTCGAGATATTAGCGATTTTCCGCGGTTTTTCCCATGTCAATAGATTCTAAAGATGTCATTTACAGGGGTGTATTCCGACAGGGGGGAACAAAAATTTCATCAAAAATCGTCTACGGCCAACGGTTTTCGAGATATTAGCGATTTTCCGCGGTTTTTTCCATGTCAATCGATTCTAAAGGTGTCATTTACAGGGGTGTATTCCGACAGGGGGAACAAAAATTTCATCAAAAATCGTCTACGGCCAACGGTTTTCGAGATATTAGCGATTTTCCGCGGTTTTTTCATGTCAATAGATTCTAAAGGTGTCATTTACAGGGGGTGTATTCCGATAGGGGGGAACAAAAATTTCATCAGAAATCGTCTACGGCCAACGGTTTTCGAGATATTAGCGATTTTCCGCGGTTTTTTCCATGTCAATCGATTCTAAAGATGTCATTTACAGGGGTGTATTCCGACAGGGGGGAACAAAAATTTCATCAGAAATCGTCTACCGCGAACGGTTTTCGAGATATTAGCGATATTCCGCGGTTTTTTCCATGTCAATCGATTCTAAAGGTGTCATTTACAGGGGGTGTATTCCGATAGGAGGAACAAAAATTTCATCAAAAATCGTCTACGGCCAACGGTTTTCGAGATATTAGCGATTTTCCGCGGTTTTTTCCATGTCAATAGATTCTAAAGGTGTCATTTACAGGGGGTGTATTCCGATAGGGGGGAACAAAAATTTAATCAAAAATCGTCTACGGCCAACGGTTTTCGAGATATTAGCGATTTTCCGCGGTTTTTTCCATGTCAATCGATTCTAAAGGTGTCATTTACAGGGGGTGTTTTCCGATAGGGGGAACAAAAATTTCATCAAAAATCGTCTACGGCCAACGGTTTTCGAGATATTAGCGATTTTCCGCGGTTTTTTCCATGTCAATCGATTCTAAAGGTGTCATTTACAGGGGGTGTATTCCGATAGGGGGGAACAAAAATTTCATCAGAAATCGTCTACCGCGAACGGTTTTCGAGATATTAGCGATTTTCCGCGGTTTTTACCATGTCAATAGATTCTAAAGATGTCATTTACAGGGGTGTATTCCGACTGGGGGGAACAAAATTTTCATCAAAAATCGTCTACGGCCAACGGTTTTCGAGATATTAGCGATTTTCCGCGGTTTTTTCCATGTCAATCGATTCTAAAGGTGTCATTTACAGGGGGTGTATTCCGATAGGGGGGAACAAAAATTTCATCAGAAATCGTCTACGGCCAACGGTTTTCGAGATATTAGCGATTTTCCGCGGTTTTTTCCATGTCAATCGATTCTAAAGATGTCATTTACAGGGGGTGTATTCCGACATGGGGGAACAAAAATTTCATCAGAAATCGTCTACCGCGAACGGTTTTCGAGATATTAGCGATTTTCCGCGGTTTTTTCCATGTCAATCGATTCTAAAGGTGTCATTTACAGGGGGTGTATTCCGATAGGGGGAACAAAAATTTCATCAAAAATCGTCTACGGCCAACGGTTTTCGAGATATTAGCGATTTTCCGCGGTTTTTTCCATGTCAATAGATTCTAAAGGTGTCATTTACAGGGGGTGTATTCCGATAGGGGGGAACAAAAATTTAATCAAAAATCGTCTACGGCCAACGGTTTTCGAGATATTAGCGATTTTCCGCGGTTTTTTCCATGTCAATCGATTCTAAAGGTGTCATTTACAGGGGGTGTATTCCGATAGGGGGAACAAAAATTTCATCAAAAATCGTCTACGGCCAACGGTTTTCGAGATATTAGCGATTTTCCGCGGTTTTTTCCATGTCAATCGATTCTAAAGGTGTCATTTACAGGGGGTGTATTCCGATAGGGGGGAACAAAAATTTCATCAGAAATCGTCTACCGCGAACGGTTTTCGAGATATTAGCGATTTTCCGCGGTTTTTACCATCTCAATAGATTCTAAAGATGTCATTTACAGGGGAGTATTCCGATAGGGGGGAACAAAAATTTCATCAAAAATCGTCTACGGCCAACGGTTTACGAGATATTAGCGATTTTCCGCGGTTTTTTCCATGTCAATCGATTCTAAAGGTGTCATTTACAGGGGGTGTATTCCGATAGGGGGGAACAAAAATTTCATCAGAAATCGTCTACCGCGAACGGTTTTCGAGATATTAGCGATTTTCCGCGGTTTTTTCCATGTCAATAGATTCTAAAGGTGTCATTTACAGGGGGTGTATTCCGATAGGGGGGAACAAAAATTTCATCAGAAATCGTCTACCGCGAACGGTTTTCGAGATATTAGCGATTTTCCGCGGTTTTTCCCATGTCAATAGATTCTAAAGATGTCATATACAGGGGTGTATTCCGACTGGGGGGAACAAAATTTTCATCAAAAATCGTCTACGGCCAACGGTTTTCGAGATATTAGCGATTTTCCGCGGTTTTTTCCATGTCAATCGATTCTAAAGGTGTCATTTACAGGGGGTGTATTCCGATAGGGGGGAACAAAAATTTCATCAGAAATCGTCTACCGCGAACGGTTTTCGAGATATTAGCGATTTTCCGCGGTTTTTACCATATCAATAGATTCTAAAGATGTCATTTACAGGGGGTGTATTCCGATGGGGGGGGGGAACAAAAATTTCATCCGAAATCGTCTACCGCGAACGGTTTTCGAGATATTAGCGATTTTCCGCGGTTTTTCCCATGTCAATAGATTCTAAAGGTGTCATTTACAGGGGGTGTATTCCGATAGGGGGGAACAAAAATTTCATCAGAAATCGTCTACCGCGAACGGTTTTCGAGATATTAGCGATTTTCCGCGGTTTTTGCCATGTCAATAGATTCTAAAGATGTCATATACAGGGGTGTATTCCGACTGGGGGGAACAAAATTTTCATCAAAAATCGTCTACGGCCAACGGTTTTCGAGATATTAGCGATTTTCCGCGGTTTTTTCCATGTCAATCGATTCTAAAGGTGTCATTTACAGGGGGTGTATTCCGATAGGGGGGAACAAAAATTTCATCAGAAATCGTTCTACCGCGAACGGTTTTCGAGATATTAGCGATTTTCCGCGGTTTTTTCCATGTCAATAGATTCTAAAGGTGTCATTTACAGGGGGTGTATTCCGATAGGGGGGAACAAAAATTTCATCAGAAATCGTCTCGCGAACGGTTTTCGAGATATTAGCGATTTTCCGCGGTTTTTTCCATGTCAATCGATTCTAAAGGTGTCATTCACAGGGGGTGTATTCCGATAGGGGGGAACAAAAATTTCATCAGAAATCGTCTACCGCGAACGGTTTTCGAGATTTTAACGATTTTCCGCGGTTTTTTCCATGTCAATAGATTCTAAAGGTGTCATTTACAGGGGGTGTATTCCGATAGGGGGCAACAAAAATTTCATCAGAAATCGTCTACCGCGAACGGTTTTCGAGATATTAGCGATTTTCCGCGGTTTTTTCCATGTCAATAGATTCTAAAGGTGTCATTTACAGGGGGTGTATTCCGATAGGGGGTAACAAAAATTTCTTCAGAAATGGTCTACCGCGAACGGTCTTCGAGATATTAGCGATTTTCCGCGGTTTTTTCCATGTCAATAGATTCTAAAGGTGTCATTTACAGGGGGTGTATTCCGATAGGGGGGAACAAAAATTTCATCAGAAATCGTCTACCGCGAACGGTTTTCGAGATATTAGCGGTTTTCCGCGGTTTTTTCCATGTCAATAGATTCTAAAGGTGTCATTTACAGGGGGTGTATTCCGATAGGGGGGAGCAAAAATTTCATCAGAAATCGTCTACCGCGAACGGTTTTCGAGATATTAGCGATTTTCCGCGGTTTTTTCCATGTCAATAGATTCTAAAGGTGTCATTTACGGGGGGTGTATTCCGATAGGGGGGAACAAAAATTTCATCAGAAATTGTCTACGGCCAACGGTTTTCGAGATATTAGCGATTTTCCGCGGTTTTTTTCCATGTCAATAGATTCTAAAGGTGTCATTTACAGGGGGTGTATTCCGACAGGGGGGAACAAAAATTTCATCAGAAATTGTCTACGGCCAACGGTTTTCGAGATATTAGCGATTTTCCGCGGTTTTTTCCATGTCAATAGATTCTAAAGGCGTCATTTACAGGGGGTGTATCCCGATGGGGGGGAACAAAAATTTCATCAAAAATCGTCTACCGCGAACGGTTTTCGAGATATTAGCGATTTTCCGCGGTTTTTTCCATGTCAATCGATTCTAAAGGTGTCATTCACAGGGGGTGTATTCCGATAGGGGGGAACAAAAATTTCATCAGAAATCGTCTACCGCGAACGGTTTTCGAGATATTAGCGATTTTCCGCGGATTTTTCCATGTCAATAGATTCTAAAGGTGTCATTTACAGGGGGTGTATTCCGATAGGGGGGAGCAAAAATTTCATCAGAAATCGTCTACCGCGAACGGTTTTCGAGATATTAGCGAATTTCCGCAGTTTTTTCCATGTCAATCGATTCTAAAGGTGTCATTTACAGGGGGTGTTTTCCGATAGGGGGGAACAAAAATTTCATCAGAAATCGTCTACCGCGAACGGTTTTCGAGATATTAGCGATTTTCCGCAGTTTTTTCCATGTCAATCGATTCTAAAGGTGTCATTTACAGGGGGTGTTTTCCGATAGGGGGTAACAAAAATTTCATCAGAAATCGTCTACCGCGAACGGTTTTCGAGATATTAGCGATTTTCCGCGGTTTTCCCGTTTTTTCCATGTCAATCGATTCTAAAGGTGTCATTTACAGGGGGTGTTTGACGATAGGGGGGAACAAAAATTTCATCAGAAATCGTCTACGGCCAACGGTTTTCGAGATATTAGCGATTTTCCGCGGTTTTTTCCATGTCAATCGATTCTAAAGGTGTCATTTACAGGCGGTGTTTTCCGATAGGGGGTAACAAAAATTTCATCAGAAATCGTCTACCGCGAACGGTTTTCGAGATATTAGCGATTTTCCGCGGTTTTTTCCATGTCAATAGATTCTAATGGTGTCATTTACGGGGGGTGTATTCCGATAGGGGGGAACAAAAATTTCATCAGAAATTGTCTACGGCCAACGGTTTTCGAGATATTAGCGATTTTCCGCGGTTTTTTTCCATGTCAATAGATTCTAAAGGTGTCATTTACAGGGGGTGTATTCCGACAGGGGGAACAAAAATTTCATCAGAAATTGTCTACGGCCAACGGTTTTCGAGATATTAGCGATTTTCCGCGGTTTTTTCCATGTCAATAGATTCTAAAGGCGTCATTTACAGGGGGTGTATTCCGATAGGGGGGAACAAAAATTTCATCAGAAATTGTCTACGGCCAACGGTTTTCGAGATATTAGCGATTTTCCGCTGTTTTTTCCATGTCAATAGATTCTAAAGGTGTCATTTACAGGGGGTGTATTCCGATAGGGGGTAACAAAAATTTCATCAGAAATCGTCTACCGCGAACGGTTTTCGAGATATTAGCGATTTTCCGCGGTTTTTTCCATGTCAATAGATTCTAAAGGTTTCATTTACAGGGGGTGTATTCCGATAGGGGGGAACAAAAATTTCATCAGAAATCGTCTACCGCGAACGGTTTTCGAGATATTAGCGATTTTCCGCGGTTTTTTCCATGTCAATAGATTCTAAAGGTGTCATTTACAGGAGGTGTATTCCGATAGGGGGTAACAAAAATTTCATCAGAAATCGTCTACCGCGAACGGTTTTCGAGATATTAGCGATTTTCCGCGGTTTTTCCATGTCAATAGATTCTAAAGGTGTCATTTACAGGGGGTGTATTCCGATAGGGGGAACAAAAATTTCATCAGAAATCGTCTACGGCTAACGGTTTTCGAGATATTAGTGATTTTAGCATTTTTTTTCATGTCAATCGATTCTAAAGATGTCCTTTCTGGGGTGTATACCGATTAGGGGTGACAAAAATTTCATCAGAAATCAGCATAAAATCGCTAATATCTTGAAAACCGTTAGCCGTAGATGATTTCTGATGAAATCTCGACAACCAGTGGGTCCTTTTCGAAAATTTCACCATACCGTCCCACATCGATAATATCCCATCCCGCCTTTGTCGGTGAAAAAAATATTTGTTTATATCACCGATTTCGACAGGAAGACGTAAATTTAAAAAAATCACCACACGTTTCTCTTAAATACATATATTTTCGTTATTTTGTCAATTTTGTTTGTTTTTTGATAAATAGAAGAAAATGTTTTCTTATTATATAATTCTTTAAAAAGATATATATTCGCGCGTTGCTTTAATATTTTTCTTTTTGATTCATTACAATTATATTGAGGACTTTCTGTCGGTTGCTATACATTTATTTATAAATATCGCTTAAAACAGCGAGAGGCAACAGTGTTGAATATAATTTTACAGTTTTCTCTGTCACCTCTTGCCATTGTTTACATTATTATTCTAAGATTTTTGTTCATAACAGTTTTCATTTTACATACATGCGTGTTGTGTGAAAAACAAAACAAAAAATCTCTTATGATGATAAAAATAAACAATAAAAAATAGGCTTAGGTGAGTCATGATAATTATGTTAGGGAAAAAGATTAAAATGGAATCTTAAGCTAAGTAAAAATGTTTTCAAAGTTAAAACATTTTTCAAGCTGATTGAAAAACAAACAAACACACTTCTACTGGCAGCATATTTTTTTAATTTATGTCTAAGTTTAGCCTTTAGTGGAAAAATTAATGCTATCAATTTTGATAGAGAGTTATTGGAGAGATATCGAATTTATTTTTTTTATTTTATTATAGCTCGAATAATGTTTTTGTTAAACCTTGCGTTTAGAAGATTACTTTGTGTCTTAATTAAAATTAAAATTTTATGACAAGGACTATTGTTTTTTTTTAACATTCCACACGACACCGACAAGATGAAATCACCGAAGTACGGACAAAAAAAATTATTTCTATTGGACCTTAGAACACTGTGAGCATTACATCGATTTTTAAGGGGACATTATGTAGCTACAATTAATAGTTGTTCCAAAAGGAAAAAGGTTAAAAGAAGAGTTTAATTCGCAGATTCCATCAGACTGGAATTATAAATGTCAATGAAAAATCAATAGTTCCAGTACAGACCCAGTTAGTACATATTCGTATGTAACTGATCAATAAAATTATGTAACGCCAAAGTATGAAGCTAACCAGACGTGGTATATTCATACGGTTTTTGCTCCGATGATTGAGGTTCGAGTTTCTCAGCAATGAATATTTAATTTATCTTTGTTGATTCTTGTGTAACGCCTGCATTATTAGTTTCCTTATGATCTCTCCTCTTAGTAGCATAGGACTTCTATATAGCCTTTCCTCACCTGACTCTGTTATCAGTTCGTATCCGTTTTTTGAATCGCTTTTGTTCATTATGCTACATCGGTGAATAGCCTGCATTTACTTTCCCAATGATGTGAGCATGTGTTCCACTAGAAGATTTTTGGTTGTTATCATGTTTGTTTTCGGTTGACGCCTTACAATTATTTGAACCCACACAACAGTTTCTCCTTTTTCCTTAAAATACATAACGTACATTCACGATATACAGACTAACAAGGTATGACTATCCGGCACCATAGATTTGCCATTTTCGGTTTTAATCGATTCGTTTCTTAAAAAATGAAAAATATAAATTTTAATATTTATGTAAATTTATTCCACTGGATCCATTTTAAATCAAGCTCAATTTTACTTTCTAAACAGAAAGATAAATTGGGGAAGATTATTAGAATTTTATTCCACATTTTAATTTGCCACTAACACCACTTTTTACACTTCGTTATGATGCATTGCAAATTTGCCTTCCATTTGAGTTAATTACCATTGCCACTAACTAATTTCACTATAGAAATAATAAAAAAATCTTAAATAAACAATTAAAAGTGCAAATTATAAGTATTTAAGTCTTATTTTACATTTTTTTTTCAATAAAGCTTTCGTGGGACTTTGTTTTCATTCGAACTGATTTCCCTGAAATGAGCTTTAAATTAACAAATTCAATGTATATTTTTGGTAGGACACTCAAACTATATTTATTACAACATTTTCAATGGATCCAGTGGAATAAATTTACATAAATATTAGCACTTTATTTTTCCCGTTTTAAGAATCGATTCGTGTGACGTCACACGCAGTTGTCAGCCCGGACGATCATACCTTGTTACTCTGTACATCGTGACGTACATCGTGACGCCACCCAATAAGCAAAAATTCCAGATGTGGAATTTTCGCACAGAATTCCAGCGGGAAAAGTGACGGCATTCTCACACACTAAGCTGTTTTTACACGCTACAGCGAACGCCATTTTCAACATTACAGATGTGTTGGAGGTATACGAAAAATTGTTAATGGCTTATATTAACTGTGTTCTTTTGGTTCCGTGTAGTGTTCTGCAAAACACAGGCGATTGCTAATTGAATTGATTTGTAGAGTGCATAGCAGTAGAAAAAGTTTTGAAAGTATAGCGAAAATAATCAAGGTGCCATGACTTTAATTCTTACAAAACGCTAAATCTGTCAAACTTTGCTCCGAATTTATCAAGCTCTATTTTAGCATTTTGCAAGGATTCAAGTCATGGCAGTTTGACTATTTTCTCTATACTTTCGAACCTTTTTCTACTGCTTTGCATCTTACAAATTATTTATGTTCCACTGTTTAATTAAAAAATTTAGAAAAAGCATTGAAATCCCTAGGAATTCCATACAGAAATGCCATGCGAAAATAACAAGGAAATAACATGGAAATCCGATAGCTTTCCACGTTCAGTTCCATCTACCAATACAATCAAAGACTTGGAATCTCGGCACAGTTCCCATCGGCCAAAGAAGCGCAATTCCGTGCGCAAATAGTACGGATTTCCAGGTAAACCCGTCAAAAATGACAAGGAAAATGACCGAAATTCCGTTCGAATTGCTTATTGCGCATTTCTCATTTAAAGTGACAACGATAATAAGGTTGATTGTTTTAATGCTGAGCTGCTAAAAGAGTGGGGGAGGGGGGGATAGGCAGGATAGTAGGTAATATGGAAGAGGAGGAGCTATAAGAGTTGAAAGCAATGGATTTAGGGTTGTTCTTAGAAGTATAGATTCTCATGAATCTATGAGGCAGAATGTACCAGTCAGTGGTCTAATAAGTAATGCGGGCTAAGTCGTTCTTGGTGGCACCCCTCTAACCTAACCTATTCTATGACAGGCTGTGTACAATCAATAAAAAAATAAAAAACTACATTTTATTGCGTTTCATCCTGGAACGTTTGCTCGATGAAAACACCGTGTAATGCAATGACTGGTGTAAATTTTCCCAAGTATTTTGTAAAATTATTCCACACTAATATCACAGTATACATACAGTGTAGAACAGCTTAGAACAAACTACTGAAAAGTGAATTTTAGAATTTTTAATTACAAAAAAAAAAAAAAAAAACCTCAAAATTTCTTCCATAAGAGGGAGCTATTAAGTATGATACGGAACTAAATTGGCGATCGGTGGCTAGTTGCACAAACTACGGAAGAAGTATTAGTTTTATGTAAGTACACATCTCGACAATCTTCTTACAAATGTATTGTTCCATAAACTAAACAGCTGTTTGATCGTTAAGTGGTGTTCGTTCATAGAGATGCCATCGACAGTGTAATAGGCAAAATGCTGTAATAATGTTTGTAACAGTTTCGACAGTTCTACCAAGCCGAAGTAGAAGTATAAATTTGTCCATGCTGTAAGTTCTCTTTCTTCCACTTTAGATTTACATTTACATTATAGAAGCATCTTATTCATGTGACAGTTTTGACAGAGCTGTTCTACTGTATGAATATACTGTGCTAATACATCTCGCGAGTGGCTTAAATTTTCGGTTGAGATGCCACTTTCAGTTTACATAGTTATTTTTTGTTATTATTATTTTATTGTTTTGTGCACTCATCGTGCAAGTTATTTGGAAGATATGACCCTTGTTCAAAATTTATGCTCTGAGCTTATTTTTAAGCTTTCTGTTGTTTAAGATTTCCCTAATAAGCTATTTCTTGACAGTTCCGTAGAGCATAATTAAACTATTTTAAGCTATGGTCGAGCACTGGAACTGGAGCTACAAATTAGGTATAAGAAAATATGTGCACGTGTAAATTGTCAGATTTTTATACGCGGGTTTTTATTTGTGAAGTGACAATTTGTAAAAAAAAAAAAAATGGGAAGTCAGAAAGCAGCCATTTTGCTTTTCGTTCGAATTTATTACTTTGAACAAGTTCCTGCTGTCCCTTTTCTTCACAATTAAATTTGTTTTTTACACATATAACACACCCTGAATGTGAACTATTGGCTTAAAAACCAGGTAATTTCAGTACTCTTACTAGTTAGTTTTCTGGTTAAAAAGATAAGCTTCTGAGAGAAAAAATTCACATACTTATTTACTTTCTATCTGTGTACATGCCTGTTACTGTCCATCTCTATTTTATGTTCAGTAATGCCGATCTCACTTACTTGCTCGTTCCTACCTAGAGTAGTTAATTATCCGGTTAAATAGTGAAGTATTATACCAGTAAACTTGCAATTTATATTATTGGTTAATTATCTGGGTAATAACTCGTTAATTAACTAGTTAGTAAAGCAGATAATGGACTACTAGTTTTTTATCTGATTTTGGTTAACTAATTACTTAGCGCAGTTGGCATTAATCAGTTGAAATGTGCACCTCAGATAACTCAGAATTGTTTAAAATATTACAAATTTTACAAATTTATCGCATTTTCTCTCTATTCTCTGTAACATTAAATTGAAACAAGAAAATATTTTCTGAGAAGACCAATCAATTTCAAAACTTCATCTGCAATTTTACCGTATATGCTTAGCGACACTCTTCGCCATCACATTCAGGTTCATTTTCATGTGTTAACACTATCTGGAGCACGTTCATAAAGTAGGCTGCAGCCTCAACCGCAGCCAGAAATAATTCCATGTAGGTGCTGCTTCTGATTTTACAAACGTACGTAGCCGTTGCCAGCTTCAGAAATGTCATCGTTTGAGTATGAGTTTCATTTCCGATAAATACAAGACTGCATTTACGAAATATGTATATGCAATCTATAACATAACAATAAATACCTGTTTCGTCTAATTAACGCTTCTGCACATTTAACATGTGAATTGTTACATTTGCCATAATTATGACTTTATTTTATTTCCTTTAATATAAAAATAACAAACGAAAATATCAGATCGTTTTTGTTAGTAAGCTGTGCTGGGTAACACTCTCAAGTGTGTACCACATATAGCAGACTACGAAGCCAGCTACTAGGATCTTTTGAATACTAGCAACTGTCATTTAGCCAAGCCAAGAATCTGGCTATTAAGTTTTTGAACGACGATAGCCACATCTACAGCTGCCATAACCGGCTGCAGCCTATTTCATGTACGTGCTCCTGGAAAATTACCCGATATTTACTGATTATTTACAATTTCATAAAATAGTGTGTAATCGCACTAACTTCAGTAAATTTATGACGTTGGTATTTGTACTTCCGGTACCTTTGCTTAGAGGGCATATATAAATGCGGAGAACATTATTGTGATCACACACCTGGGCATAACCGTAGCAAAATTCTCGTATCGATATTCAGATAATTTTGTGAGTGTTTCACTTTACTTCTGAAAAAATTTACCAATCTTATGTGTGAAAATGAACGCGGCTGCGACAATATTTTATGCAGATAATAAGGTTTAATTTATCATCTGCTAATTCTTCCCATATTTGTTTTTCTTTTTTTAAGGTTCCCATCATAATTTTGTTTTAGTCCATCAATTTGAACTTTCTAGTCTGTAAATGACGAGTTACAATTAATTAGTGATAATTAATAATTATATGGGCTTACCATTTCAACTGAATCTCGGTAGAGTGATATTTGATGTTGGCAGCGTTCAAAATTCCTTCAAGTTGACAGTTAATGGATTTGAAATTTGCATTTTGATCAAATCTCAAGCTAAAGTTCTAATTATTGTGTTCTTCTACACTAATTTACATTGTCAAGTAATCTCAAGCTGGCTGGAAATTAAAGCTTTTCAGCTATTTCAGATCTATTCGATGTATGAAAATCGAAACACAGGGATTTTCATCGAACCTTAGGTTAATAAAATTAAAAAAAAAATCGTAGCACTTGAATATCACAGGCTTACCTGGTGTTTTCATCGAACATACCTAATTATAGGCCTCGTCTTATATCGGTGGAATTTATTTACTTTTTAAATAATGAAAAAAATATATCTGAAAATCTTTGTACCTAAAATCTACAAGTGCACAGGGCACATGCACCCCTATGTACATATACATATACATAATAATTACGAAAATCACAAAATCTCTCAAGAACATTTAAATTTTATAAATTTCATTGTATAATTTAAGTTTAATAAAAAATTTTACAACTAAAAATAAAATCTAAATAATTTTGTGAACTTTATGTAGAACTGCTTATCCGACTCTCCACAGTTTCTCTCCTTACATATTTCTTCTAGAAAAATATTTTTTTATATAATTTCATTTTTAAAACACTTTGTTGAGTATTTGCTCGTGTTTCATTCATTTGATCTCATTTTTTTTTAAAGTAGTTTTTAAATACAAAAAATATACGTAGGTCACATAAAAGGCAAAGGAAGATAAATTTTTTTTTTGTTACTTTTTATTTTGTTTATTTTTATAACTATGCAACTTTAATTTTATATCTAAAAACATAAACAATTTGATTTGATCGTTTTTAGAGTTTTTTTTTTTATCTTTTACCTTTTGTCACGCACACACATATATTCTAGCAGTTTTTTATATCGTATGTATGTTACGCTTCTCCCACCCATCATCGTCGTCTCCTAGCATCTAAGTAACTATATCTTTTTAAAAACCCCTAAAACATTATTAATTAAATAGATTTATTTCAATTAAATTTATTAATAATAATAATAGTTATTAATTATTTGTTGTTTTTATATTAAGATTTACTTTAACATTGTACTTATTTAGTAAAAAATAATTTTTATTTATTTCTTAGGGGGATAATTTTCAAATGATCCTCTTTTTACTGCTTGCTTTAAGCGCGCGTTGCTTTTTAAAATTAAAAGCAAAACAAAAAGAAAATATTATTTTTATTTTTGTCTTATTTAATTAAAATTTCTTCTTTATGTTAAGGTTAGCGGCTTACAGTGGCTGCGTTCGGCATGCAATTTTTGAAATTTTTATTTTTACATAAAAATTTTGTTGCTGTGATTGATATTCATCATTTGTCCTTTTTTTTTTGCTTCTTCGCGTTTCTTGATTTTTTTTTTTTTTTTTCTTATAATGGTTCTCTGTGTTTTTGAAATTTATTTTTTTGAATTTTGTCTTTCATTGTCACTGTGTGTGTTTATGTTTAACTGAAAAATAGGAAGAAAAAAAATATTAAGAATAATATTGGTTTGTTTTAAATTTTTATATCAGATTTGGTAATTAATTAATTAATTAATTAAATTTGGCGCCCTACTGAGAAGAAATAATGGTGGAGTGGAGCGACGAGCAGTGGTTGATGGAGCGATTGGTTTTTTTAATTTTTGAGAAAAATATTGTAGAGTAATTTAGAGTAGAAGCAAATTTTTAGTATATCGCTCTATTTTAAGGCTACACAAATAAACTTAGATTTATACATTCAGAATTTTTCTTCTTCTTTAAAATGTGCAAAAGGATTTTTCATAGCTACTTTTTACTAGAGAGAGTGTTGGTTTTTACTTCAAATGGAATATACTGAAAATTATTTTCTTTCATAAGATCTGATCTTATCTAGATTATATGGACAAAGGGACAGGACTGTACTCCTACAGTGCTTTAATTAAACAAAAGGAAACCGATTGACTTGATTATAATGGGTGTGATTCATTTTTAGAGGTATACATTTTTCAGTAGGGATTTTATGACAGACCACGCGTGAGTCGTGTGAAACAGTTATTGTATTTTGCTTCATGTTGTTGTTTGACATTTCATCAAGGAGACAGACTTATTTTAGCACAATGTCAACAAATTATTTAGCTGTATTATTAAAATCAGCGTTCCACAATGAATGAGTTTTATGCGCTTAGAGTATCACATAAATGGCCTACCGAACACACAATTCGCTATACCATCGAAAAAATTTGTAACCAAATTTTAATTATTGGATAATACGTGACCTAATAGACCACATCCAGCACGTAGTGAAGAAAATATAGCGGCGCTAGTTGAGAGTGTACACGATGACCGTATTAATTCGATGCTCGGCTTGTCGTATGCAAGAAATATGCGTATTTGACACGTAAGGATCTTGGTCTGAAAGCATGCAAACTTCAACTCGTCCTAGAGTTGAAGCAGGCCGAAATTGAAGCCCGTGATCTCGACGTTATTTGGTTCCAACAAGACGGCGTTACTTGCCACACAGCCCGTAAAATCATGGTTCTATTGCGAGAACAATTCGGTGAACAGTTAATTTCAAGCTTCGGACCGGTGAATTGCCCGCTTAGATTATGTGATATAACACCTCTACACTTTTTGCTTTGGGGCTACGTAAAGTCCAAAGTCTACATGTATCTACAGTTGAGGAATTGAATGCCAATATTATTCGCGTCATTGGACAAATACTACTCGAAATGTTCGAACGCGTCATCGAAAATTGCAGCTTCAAAAAAGAGCAGGTTGCCGCAGTTACGGCAAACATTTGAAAGAAATAATCGTTAAAAAATAAATGTAAACAATGGTTCTTTTGTATGTGCACTTTTCTTGATAACGCTTAGCTTCGGAGTTACGTGCAATTAAAAGATTTGATGAAACTAGCTAAAATGGATCTTATTAGGGTCAAAAATGCAGGAAAAAGCCCTTTTTTAAGTTACATATTTTCATCAGCTCATAAGGAGACATATTTTGATCTGGAACACCCTGTATAAAGATGGGGCCTATTATAATAGTCACGTTGGCATCCATATAAATGATGCCACTTGATTTTTATGGGACGACCGGTTTCGGTTTTTGTAACTCGACCTCAATTCTTCTAATATTTGAGGAAGACGAAAGCGAATCAGCATTTTAAAGCAATCTACAAAAGCTGTCCCAGGAGTCCAGTGAAAATTCAGAGACAACAGTAACATCCATAATTTTGTGATATGTATTGGTTATCTCCCCCCCCCCCTCCCACTCCCGCCAGCCCATCTCCACTTGCACACTTGAACTATACCCGCGTTCCATATGAGAAAAAAAAAGTAGTTCTCTACAAAAGGATGGAGATGCTAATGTCTATTGGCGAAATTGGCCCTTGAAGATAAAAAATCACCAGCATAACTTACTCTCGACTTTCTTTGATCAAATGGTAGCACTATTCAGGAAAATATTGTCTTTCGATTATAAACGTATGTAGGTAAAACAAGTACAAATAAAATCATTCAGAAATATCTACATTGCCCCAATGGAAATACAGGGATATGGCTGGAACAAGATAATTATGAAAACTAAGGTCCGGGCACATACATGAGAGATGACATACCATTATTGGTTAAATTTATTGAGCGTAGACCGATTTCTGAGTAGTTCACTGCAGCAGACACGTTTTCTCCAGAACTATTCTTATTCCTCGGATTCATGGCAAAATTATGCAACGAATCGGGAAATTGTTAACCGTAGAGTTGAATAGTCTGCTCTGAATTCAGTCAGAGTGATGGATTAAAGATCACATCATAGACTAGGTTAAATTTAGTCATGCTTGTATCTGATCATTTATGAGCTAATGAACTGGAAAAGCAAATAAATTATAATTTGCATGCTTTTTGTTCTTGGTGATACGGTGATATTGGAAAAGCCATTGACTGTTGCCAATTATTTATGATGAGTGATCATAACAAGAGAAATATAAATGGAAGGAAAGCTTATTATGGAATACTAATTAGTTTTGCAGGTCTTGAACACAAAAATATGAAAAGCAAGCATGTCCCTATTCCTCTCGGATAGCTATTACATACATAGCCAGGCGTTTCTAATAATGTGAAATATGCCTAATATGGCTTCTAAGTTTCTATGAACTGTAGGAAGGCATTTAGAAGAAATGCAAGAAGGGAAAAGTATCTGTCTCGTTAGCTCAGTGGTAAGAGCAGTCGCCCAGAAAGCGGAAGTAGGTATGGGTTTCAAACCTCGGACGACGGGAGTTTCTTCATCTTGAATTTATGATTTAATTTAGAATCGTTAAAAATAAAAAGTTCTTAAAATTCTTTAATTTTTCATTTACATTAGATTAGATAATAAAACGGTTGTGTAAGGTTCTGAAAATCTATCCACCATCGTGCGATCAAATTAAATTTTTTGTGAGTTACCCTATTTATACTATTTATACGATTACTATGTAATCTCTACACTTTGAACTTCTGCAGTTATAATATAAAAACTGCGCCTCATATTGAGCAATCTAAGCTGCCTAACCCATATTCAGAGCAGATGCTTTGATGTTTTTGGGTATAATTACACAGAAGCAAGAAGACTCATTTTCAACTATTCAACAATCTTCTTGTGTGAGTACACCTTAATGTAGACAACGAACCAGTCCCAGCGTTAATTTTCGATTCAACTGTGTACTAAGGAAGGCATTGTTTAAGATCTGTTTTTTTTATAAGTTTGTATGTATCTCTACAATGGTTGCCTGGAATATTTGACCTGACTTGCTAAACCAAATATAGCTTTTTTTACCAGAGCATGCATCAAAGAGAATATTTCCAGGGCGACATAAGAAGTTGTTGATTTTGAAAGATCACCCAAGAGATACACATATTTATCTAAAGGCATAGATGGTATAATGGATTTCATGGTTCTATCTATGGATCTTCATCGGCGCTTACCAATGATCTACTTATTCTACTCACAACAGATTACTTACTATGTATGAATAAAGCCATATGAAAACTTTGCTCTGTGAAGCTGATTCGGACACTATCTAAAATTGTAGGTCCAATAATAGCATTCGTCAAAAACAAAAACAAACAAAAAAACAGATTAACTGCATCATCTGATCCGTGTCTCACGATAGATTTAAGGGAATTGAAGATGAAGAAAAAGAATATTCATATACTTTCTTTTAAGGCTCGCTAGGAATAAACTAAATAACCTGTGATTGTAGTTTCTATTAAAAGAGTCGACACTACAATTCTGAGTGTGATAGACCGAAGAATGATTTCATAAACAAGAATTAAAAAGGCAAAATGTTGCCATATGAACGTCTAACGTGTAAGCACAAATAAGTAAAATACAGATAACCATCCACCGTACTTAAAACTGACACCAATTATTGCGGCTAACCGACAACGTCTAACCGACAAACATGTGCTTAAAGCTTTTCTCTCACAAGCCATCTACCAAACTCTCATTTTTCGAGAGAGATGTAAAGATAAAATTGAATACAAAAGCGGAGGGCTGTGAGAGAATTCAAAAACAATCAAGTTTAAACAGCGATCGTACGGTACAGTGTTGCAGGGAGAAACATGTAATCATTGAGGCGTTGTATCGTAAGCGTTGCCCCCGGAATAATCTCAAAGAGACATGTTTCTCGCATAGAATCTCTCGCAAAAGCGTGAAAGCTCTTTTTCGAAACAATGTGCTTTCTATTTCAGTTGTTGACTGAACGTCACTGATCCCCATAAGGTCTGGACATCTGGGTTTATCTGTGGTGTAAGTTTCTGAAAATAAAATAAGACATAACCGAAATAATTTCGTAGCTAGAGGATATTTTGACTTGACAAGACTGATGCTGATAGATACAATGAAATCCACTTACACGTACTCCTTTTCTTATGTACATATAAAAAAAAAAGTATTACTTATTAAATTTAGGTTCCAGATTTACGATTATCTTATTAACGTCCCGTGTATTTTCTCTCTCTCAATTTCACATTTTTCCGATAATTTTAGAAAAGAAAAACCGATAAAATTTCGATCAATCCATCCATCACGTCGATCATCACCATTACCATTATTTCTTCTCAGTTGTGTAATTTCGAATTAATTTGAAATGATAATAAAAATTTTTATGAAATCAAAAGCTTAAATCTCACACACCAAATCAATGCATTTTCAGTTCTGTTTGGGGTGTTTATAGAAGTTTAGTGCCAATATTACAAGTAGTTGTGCAGTTAGTGAACTAAATTTCAATAATTAGTAAATAAAAATAAAAATAATCCAATTCGCAACAAAGGAATGGTTTTCTATAAACGCATGCAAAATAGAAGCAACAGCAACAAAAGTTAAATTTTATATTGCATCATATTTTAATAGTAGTAGAACTAGTTCCAAATTGTTTTTATGTTTTCAATAAGCCGATTATAATTTTGTAGTTTTATGTATTGTAGTAGTTACAATGTTAGCGGACATTCTAATCGGTGAATGTGTGCATAATTTGAAAAAAAAATTAATTTATGCTTTATGTATAGGTTTACATCGTTATTGCAATTTTAACGTGACGTGATTAATGATCTCAAATCGATCGAAATGAATATTAAAATTTTGTGTAGAAGTCTCTTACCTTTGATCTTCCTTCTTACGAATATCATAAATATTTTTTATTTTATTACGTAGGCCGATTGCAAACGTATGTATGTATATATGTTGCGCACATACATAAATAAAGTAGTATTATATATTACATTTCACCTAGACATAATATTGTATTACTCTATGGCCTTCTTTTTATGGCAAGTCTCACTTGCTATTATAAAATTCTCTTCTAGCTTTTACTATTTTTTTTTTGTTTTGTTTCATTATTATTAATATTATGGCAAAAATTATCTCGACTTTAACATTACTACGGTTTCTTATAACTATTTTTTATTACGGTAATATTATGAACTTTGACCATTACACTAATGTTTTTGTCGTGATATGGAGTATAAAAAAAGCAACAACAACAAAATATGAAAGGTAAGTTAATGCCATCTGTTGCAGATTAGTAGTTGCAAAGTTTCAAAATGATAACGAAATGTTTTTGAAGCTATCACGAGATACTGTTTACATAGTTTTCGGTATGTAAAAACCTGTTCAACTGTTGAATTTGGTATGGCTAAAAAAAAACCTTTAAATATTGTGATAGAAAATTATACCCAAGATAGTAGACGTATTCCATATCTGAAATGATCTTTGGTCGGCATGCGTCACACACATATAATAGATGCAACGAATAGATGTACGAATTACGTTCCTAGAAGCTTATTCGATAGTAATAGGGACATTGCTACTTGTCGGCTATAGATTAAACACTTAAATCTGATTAACTTAAGTTTTTCATTTGACATATGAAATCGGCTTTAAACTACTCTGTAAGTTAGATGTTTAAATTAGCGCTTAACACACCTCCGAGTTAGTCATTCCAAGTAAAGGCTACGCTGGACCGCTAGTTAAAACTTTAAATAGTTCATTATATATGTACATGACAACAAGTGAGCGTTATCGCGGTACTAAAGAACTAAGATCCTACGTCACTAACTAAAACAGTCGAGAAGGAATAGATGAGCAAGTAAAATGAGAATCTCTTCAATGTTCTACAAAAAAAAGACTGTATCTACAGCGTTGAAAAAATACCAATAAGGAGAAATATGCAATTGCACCATATTATGGAATGGACATAAAAAAAAACGCCAGGAGTAGACAAAAACTCATCACAGTTGCACAGAAAATGGATTAATGCATACCTTCTTCGGAAAAGTATCGAAAACTCTGTACCTTCTCCGAAGATCGGATGGAAGGTATCTTAAGAAAAATTCAATAAAAAATCAATCTAAATATTTAATAAATCACAATAACTGAAGATTTAAACAAAAACAAAAATATTTTCATTTGGGTACGCTCCTAAACAAGAAAACTACGAACGACGGGCTAACTAAAAGAGAAGGAGGGTAAACTCAAATCATCATTTTGTGGGATTTTCAAATGCCATCTTAAGGCCTGAAACACAATTGGAGCTTTTCAGTCAGCTTTATGCCCAGCTTTCTGCTAAAGCTGACTGAAAAAGCCGAATTGAACACAACTGGCGTTTTTGACATTTGCAACTTTAACTTGTTTATGTTGAGAATATTTAATAAGGAACGACAATTAATGCTTCCGATTTTCCAAAATTGCGATAAATGTATACTTTTTTGAATAGTTTTGAGATGTACCAATTATATGTAAAAATAATACCGAGTTTTTTTTTATGTCCCACAGAAACTGCTTATCTTTTACTAACTCTATAAGTTTTCTTCCATTTTAACATTTTTGGTAGCTGTTTACTTCTTAAATGTGTCAACAGAGGCCATTCTCATCTAATATTTGACATTCGCACAGTTGACAACATTAAAAATTCCCTCAAGTTGGCAGTCATTGGGCTTGAAATTTGCAATTTGATCAAATCTCAAGTCAGCTTGAAGCTGGCAAAAAAGTTAAAGCTCCAATTGTGTTCTTCTACATTGATTTACATTGTCAACAAATCTCAAGCTGGCTGAAAAGCTCCAATTGTGTTTCAGGCCTAAAGCTATTCTACAAGACTGGGCAAAAGAACCAAAACAATCTTTATGCAAGCAAAAGAATTTGTACATCTTAGAATATCAAAGCTGAAAACAGGTTTATTTCACAGGTTACTGTGGTACGATACGATATCACCTAAATGAAATTAGCTGAAATCATAATATCGTGTGGCAAGATGCTCAAAAAATCTCGGAACACCAAAATGAAAGTACTCCACCTCGAACAATCATTCACTTGGAGGCCCAGTACAGTTTGGAAACTTGCTCTCAGAAAAATTCTTGGCTTCATCTGCAGTCTCAATCTGAATTAGAAGTAAAATTGAAAACGAAAATTTTAAACAGATCTTTCAATTGAATGTGAGGCTAATAATACCTAAATTCTCGTATAAACAAGCTAAAGAGTACATTTTCCTATATATATATATATATGACACGGGTATTATAAAGCTCTGATATAGTCTTCACTAAAACAACACTGTGACTTCGTAATTACTATATAAATTCTCTCAAAATTCTTCATAATTACATTAAATTCAATCAAGTTAGGAGAACACAGAGGTCAATAAAAATAAATAATAAGAGCGCTACCTGAAAAAATTTCCTCCAACAATCTATCATTATTTTTCCTTTTATAAGAACAGTCAATTAAAAACCAAGCGGCATTTAATGTAAATTATTTGATCATTTCACATATTTCTTTCAGTGTTTCACTAAATACGTCCGGGTATTGTAAATTTCTCATGATAATTTTTACATTATCTGACATAAAATTCTATAAAATGTTTTTTTTTTTGCAAATGAGAAAATACAAAAAGTTATAGAACCTTGCCGAACGACTTGAACAATATGGTCGTATTCATAGCTAGCAGCCAATATTTACACATCAAATTGATTGTTTCTGCACTTCTGTATTGAGTAAAATTTATAATGAACCTAATAGAATTTTTCTAAAAAAATCCCAAGTCGGGCGTTTCTAAATCAAAATCAATGTGAAAATAAAGAGATTTTAAGAGAACAAAGCTACTGTTTGTGTTTTTAAGATATATACTTTGATCCCAATTTGATTTTCTTCCTATTTCTTACAAGAATACTTTACTACTTACTACCAGATGGCATTATCATCTTACCTTTCATTAATTTATATAGTTTTTATGCTTTATGTAGATTTTAATTCAGTTTCATTCTTTTATTTTATAATATTTATGTAAAAAACAATCACTAGTGTTTCATACTTCTTTCAATTTCTACAAAACAACAGCAAAGTAATATAAAATACAATTTACAAAAAGAGTGCATTAGATTCAATCAGTCTAGAAAAAGCCCATCATCAATCAATCATACAAAACTTATCCATTAAATAACAGAAAAAAAATTAAATAAAAAAATAAGGATATAGGGTTGAAAAGGAAATTAAAGCATACACTGTCAAAATGATATAAAAACCCAAATTGATACAAAAAAATTAAATAAAAAATGATTCGTATATTTTAATGTTTCTTTAAAAAGGTTTTTCTTTCTCCTTTATAATTAAAATTTATATCTACACAAAAAAAAACTAAATAGAAACAATAACATTTACGAAAAATACTTGAGAAATTAAAGAACACATTTTTAAAAATTATATGGCTGCAATAATTAAAACTGAATTATATATGTAAAATTCTTTCTTGATAGGAGACAGGTAAGTAAGTAAAAGTGTAAATAAATAATAAAAGTCTCCGAGGAGAAGACAAACAAATAATAAAAACAATTTAAAAAAACGATTTTCACTAATATTGTATAGGGCAGATTTCGTCAAAAGTATAAAAATTCTTATTAATAACAAAAATATAACAGAAAATATAAAATGAAAAATGAAAAACGTATTTACTTTTTCTTTAGTGTAAAGAAAGATCTTCTCTTTGGTTCATCTTTTTGTGAGGATGCTGGTAGTGTCATTGATCGTCCTTCTCCGCCGGACGCATTGTCACACTGTGCCTTAAGAGCTCCAACCCATTGACTCATTTCGGAATCATCGTGCGCTTGCAGCAGGAATTCACCACCATTTGATAATCTAAAAATATTACGAAGAAAAAAAAATTAGAATCAAGCAATCATTTCAAGAAAGTGAGAGAGTTATATAGTATAAGCTATTTTTAACGAAAGACTTGATTTTGCTTAAAACGTGACTAATCTAGGGACACAAATAAAATTAATCTAATTATGTGTTTTTTTTTAACTAACAATATCATTGTCGAGATTTGCAAGATAGAGCAAAACTATGCTTTAAAACATCTGATCTGTTTCCAATATGTCGGTCCCAATTTTATTCTCTCTATAATCAAATCATAGGTTATACTTAGTTCGTTCATTATTCGCTTATCTGCCTGAGCTAACCAGAAATACGAAACCAAATTGAGAAGCACTCGAACGAGGACACTCAACAAGCTTTTTGAAAACTGTTTCAGCTCGCGAGCTTAAGCCAAAAAAGCAAGAGCATTTAAGCAAAAATTTTATACCGACTCAGCTTAAAAATTATATTATATAAAGTTTTGCATTTTTTTCACTGGGCTTACTGAATTAATGCACTGCGTGACTTGAGCAAGATTGACGAAGGGACAGTGTAAACAAAAAATTAAATTGTTCATGAACAAATAGTGAATTCTTTTCTGCAACTCGGTGTAACCACCGCCACCGAATCTATCACTTCCCGGCTCTTTCTTCAAAGACGAGAATTAAGGAAGATACCAAAATCTTTGGTTTTGTCAAGTCTATTTAATAAGCATCCATCAAAAATATAACTGAAGTCCAAAGGCCTCCTTTTACGAGAAAAGGACATAGAAGTGCATTTGTTTGTATTAATAGGAAGACAGTTAATAAATAGCACAATATTTGTTATGGTCGCATGTGGGGGCTCGACGGCCATGATTATCCATGTAGGCCGCACCTATGTGACAATCCCGACATCTGACTGTCAACAAAACCGGGGGAGGGGGGGGCGGTAGTAATCTGTGAAGCGCAATGCCGAACAAGGTGAACGTGTATAAGAGAAAAGCATGCATACTTTATGGATGAAATTTGTTGATTTGTTGTTTATGGTGTTTATGGTGATTAAGGTGTATAATTGAGCATTGGCATATCCTCCGGGAAAATAGTGTGAGCACTTGAAACGGTATGAATGACGTTGAAGTCATTATATTTGGAATGATGTGCACGCATTGTTGGGTGCAGCCCACAAGGAGGATACTATTTATAAATAGGCACATGCTTCTGCGAGATAAAAATTGAGATTTTTGACTATGTGGGTACTGTAGTAATGCTAGGCAGATGGCCCATGTTGCAATGAAGTTATGTGCTCATGTATAAGTCAGAATAATAAAATCTCAGCCATAGGTGTGAGAGGAGAAAGACAGACAAAGCCTCTTGGGCATGGGGCGAATGGATGTGTTAGTTGATGAATAACGGAAATCAGGTATGTATGCATGTAATGCTTATATGGTTAGTATGCATGGTCAGCTATAAGATCCAAATGGTGAATCTCGAAGCCTTTCCAGACTGAATTGGGCATATCTTAACCTTCACGTGGTCCCCTCTGACAGCGCCCATAAAGGGTGTATTACCTGTATAGGCCAAGTACAATTCTTTTAGACGTTGCTAATAAGATCTAGGCCCGAACGGAGTTACCAGTACCGTTTAAAAAAGAATATCTTGCATGAAGATATGAAACTGGAAGTATTCATGGTCCGTTGATCATGCTTTACGAAAGCTATACCAAATGGGCGGCCCGACATTGGCTAACTTAGTACTACGGGGTTAGAGGAGCCCTGGATAACAAGGTTTTATCCACCTCAACTTGGGATGGCCCCTTTATGGGAGCATCTTAGTGGCTGTGGTGTAGGGTGCCGTGACCTGAGATCGGCAGAGATGGGATAGGTCTCGCTTATACCAGTAAGTTGATGTCATGTCATGCTCTTTTGGCATACTGGTACTCATTGTTACGACATCAGGAACTTGATTGACCATTACAATCCGAGCATGAATAATGCCGTGATATTAAGCCATACTTGTCAGGTGCTCACGTTGTCAACAAAACCGTCAGGGAACGGTGCGAGTCGGGGAATGAAGAGGCCGGAAGAAAAAAGGCCGTTATGTTAAAAGAAGGAGAGGGCTGAGTGTCACTGAGATATGACGGATCGGGCTTGAAAAATAAAACGTAAAATAAAATCGAGAGAAATCAGAAAGTTAAGAAAAAAAGTAAAATTCATTAAGAGCGAAAAGAAAAGTATAGTGTATAGTCAGCATACGGATAAAAGAAAAAAAAGGAAGGAAAAAGGGGTAACAAGATATCGAAGCAGAAAAGAAAGGGATCCTGTAAATAGAAGCGTCATCATTGGCGGCAGCTGAGACTCCTCATGCCGGACATCCAGCAACGACTAAGCGTGGGGTCCCCACTAAATCTACAGGTCCTCGACGCGTTATCGAAGAAGTCTAAAACCAGGCAGAACAGCTGAGTTACACATATATAGTTTTTCCAAATATTTATTCATAAACATAAAATTTTCACTGGGAAATTTCATATTCAGATATACATATATATTTAATCATTCTTCAGGTCATATTTGTGGAGGCTTCAAGAGCTGCTCCTCAACGTTCATTCCATCGCAGGGTTGGACTTAAAATTTTGTGTTGATGATGTAAATAAGTACGTATGTACACAGTAATTCTCTACAAATTACCGCCCGCAGAAAGGAAAACATTTCATCACGAGAAAGGGCATATTAGAAAGTTAGTTAAGGTTGTCTTGAGCTGCAACGCTATCATAAGGAGATTTTATCAACTACTACCAACCTACAAACTTAAAGGGTGCTGGTAGGAGGGCATTCTTGTTAATGCATCTGATTACACTGTACCACATCCCTACGAATAAAGGACCTCAAATAGTTACCGATTGTTGTTTTTTTGTTATGTAAGCAAGGAAAGCAGATTAATAGTAAGACGTTATCTTACGTCGCCACAGATATCGATAGGAATTAAGCGTTAGTAGTAAGATATCGCATTCTCTTACTATAGGTATACCATTAATCCTGTCTTTAGTACCTCGGGATACATTTGGTTTGGCATATTATATTTTTATATATACACAAATCAACGTGGCAGATCTTGTAATACATAACCTCTCGTATAATGATTTTTTTGTGTTTTGTCGTTACATAGGCAAAGAAAGTGAATTAGTAGTGAAATGTCATAGTACGTCGCCACCTATATCAATAGGAATTAAGAATTAGTATGTAGATTTTGCAGTCTCTGACTATATGTGCACCATTAAGACTGGTATTAGTACCTCGGGGAACGTTTCGTTTAAAATCTATAAATATACCTAGCTTCACGGTTGACGTTAACGCTTATAGTGATAATATTATGCTATAAAGACTTGCTCGAAGTATCAGTTATGCATCTCGATATCCGCCTTATCTGAATGAGGAATTTCGTGAGAGCCTACACAGTTTCGAGCAGACTTTACACATAACAACAATGAAATATTTTAATTACAGCACAGCTCAATTACTATAACCGCCTCCAGGGAGCTCCTTCGAGGGATTGAAAAGAAAAGTGATTATTTTTATTGATTCTTTTGTTGAATTACGCTTTCTATTGACGGCTTAGTTACAATGGTTGTCGTCAGTTTTGTTTCTTGCTGACTTGTTATGAGGATTCATTTCTATACAAGCATATTCTGATTAAGTCCACGTCATTAGCAGCGAAGTAGTGAAAATCTTCATAGTGTTGATAATACCAGATATCGAGATTTCTCCTTGAGCCCCCAGTCAATTTCAGTAAATTTCTTTTTCTAAGAGTCTTGTGAGCGAAGGTATTCTCCAAAGTCATTAAAGTTTCCCCGATATGCTCGCTCATTTCAGTAATTGTTCAAAGTCAGAAAATAGTGATAGGCCAGCTGTAAAGTTTTGACTAACTCCCGACCTAGAGAAGAAACAGGAAACTTAGCTTGTAGTAGGTTAAGAGATCAAAGTGGATGCCATCTAATAAATTTATAACTTAATGTCTCGCTGAAAGTTTTAATTTCTCTCCTTCACTCTCCCGGAGTCCTCTTCTCTTGACATGGTTGACTGAGGTTCACTACTCTACTTTTTATTTCTGATCATCAATATGGACACTGAAAAATACTCTGCCCTCAGTGTCGTTGGGTGGATTGGGGCAAGCAGAAGGAAGGCACAGAACATCTGCGCCTTCACAGGAGGTAATGGTAAGTGATGTGAAGGTCCCTTCTGGACTGGATGTGTGCTGGTTCGTTTTTGTGTAGGCACGAAATATTTTGTATATGGCCGGTGACAGCGGCAGGTATTCGTGGAACCCCCACACACTCTCTGCCAATAGCTGAGGCGAACTAACGTGCCGCCCTACACTTTAGCGCTGTCCACCGAGCGATCTGTCAGTTCATGCTGGCAGTCTGGCCTTCACGTCCAAGTCAATCACTCAGCATAGTTCCATAACACATTTACGAAAGGGGTCTAATTCCCAGCTTAAAATTCCACACTCGTTTTCATTAGAAATAATGCTGAAGTTTTTGATTGATTTTTGAACTAGCCACAAAAAGAGATACATCATTGACGTAAATTATAAAATGGAGTGGTCCAAGTTGGCTGCCTTGAGGAACGTCAGAAATATTATCTATTTCGTCAGAAAGAGCTGTGTGCATATATCTCGCTACGTACGATCAGATAAATAAGAACGAAGCCAATTGACACAGATAGTAGGAAAACCAAGAACAGTCAACTTATGAATTAAAATTGTGTGATTGATTCCGGCAAAAGCTTTACTGAAACCCGTTAAAATGCAATCGACTTGCAGAAATGCAGAAATCTCTAAATCTAACAAATTAGTCTTATTAGATTAACCTTTCATAAAGCCATGCTGAAAAGAGCGCATGAAGGGCTTTTATTGGAAGTACAAAACATCGCAAAGCAAGACTTCAAATATCTTACCAATACACCATAAATTCGTACAGGTCTGTAATTAAAAATGTCACACTTGTTGCCGTTCTTGTGCAAAGGAATAATCAAAGAAAGCTTCCACTGTTTCGTAAAAACACCACAGATTAAAGATAAATTAAATAAAGAACACAAAACAGAAACGATCAGCTATGCTTGAAATATACTTTGAGACAGACGCTTCGTCGAACAACAGGTTCATTAGGTTGAAGATAATTAACCGGAAGCTTCGTCAAATGAGCAAAATCGTTATAACTACTTGAAAACAAAATGGCGCTCATAAGGCGCTCGCAGGTGAATACTGTCGCGCCCTGTACCTAACGAACTAAAATTTTGCACACACTAAAATGAAAAAATTTAGGTGAGGCTCGCAGGGGGGTATACATAGCCTCTCATAAATACTTACTTAATTCTGAACACATGCTTCTTCTTTGTATAATCATTGGCAATTTCAATAGCAGCTCCCTGCAATTCTAATGGAACTTCCCCACGGAAAGTTTGATCTGGAACTGATTTTGATGCTTTTTGATCTTTGTAGAATATTAACCGACCATTTCGTGCAACAACGTAAATCTGTAAAAAGAAAAAACAAACAACAATAAATAAGCCAAAAAATAAAATTCAACTTAAATACAATTTTCAAATGTAATAATGAATCGATTTACCTTATCCCAAGATCTGTTTGATGCTTTCTTTGTCGTTGATTCCCATTCATGTTTTCTAGTAAGTGTTCCTTCGACTCCTTCTTCTGAACCAGGACTTGTTCGTTCTAAATGATGAAAATTTATAAGAAAAAACAAAACGATCAGAAAATGAATTTATTTAATGATTATTTTTTTTATTATTTTTAGCAGCAGATTATTAAGAATTTAAGTGTAAAGAAAAAAATTGCGAGGAGAAAATCTATTTATATAAAAAAAAGGAAAAAATGTGCTTACTTCACTAGAAATATTTAAGCTAAGAATTATTACAAAGTTGTAAAACAAACTATATATAAAAAAAATAATTAGATTTGCTTCTAAGTAGTTTTCTATGCGCAATAAATTGAGCTAATTTTTGATATTATAAATAAGCGGTTTGATCAAAGACTGAGAATTTTAATGCGCAGACTTTTTTTTTTCTTTTTAGTTATGTCGCAGGTCAGCTAATATTAATCAGAAGTTTGAGTGAATCGCGAAAGCATATTTTTTATTCTCGTGTAAAACTAGCCACATTCTTGTTTACAAAGAGATAGGATTAGACATAAAAACTTTCACATGTTTACGTCGACACATCGCCATCAGCAAATTGATTTTTCCAAAGGATAAATTGTGGATCTATGAAACAAACCGAAGACGAAGCTAATGATAATCGTTTTTTCCCCACATTCTTCACAAAATTTTGATTAAGTGAGTTCTTGAAAGGCAAATGGCCATTCAATAGTACTACATTGATGACCTTGATTTGCTTCGGGAATGAGTGAGAAAGAAAGGGCTGTGGATTTCGTAAGAAGAGTATAGAGATTATCAAGACAACGCTGCGTTGTAAATTTTAATAACGAGAACCACCTTTATGAAATAATAATGTTCGAGTGTTATCGAGAATTGAAATAATAGCAGCCGCTATTTATATTAATAATTCGCTGGTTAATGGTAAATCTGTAGGAATAAGTAAAATTCTGATCCAAATGGCGATCTTTATAAGAAAATGGAAACCTTGCAGTAAAAATTGCAAGGAGGATCTAGCAAGTTGCAATTACTAAAACCCCTCTTCGAATACCGGACTTGCATAAATGGAAAGGTGGAAATCGACGGTTACAATAAAATACCACAGGGCTGCATACAAAAAGTTGCAACACAAATTTTTGTTTGTTTGTTTTAGAAAGGTACTGATGGCGCTATCTGACGGACGGTGGTGGTAATTCGTGCTTTGGGCTTATATAGTTATCCTCCCTCTAAAGGGTGACGAACGAGACATGGAGTTTCTGGTACGACCCTACAATGATATGACAGAATACCGAATGGCGAGACCAAGAGAAGGGACACTCCACGAAAATTCGTGCGAGTAATCTAAAGTGAAGACGATGCTAGTCGCATTTTTCACTTTGCAAAGCATGATTCACAGGCAATTTTTGCTTCAATTTTTATCACGATGGTAGATATGGATCGACTGGTGAAATATAATGAACATGTCAGGACTGTGTAGCTTATCAGTTCGAAGGGTATAGTCTCTTGCACCAACGGCGGCATACATTGATGCTTGTAGTGCAATTTTTTTATGAAGCGTCAATCATCCATCATACTCATAAATTTGACAAAGCGCGACTTTTTAATTGTTCATTAAGCCAAAATTTCTAATTGATTATGGCCACAAGTGAATTTTGAATCAACAGATTTAACAAAATTGTTGGAATACAGAATGCTTGGGCATCATTTCTCAAGCTATACTTAAAAATGCATAAGTAATATTTCCAATAGAAGAACTATGTAGAGACAAATATTTATCAAAGGATCAGTAGGAACAGAAATACATATAAGAATTTCACAACATTATAGTAGTCAAGCAAAAAGGTATACTCATTTCGCAAATATAATACAATCGAAGGACTGGAATCAGTTTGGATGAGAAGGGACTATTGATATTGATTGAAGAAGATGTGCACATCACTATACACCAGAAAATTACCAACTGGATATTTTAGAACGATATTGTAGAAACGTGGAGTCAACAACACAAGATTACTGAAGACCATAATATACTTCATCGAATGGACACAAAGAGGCACATCCCTAATTTCATGGCGTCTAACATCTGTCTTAAGTTATTTGTTATTTGCCTAACCTAAAATCAAACAAAGTCAGAAGCTAAAGCCTATACTAGATATAACCTAAAAACTTTCATCATCACAAGAATAAAAGATATGCACAAATTGATTAAAATATATACCATTGGTGCTGCAGGTGAGAAAAAAGGCGTATAAATTTAAACTTTTTACAATTCTTAATAATAAAATGATCTTAAAAATATATTTAATAATATAAAAATTTCATATATTTATTTTATTCTGTTTAAAAGCTTAAGCTTAATAAAATGCATTACTGGCAAAAATACAGTAAAAAGCTATTATAATATGGCGTTTTGATTTTGATCAAGATGATAAATGAGTAATTATCACTATAAATGAAATTTTATGCAAGACAAAATAAGACACAACATAAAGAAAACGATTTCATAAAATGTGTGTTTCACAAATAAACTGCAACAGCACAACACAAAACACAACATCAATTTTATGTTCTACGTACGTACAAAGATATATTTAAAACTACTTACTTACATGCTATCATCACTAGATGTAAAAATTCGTATGCTTACTTATGAGATATGTACTATGTATGTTTATATGTATAATAGATAAAAAGGATTAATATAATTTAAATTTAAATAAATCAAAATTAAAAATAGTAATAAAACACAAGAAAAATTCTGATGGCAGTAAATAATATACAGAAACTTCAACTTTGGTTTGGATTAGGTCGATTGAACTTTTGTTTTGAATATTGAATTTAAATCCACCTGATTAAGGGCTTTTATATTTGCAACTGTTTGCACAAGGGTAAGTGTACTACAATGAAACCTACTTGTTTTGTTTTTTCCCAATCCTTGGTTCGTTATTATTCTCTACGTTTATTAATGCCATATTTTCTCAAATATATCTATTGGACAACTGTACATTGGATTGATTTTATAGAAAATCACATGTATTTAATGTGAAGGCCTTTAATTAATTCACTTTGATGGTTCTTCCTGTCCCATATATAGAATATAATGAAACTCAGAAGCTCACAATGAACGCGAGACTTACACAAGTTATTTAATATATATATGTATGTACGTACCATAACTCATTCGCTAAAAAGGGATGACCACATTGAATTTGATGATGTACTTCGGAAAATAAGAACATCTACGAAATTAATACATTCCCTTTCGTGCATTACTAGTATATATGTATGCAATAACATATGGCTGTGAAATCTTTGACAAACTAGAATATGATAACACAAGAAAGCTTGTCTTCAATTCTATGTTTCACAAGCTAGAAGCTCACAACCTTGAGGTGTAATCTATGACCGATTTTAAGTTTCGAACGCTGCCTCTAAATAGTGGCAGTTCTTAGAACAGAGGCAGTATAAAAGAAATAATGTTAATGTCTATACAAAACTTGAATTACCAAGTAAATCAGTAAGAATTGTCAAGAATCTGGTCAAAGAAAAATATATTATCTTCGTGATTCTCATCGAAGAAGGAAAGGTACAATGCAAAAAAAAATGGATAAGTGATCCCAAAAATTCTTGCCAAGATTGTCATTTGGCAGAAGAAAAAATTCAGTAGTGTAAAAATTAATGGCCAAGTTTATGTTCTTTGAACTAAAATAGAGAATAAGAAGAAAAATGTCTATAAATGAAGGATTCAAGAATCTATAAATCTCCGAACTATGTACAATACAAAAAAAAAATTTTTGTAGAGAATCTGTGGAAATAAAAGCTTTTGTAATATCTCAATAGATGTCGCACGAAAAATTCAACTCTACAAAGTTGATGATTGTAAGGGCCGTATTCACCAAGCCATTTAATTGAAATTTAAAATAATTTCTGTTTTAGTACTCCCGTAAGAGAGGGTTAGGGCACACTTAAAATTAAATTAAAATTTAATTTGGGTTATTTTATGTTATAATAACGCATATATAGCTTTAATTTTAATTTAAGTGAGCCCTAACCCTCTCTAACGGGAGTACTAAAATAAAAATTAAATTAAATTTCAATTAAATGGCTTGGTGAATACGGCCCTAAATATATTTAAGGACTTGACTCTATTCAAATCTTTATCTAATTTGCATAATACAGGAAGGGTGTCTCACGTAAACCTGACCATCTCAAGTGATGTTTCCTACGAGCACGATACATTGTCGTGGAAGTAGAAAGTAAAACTTTTTCTCATGTCCAGTGTGTCAAAGAGTATTGTGATATATTAAAAAATGCATTATTCTATCAAAGAAAGAATTTGTAATACAGTTGAAACATTACATTTCGTAAGAAATTGTAGTTAAGTATATTTTCGTTGTTCAGAAATTTTAGTTAATTTTCTAAAATTCATAAAATACTACCGGCTGATTTTGGAAAACATTTAAATTATTGCAAGTTGTTAGGTACCTAAAACATTTTGGTTGGTGAGCTTAGTCCGACTATATATTTAATAGGTGATGAAATATGGTTTCATATTTCTGATTATTTGAATGCTTTGAATTTTGGTGCAAAGATTTTGTAGTTGATCATCAACACAATATTCTTCGACAACTTCTATTCCCATCCGAGGAAAACTAGCATTTTTGTTATTTTTTTTTCAAAACAGATGGCGACACATACCACCCGTATTAAGTTAAAGATTTTTGTTGCCAAGTCCGGAGATTGTCATGTCATCACGTGTATTGTCTCTACTACCTAGAAAGTTAAGTTTTAAGTACCTACATGTGCTGAGAGCAACCCCAGGGCGAGAAATTCATTTAAAAAAGACATAGGAAGTTCAATAAATTAACATCAAAGTATGTATTTTGTAATTATTTAACTGCCATTTCAAGTATAATTAAGTGGAGCAATAATAACAACAACAAAAAAAAAAAACACATTCTCATAAATAAATAAAAATAGAAAATAAAAATAATAATAAGAAAAAAAAACTACCTTCATCATCGGAATCACCCGATCTTGTTGAACTTCTCTTCCATCTGAAACTTCGGAATGGACTTTTTGATCGTGACCGCCTTCCAATACGCATAGTACCACCACCGCTAGATGGTGTTACTGGTGAACCACCAGCGCTTATAGCTGCTGTTGGTGTTGTTGAACGTCGTGCTGTTGGCGAATCAATATCAATTCCTTTTGTAGGATTTTTTCGATATATTTTTTTTATGATTGTTGTTGTATTAAGTTCAAGTTTCGTTTGATAATACATCCATCATATGAATGCGGTCAACAATCAACCATTTCCACCATAAAATCAGCCATTCCCAGTTGGTACCCATTATGTGTATATTATATATGTACATTGGAAGAATCAGGTGTATGTAGAGAAGATCCAAGAGCAAAGATTTTTTTTTTTTTTTTCATTTTTGTGCGTGTTAGTTTTGGATACGGAACACAACATTTTTTACATGCATCATCACCCCAATAATATGTGTATAGTAGAGGTTGGTGAAAGTCATCAACAATAGTAAAAGTATTTTGAATTTGATTTTTAACATATCACACACAAAAGACGAAAACAGCGCACGCACGTAGATGTTTCGTTCAAAAACAAAAGAAACAAAAACAACAAAATGTTAAAACAAAAAATTAGTAACAAAAAATTAAAAATAAGTATATCTCAACAAAAAAACGACAAAAAGAAATTTTCAATTGAAATCAAATTATTTACTGGAATTGTATAAGTATGAAAGAAAAAGAAAAACTATTCAAGATATTTGATGAAGGTAAGTAAGTATCAAGAAAAATTAAAAAGAATACTTTCACCAATTTTCTATCACCGTTTCTAGCATTTTACTTGAATGGAATCGGGAGCGAATTAAATTATTAATACCAAAAATCCCTATAACTAATTTGGGAAGAGCTTAACGATTGTTTTTTTTTTCAAGAACTCCCTTATTTCTACTTACTTGAGGAGTACCTCTTAGTACTTGTCCCAGACGGCTTAGAAGTAATACGTGAACCTTCAAGTGCGCTGGTAGTATAGCGTTTTGTTGGATCAACTTGTGACGTTTTCATAGAACGAACATGCACTTTTCATGCAAAAAATAAATTAATCATGTTTCGCTTGAAATTAATTTAAAAAATGCAAATTAATAGAAAAATGTTAAAAATATACATAAGTATGTATGTGTGCGTGTTTGAATAGAGTTAATAATCTTAAATGTATATTTATAAATGAATTATATGAATTGTTGTTGATAGACTTGTTAGAAAAAATAACCAAAGTCCGATACTAATATGACTATAATTATTGGTCAGGTGATTCAGTGATTAAGAAAAGCAACACAAAAAAAAACCCATAAAATCCCACAGGGTATTTTTATCACCCTATAACTTGATAAAGTCACATCTGCCCCAAGCCCACCAAAGAACAAGTTGTTGAGGCTAATATGGAACATTTTCCACAGCAATTGTGTCTCAAATACCAGAAAAAAAAACTACTAGTCCCTTACAAAAAGCTCCTATGTTTTATTATTTAGACCTAATGGACATAATGGACCGTGAGACGATTGCGTTTCCAATGAGGAATTTTGATAGTTTGAAGCAAAGTATTCTTGAAACAGTTGTGAGCAAATAATTCTCTTAAAATACAAACCTAAATCAGTCAAAGCGTTTAAAATTTCCCATAGGAAAAGATCTTTTAACATAAAAATTGGTTTCAGTTAGTGCGACTTGTATCAAATAACATAAAACCGATAAAAACATAATAACAATTTGGTTTGGGATCAATCACTGACATTGTGATATCTGTGGCAAAGCAGGAAGCAATAAAATACACTGATGAATCAAGTGATAGGAGTTTATAGTAAAATCTTCATCTCTCTCAGACTTACAAAATGGATTCTAAAATTCCATAATAACGGGTAGGAACTGAAAGAATCATGGCTATTTTTGTTAAATCCAGGTTGTTACTATGAAAAATCAGACGATTGAAGGCAGCAAGGAAATTCAGCAATAAGATTGTCATAATTAATCATATGCTCTAAATAAAACGGCCCAACTCTCCATTTACTATATACAGATATATGGGAAACTCTGAAAATCATTTCAGAATTTTTCTTCAGAGATTTCCAGTAGTAAAATATTCAAAAAAATTCTCGGAGCTCGGAGGCTAAATCTCCACATTACAAAATATTTGTATATACTGATGAATTTAAAGAAACAAGTTTCCAACATCTCTAATGGCCGATATCACAGTTCAGACTTAAAAGTTTCTACTATTTTACAGTCAAGGCTGAATTTACATGACTGGCTTAAGCCAAGCTTAACTTAAGCCCAGCAACTTGAGGACTTAAGCTACAGTTATCGGTAGTTGAGATTACACAATTATCAATTGTTGCCATCTGCCATGTTCAAAAAGTGTGTTTTGAATTCCAAAATTTTAGGAAGAAAGTGACATAAAATGGAACATTTATCTGATGCAGAAAAATGAATGACGACGAGTAAATGCACAATTTAGTATCCCAAAGTGTCAAGTGAGAAATAATTAAAAAAGGCGACCACAACATTTCGATGGATGGGAGGGATGAAGACATCGCTTTTTATACTCGGTTTAGGTTGTCGTAACATTCTGCAACAATGATTTTGGATTTTATATCCTCCCAGATAAAAACCACGATAAACTGGTAAATAAAAAACGTCTTCCTTCTTTTCGCTTATTTTTAATCCACAATGGTAATTTTCTTTTGAAAAATTCACAATTACCGCACTGCTGACAACTTACAATTTTTCATCTGCGGTTTAACTAAACCTCACTTTACAGACTACTGTGAAACGGAGTAGGCTTAACCTCGGGGCTTAGGCAACACAACCGTGGCTTAGCTGAGCTCTGACTTAAGCCTAGACTGTGAAACCGTCATTAAGTCTACAAAAATTTCAATTTAGAAACTAGGACCTGTAGATATGTTTTTGTAAGAATTTGAGATAGAAAAATGTTGATATGTAGATGTATAATAACAATTTTAGTATGAATTCTAAAGAAATACACCAAATAATAAATTGCAAAGCACTCTAAAATAAAAAACTAGATAGCAGTAAAAGAAAAATAATAAAAAAAAAGCATGCAAGCTTACCTGGAAGATATAATTATAGGAACACACTACTTACACAGTGCACGACTAAATATGTATATGACCAATTAGTCATATGTGTGGGGGAGAAAATTTCTCTAGGTAATACATATAATTATATATATTACATGAAAAAATATATTTACAAAATTAGCAACAAAGTTTTAAACCCATTTCATCCTATAATATTATTTATATAAATTTCAATTAAAAGCTTAATATTAAGCAAGCAACAGGCTATTATGACTCTTATGTTTTTAAAAACAAAAACTTATTTACAATAATTTTAAGGCTCCCAGAAATGAAATTTAAGCAAAACACCATATAAATAGCTTTTGAGAATTATAATAATTTTTATTTTTATATTTTGTGAATATGTATATACAAAATGTCGATTGATTTTGCTGCAGTCTTAAATTTAAAGCAATGCACATTTAATTTAAAAAAAAATGTATTAAATATACAGTGTACAGATTCTTATGATTCTAATGCAAAATAAAAGCTAATTTACAGTTCACAAAATTAATATAAAGGCAGAAAAAACAGTTATAGTACTTATTTAAGAAAAGGTCAGAATTTCGGATTTTAAAGAAGTGGGATTATCTAACAGACAAAATTTGATTCCGCCCTTCGTTGATAACTTTGAAATTAGGCAATAGCTATGGGAGCAAAAAGGCCAAACTATCTAGCCATTTAAAAAAATGTCAAATTTTTTATTTTGCTGACAAGAAAAAAAGTAATGTCGAATTGTTTTCACAAAACATGCTAAGAAACCAACACTAACTACGCATAAAGGTTCAATTTTACCCAATATTATTGCATGGCTTGGGTAGAGACTAGTTAAAAAAAAATCTTTTCAGTGATGAAAGGAAAATTTAATTCGGAGGTGGCCTGATGGTTTCCAATGTTATTGGCATAACATTAGAGGAACAATAAAGTAATAAGAATCAGCAGGAATTTCATCAGAGGGAGTGAAATATTGTATAGAAAGATTTTAAATACTTAAAAATTCTCTTGATGTGAATGCTGTACAACATAAGGTTACGATTACAAATTGCGGCTGCAAACGTTGCACTGTGTAAAAGTATGTAAAAGTATCGCGCAACCTACAGTGTTTTCTGCGCGCAGTTCAGAAACTACAAAACTTTTCGAGCAAGGTTGCAAGGGTGTTTTTTACACATAATCTACAGAATTTTACTACGCGCAACTTTTGCTTTCAATAGTCTCCATTCAAACATTCGTTGGACACGAAATAACGTTAGTGTATCAAACAAACAGATCCTTTAGGCACGATTTACACATGAACCTACATAGGCAATTGTTTGGTCTATATATTGAAAAATTGTACTGAAGATATACATATTCTCGGGGCGTTCAAGTGGAGATCGCTCCTTAGAGCGTTTACATATAAAAGATGCATTCAGTTCACTCCTTCTGGAAAACTACGGGCACAATTTGAAAAAAGGCACCATCTTAAAGTTTCTTAAAGATCGCCCTGTTCGATATCGCTCAAAGGAGTTGGGATTTCCAACATATGGGCAGACAAAAAACCGGTCTTCGCAGTAAGAATGAAGAGGGATTAGAGAAAAAAATATGGACCGTCAAAGACTGGGAAAATGTTGTTTATTCCAAATAAATAAAAATTTAATTTATGTATTTAGAACTAATGAATTGGTAGAGAAGGTGAAGAAAAATATAAGGATACACTGATGAAAACCGACTTCTTACAAGTCAAGCATTCTCACTAAATACATATATGTACATATTATGCTGTGAAGATGTATCCTCTCGATTGGAATATGGCCTATAATTATTATCACAAGTGGTAGTCAGCACAGTGGAAACATTCTGGAAAAAGTCCAATTTTTCAGGACGATTCGACCTCGCGCTCAGTATATAGAGTATCAACGATGATCATGACACATAATATTCTCTTAATCAGAATAATATTTTGTGCTTAACAAACACGGAATTAGTGTTCTTCCCCGTCCAGGAAATAGTCCAGACTTAAACCCAATAAGACGGTAAGTTTCTGAAAAAAAACACTATCTATATAAAGGGTTTTTCAATAGTGGTGTGATAGTATTTCAGTAGAGATTTCTCGGTTGCTGAGATATTTTTTTTTGTACTTCCATATGTCAAAATATTCGTTATAGTTTGCAGTTTCATCATGCAGCGTTTGACGCTTCCCGAACGTTTAGAAGTTATTAAAAAATATTACCAAAGTTCGAGCACAGTTTTGGGTGCTCAACGTTTGTTCACCAGAGAATTGGGTCGCCATCACCGTTACTCTGCGCAGGCTATACGCCGCACTGTGGAAAATTTTGAGCGTGAGTTCTCTTTACAAGACAAGAAGCCATCAACAAGACAAAGAAATGTGCGAAGTGAGGAGAATATCGCAGCTGCAGCGGCCAGTATTGCCGATGAGCCAAATTTGTCGATTTCACGACGATCGCAACAATTGGGGCTTTCTCAGACGTCAACTTGGAGAATTTTGCATAAGGATTTGGGCCTACATCCTTACAAAGTCGTATTGACTCAAGAACTGAAGCCAAACGATCACGGATTGAGTCGAGAGTTTGCTGATTGGGCCCTTGAGCGTTTGGAAGATGATCCCAATTTTGGCCAAAAAATCATCTTCTCAGACGGGCGCATTTTTGGATGAATGGCTTTGTAAATAAGCAGAATTGCCGTTATTGGTGCGAGAACAACCCACAAGTTTTACATGAAATGCCGTTGCATTCCGAAAAACTCACTGTGTGGTACGGTTTATGGCATGGCGGCATCATAGGACCTTATTTCTTCCGAAATGAGAAGGGAACAACCGTCAATGGCGACCGCTATAGTGCCATGTTACTCGAATTTCTATGGCCAGAACTTGAGAACATCGATATTGTGAAGAGATGTGGTTCCAACAAGACGGCGCTACGTGCCATACAGCTAATGCTACGCTCGACTTGTTGAAAGATAAGTTTGGCGATTGGATCATCGAGGACGACAAGGATTTGCGAATTGGCCGCCGCGGTCATGTGATTTGACACCCCTAGATTATTTCCTTTGGGGATACGTCAAAGCACAAGTCTATGCTGACAATCCACAGACTTTGGATCATTTGGAAGCAAATATTCGTCAAGCAATCGCCCAATCGCCGGCATACAGCCGCAAATGTTGGACAGGGTGATAAAAAATTGGAGCGATCGGGTGCGTCAGTGTAAACAAAACCACGGTGGGCATTTGAACGACATCTTGTTTCAAACATAACTGCATTGTCCAATCTTTAAAATAAAGCAAAAATTAAATTGATATGTCAAACCATTGTTGTTTTATTTAAAATTAAAATCCTATCACTCTTAATGAAAGACCCTTTACAAGAAATGAAACAATTGGTAGAGAAAGAGTATGATCTAGAGACCAATGTACTCATCAATGATTAATAGGGGGTTGAAGAAGTTGTTCAAAAAAAGAATTGTGGAACAATCCATTTATTAATGATTTGGTTAAATAAAATGCTTAAATATATGCCTATAGGCAGGCGTGAGTATCTTCTTTAAGAATTGAAGTTGTAATAGACTCATAATTGCCTAATAATGTTTAAATTTTGTTTAATAAATATAAGCCTTTATATTAATTTCGCGTAATGTATAAAAGAGTAAAAAAATGCATAGAAGAAAATATCTAAAACTTTATATTATGTGTGTAAAAACAAAGTGAAAAAAAACTTTTGAAAAAGACTCAAATAAGCAGAATATTGCATAGCAACATGAAAAAAATAGATTGAGGAAACACGCATGGATAAAATAAGATTTGACAAAGAATTCCACTTTCTTTTGATATATGTATAATACAACAAACATTAAGTTTACATTGAAAATATAAGGAATATTAAAAAATTTAAAAAAAAATTAGCAACAATTAACAACAACGCTTAAGAGGGAATAATACCTGTTTGTGAAATGGGTCTTTCTTTCTCTACAGGTGAAGCAGCTCTCAGTGGAACTAATTTTTTTTTTTTTTTTTAGTTATAAATTTTAAATTTTGATTAATTATTAATATACGAACATCATTATCCAATTTCGTTATTATTTTATTTTTATATATATGATCCGAACATATTTTTATTGAGAGCGAAAGTTATTTTTTTTTTTTTTTGTATTGATTATATGAGGAAGGAAATTAATGCGGAATTGGTCAATTGCGAAGGCGGCAGCGTGTAAGTATACAAGAAAAAACAGGAAAAATAATATTTATGTGTTAGCGATATTTCTGTTTTGTTTGTTTATAACTTAAATATGGTTTATAAAAAATGTAAGAAAGATTTACGTTAACAAATAACATTAATTAGGAAGTTGTTATTATGAAAATGACTTGTTGGTTGGTTGGTTTGTTGGTTGGTTAGTTAATGGAAGAAGGTTTGCTTCATCTATTCTAGAATTTTTTTCTTCTTCTTTATTATTTTCTTCATTTTTTTTCTATCTGAATATTTACAATAAATATTTATATATATATGTAATGTATTTATTTTTTTTACTTCTTAATATTTAAAAAAAAATGATTAATTTGTAATTATTGTACTTACCGGCATGTTCTCGTTGTGGTGAACCAGCTGCATCAGCTGTATCACGTGCTGCAGCCTCTGCTTGTCGTCTAGCTGCTTCTGCAGCTTCAGCTGCTGCTCTTGCTTCAGCTTCAGCTTGTAGGCGTTGTCGTTCAGCTTCTTCAGCTGCTTCCTGCCTTCGTTTCAATTCTTTGAGCTCGAACTAAAATATAAAAATGAAATAATTATTTGGCATTAATAAACAAAATAATAAAAAAAAACCTAAGGGGTAGATTTAAGGCCTGACTAAGGAGGAGATAATAATTTGGATTTTATGCCAACTCATGCACAAAAATGTTTTGGATAGAGCTGCGATTAGAGGTAAATCACTCCGAGGTTGATAAACTTTCAGATAGTAATTTGCTTCGGTATCATATGCTATATCCAGTATTTCGATATCAAACATGATATTTTTATATAGAATAAGTGTTCCTAGTAACCTAGGGTGAAGGCTTGAAGTGACTTCGGTCATAGTTCGTTTCCGTTTAGGTTAAAATATGATGATAATTCTCTGATCTGCATTATAGGTTAGATTTTCAGGTGTAAATTGAAGCATAGTATTGTATACAAGCATACTAATTATGTGTAGTTTTCATTTATCACAAATTGCACGTGTATTTAGATCGGTCAAGATGGCTCAGTAATTAGTAGCCATCAAGTCTATCAAATAAGTGATGTTCGGTTCAAATCTCGGTGAATGGTTAAACTTGGGAGAGCTTCACCGAAGCCCAAGTTCATCTAGTTCGCTAAAATAGAAAAACTTGGCCGAGTGTAATACTGATCAACATAACCTTATTGCGTGTCATTGCCTAAAACCAGATGACTAAAAGAAAAAACAAAAATAACGCAACAATGTGATATCAGAACTGAATTTTAGTGAACATACGTAACAAGAAAAAGTAACGTGAATGGATCACGGTCAGTTCTGCGAATTTTCACAAATGACTCTTTTACAGAGTAAATGGCAAATGCGGTGATGTTTTCTTTTTTGCATTGGCATACTCGTTTGGAATACAAAAAGACCAGTACCTTCCAGGCTGATGTTTTCACAAGTACAATACCAACAAATATAGGCATAGGTTTAAGAAAAGGTATATAGCTATCCTCTCCTTCTAGAGAATAACAGTCGACTTGCTTGCAAAGTCCGACTATAGCACTTTTATTAGCAGGCGCTATTAGATGTTTCATAAAATAAAAAGAAACATCAACAGCGTTTGGCGGACCCAATAGCTTGTAGGTGCACAAAACTCTTGCTTAACGAAAGTTCACAGAATTGTAGAACTTATAAAGACAATAATGAAGCTCTGTTGTGGGCGTCACCAAATGGTTGTAAGTAATAGCTTCTATTTTAAAGATAGGATTTAGACAGCAGAGCATTTCCTGTACCTTTATCCAGTTTTTGAAAGCTACAAGACAGACATAGTTCGCTAGAAAATTAATTTAAATTAAGTCAAAACTCTGAAGAACTTTTCAGTACATTAAAACCGTCTAGGACTGATCGTTTTCACAATATATGTAAAAATCCAAAAATGTTATATGGCAACACCAAGAAGGGGTGGCCCAATTTAGTCCATTTCGAAATTTTATTTACGATTGCTATAAAAACACCATGTACCCATATTTGAGCTATCCATGTCGACGTGTTCGCAGGCAGTGCCCAAATATATAGTGAAAAAAAAAAATTTATGGCAACCCTGGGAAGGAGTTGCCCGCTTCAGCCCATTTTCGAGCTAAAATTTTTTTTTTTTTTTTTACAAAGCATGTGTGCAAAATTCAGCCCTCTAAGCGAACGCGCTCTCGAGTATCGTGCTGACGGACATGCAAAAATCAAAATAACCATTAATTTCACGCATGCGTGTCCAATCCATTTTACTCTACCATAATTATTGGTGTTAGGTTAGGTGTTACCAACTGAATGACAAACTTAGTATAACCTATAGATTTCCTCTAGGGTATAAAAACTTCATCAGCAGAACCTATTTTGCTGGAAAGTCAATAACAATGCGGATAATATCGTAGTTAGTTTTACTACTACTAATGAGTGAGATCCTCGATTGTTGTGTCTAAGAAACCAAATTGCGAGACAATAGCAAGTACTGAATTTTTTTGACTACATTGTCATAATTAGCGTACTGGAAATCACTCTTAGAAGCCCCAGATGAGTGTTCACTCTTATTACAGACAGGAAAAACTTATTGTGAGCTCATCATTTACCTCATTCACATTATAAAATTATTTACCGTAGTTAATCGCTCCAAAGCGCTAAATCTCTCTTCCTGAGCAGCTGCCGATTTTTCGAATGCTTCATGTTTCTTAATCAGGTTTTCAACTTCATCAATTGTATGTCCCAATTCCGTGGACATAAGATAGGGTTCTTGTGCAATAAGCCATGCTTCAGCTACAGCTGCATCGCGAGCGAATTGATAAACTTCCAAAACTGAAAAATCCCAAAAAGTTAGCATTAGAAATGTGACAAAATCTTAAAAACTATTGCAACTTACTCAATTGCAAATTTTCCCATCGTTCCTCCCATCTATGTAGAAGAGCATTTCTACTATTTGTAAGCTGTAACAAGCGATCTTTAATATCACCTGAAGCGTAATGATTACGTGAAAGCAACTCCTTTCCAAGCGATATACATGCACTGAAATTATCTTCTCTAGTATCAATTTCAGCCTTAAGGCTCTGATGATTGTTCATAAGAAGTTCAACACCAGAAACATCTCGTGGTTTTTCGGAAGTATTCATTTGTCTGACTACATCTTCCATCCAAAGCATTAAAGTTCTAACCATATTAAAGAATCGACAGAGATCTCCAGTATCTCCCAGCTTTTGACGCCTAGCTTCACACATTGCTTGCAAATTAGCCCAAGCTTGGAGTACTTCCTGTTCACGATTTGTAATTTCCTTAGCTTTGTCACCAGCATAGGAAGCCTGTAGCTTAGCAGATTCTTCCTGAATTTGTTGTACTTGAGAGTAAAGTGTCATAAGATCTTGCATAAAATTATGGTGTTTACGTTGAAGGGCGGACACAGAGCCAGCATCACGTCCAAGTTCATCGGACACACCATGCTGTTTCTCGATAATGCGACTAAGGACATCCTTGCAATCGTGGAAGAATTTGTGTAGTTCACGTGATGCAGCCAACATCTGAGTGCGTGTTTCAATCAGCTCAAGAAGATCTTGCCATGATTCATTAAGACTATCTTTCCATTCGGCTATTGTAGCGGAATCTGAATGTCCAGCACGGATAAGATCATCAGCAATACCGTTAGCCTTAGCTACTCGTTCACCTCCAACAGCAGCAGTATCACGAGCGAATTCCTTAAATCTTTCCCACAAAAGAGTAACATGATCGTAGTCTTGTCCAAGTTCCTGTGATCCAGCAACAACTTCTCGTTCTGCAATCCATTGCTCCAAATCATCAACTTCTCTATTGAGCATGAATAACTGCAAAGCCTCGTCTAATCGAGCGCGCCTTTCTCCAGCCAAATCTTTGAGTCCTGCATATAATTTATCCAATTGAGACTGCTTAACAGCCACTGAATCACTAAGAGGAATTTGTTCACTCGTTAATTGTCGTGCTGTTTCACCCAATTGCCTGATGGTATCAGCATAGTCCTCAACTGATTGCTCCAATGTTTCGTGCTTCTTCATAAGATTTTGAGCACTAATTTCATCCTTGCCTCTGTCCTCGACCATCATGTATAGTTCTTGTTCGCTCATCCATGATTCAGCCTCTTGTGCGTCGAAGAAATACTGTTGTACACGTTCAGACTGATCGAGATGTCTCTTACGACTTTCAATAGCGTCCTTTAATTCCTGCCATTTCTGTGTCAATTCTTTGATTAGATTCTCGTAGCGACCGGCATCTTCGTGACCCTCATCGATTAGTTTACGTCCATTATTACAAATAGACATAATTCGCGGTTCATGGTTATCAATTTCAGTTGACAGTGATTGATTCTTTTTCTTTAACACGTTGACATTGAACAATGAATTGCCGTAATCAGAGGAGCTAGCCACAGGCATTTTTTCGTCGATCCATAATTTCTCGTCTTCGACATCCCGACAAAACTGGAAGGCTTCCTTCTTCTTCTCCAACTGCTTTTGTCTTTCCTTAAGTGGAGCTTTGATCTTTTCAAAACGATCAACAACAGCACTTTTCTTAACAATAATTGGTTCAATTTTTTCGGTCGGTGCTGTCTTTTGGAGATAATCTGTCTGTTTGCCGATTTCTTCAACCTGTTTAGCTTTAACGGCCATTTGCGTTTGAATAACTTGCTGTTTCTGCATGAGAATATTCACAGAGGTTAAATCGTTGCCCGTGTCTGTGTTAATAATTTGCTTTTCCAAGTCGGTGATGTATGAATCAATATCATCGCAAGTCTGTTGAACAAGGACTTCTCGGTTGGCATCGAAAAGCATTGCACCCTTCTCTTTTGTATGTATTTCAAGATCTTCGAATTGTTTGGACAACTCTTTTAGTTTTGGTTCGATAATCTCTTTGAATTCCGGTTTCTCCTTTACTAAATCTTGTGCTGCCTTTTGAGCCTCAAATAGGCGTTCCTTGTTCGCAGCAATTTCAGCTTCGAATGCTTGATGTCTAGTCCATTTGGAATGAATAGTTTTCGTACTTCTGTATGTCTCATCTTGGGACGTAAGATATTTCTCTTGAACCCACTCAGTAAGTTCTTCCAAATCTTGAAGGAACTCATGTAGTTTTACTTGATTCTTCAGTTTCTCATGCTGATCTAATGCTCGTTCACGATTATCGTCACGACGATTAGCAATATTATCAGCTCTCTTATGTATTTTATCGGCATCGAAGTGTTGCTTCTCGACAAGAGTATCTGAAACTTGCACTAATGTATTTATTTTGTCGTCATTAGCTTCCATTGTAGTTAGGAACGCTTCGTGACGTTTCAATTGATTTTCTGCTTGCTCCAGATTCACTGGAGTATCATCTTTACTTAAGAAATGTTCCTGTTGGCTCAATAGTACTTCGGTTTGACGTGCATCCCGATTGAATAATTGCTGATCTAAGCTTTGTGATAGAAGAACTTGACGATTCTCCCACATTTGATGAAGCTCTTCCCATCCATCCTTAAGTGCCTTCAAACGTTCACGAAGGAACATATATTGTGGATCTTCTTCGGTAGATGCTTCTGATGTAAGACGTTCTCCATATTCCATCATACTCTTATAATCTTCAGTGTAATTATCAATTTCCTCACGAATCGATTGATGTTGATTTAGAAGCTTCTCAGCTTCGGGAAGTGATGTTGGTGTATCTTCAGAAGCAACATCTGTTTGAGTCTTGGTCAACCAAGTCTGGAAATGATCTAAATCACGCAAGAAACGATGTAAATCGCCAGCTTCTTCTAGTTTAGAATCTCGTTCCTTAAGCATTTGAGTGAGTTGCTCCCAAATGAGTCGAATCTGAGCGATTCTTTCACGAATAATAGCAGCCTCTTCAGGATGATCACCTTCAATAGCATCAGCTTCTTTCTCAAGACTTGTAAGTTTTGCTTGAATAGCAGCCAAGTCTCTTTCCATTCCGCTAAGTCGTCGCTGAAGTGTCATAACACCGGTCAAATCCATTCGGAGAGTATCAGTTTCAGTAAGAATACGTTTTTTGTCTTCAATCCATGAAATCGTTTCACGAACTTCAATGTAGAATGTCTGAACACCATGCGCAGATTTGAGATCTTCACGTTTAGCTTCTGCCTGTTCGCGCAAAGATGACCATTCCTGATTTAAATGATTTTGCCTGGCTAAGATTTCTTCGGAATTTGGATGTTCGACATGTAACAATTGTCGTGCCAATTGATTAACAACTGCAACTCGTGATGCATTTGCATTCATTTCCTTGTCGAATCCATCATATCGATGTTTCATAATTTCCACATCTTCAATATCTTTACCTGGAGACATTGTATCTAACATTTTTGTCTTCTCACTGATCCATTGTTCAACACCATCAGCTTCTGACATAAGCTTATACAAACTGAGGGCATCTAACAAACGTTGTTTGCGTAATTTCGACAATTCAGTCAACTCCTTGTAACGATTATCGATAGCATCTAAACGCTCCTTAACTTTTTGATTTTCGGCATCATTCAAAGTCAATTTCTCGGCTTGTTTATGCAACTGATCAATGTTCTCAGCATAATTCTTAAGTTCATCAGCGACATCTTTGTGTTTTTTGAGTAATGATTGAACATTTGCTTCGTCCCTTCCAACATCTTCACTAGAAACAAGACGCAAAGTATCCAACATCCAGTTATCTATATCATCAGCATCCGCAAATAGCTGGAAGTAGTCAACAGCATTTTCAAGTCGTTGACGTCGATATTTTGTAAGATCTAACAGATGATCCCATTTAGCTAAAATTTCCTTCAAACGTTCCTTAATACGATCAGCTCCAAAGTGACCCTCAGTAATAAGCTCAGCTCCAGCCTTGGCAACGCTTTGCAATTGTGGATCATGAGACTGAATTTCAGATTCCAATGCTTTATGTTTGCTTAATAGAAGATTAACAGTTGTCAAATCATGACCGATTTCATCGGTCGACACAATTTGTTCTTTCTCTTTAATCCAGTTTTCTTCATCAGCTGTATCCCAATAGAATTGCCATAGTTTACGGCTTTCTTCGAGACGTTTACAACGTTCGACAGCCAATCGAACAAGTTCAGCATATGCATCTTCTAGCTGTTGTACACGATTGACAATAATTTCAGGATCACATGGTTTATACGCATCCGGCTCAGTACTAAGGAATTTCTGTGAATTTTGTACCACAACTTTAACACGTTCTCCGAGTACCATAATATCAGCCTCGACAAGGGAATGTTTTTGCAACAAATCTTCTACTCCCATCAAATGTTTGCCATAATCGTCTGTTAGCAAAAGTTGCTTGCTCTCCTCCATATTATCCAAAATGTATAGCATCTCTTGGAAATTCTGTTGAAGTTGCATTGAAATTTCAAGACGCATACGACGAGCCCGAAGCAATTCTAGAAGATAATTCCATAGCCGTAATACATTCTCTTTGCGAAGTAAAATACGTTGAATATCATGATATCTTTCACTTTCTAATTCATCACATACCGCCACAACTGCCTGAACACGTTCTTCATAGGCGAAAATATCTGTTTCAATTGCTTCATGTTTCTTAGCTGCTGCTTCCACTGCGGCCAAATCAAATCCAAAGTTATCCTGGCTAACAAGCCTTTGATTCTCGGACAGCCAAGTTTCACGCATAGACGCCTTACGATCAAAACGATCGGCAAGCTGTTTCAATTTCTCTTGTCTGATAAGTTCTTCGCGGAGTGCAAGTTCCCGTTCATGTTCAGCTTTTTCTAACAATTCCCAAGCTTTATTAATATCAGAGATCATTTTACCCTCTTTAGGTGTGTAGGGTTTTTGATTATTGGCTCGCATCTTAGATTGCAATGTGAACAAAAGCACTTCCAAATTACCTTTTTCAACGAATTTCGGTGGTTTCTCAACAATACGATAATTCGAAAACTGTTGCAATTGTTGCTGTACTCCAGTTAGAGAATTTTCAAATTGTCTATCACCCAATTGTGATATTGTACTCTCGATCCATTTCAATAAATCACTGGTGAATGTCTCATAATCATTAATCATCTTATCATTTTCCATAGCGATACCAACAACTTTACCGATACGTTTACCTTGTACAGTCTCCTGCTTCAGTTTACTGAAATAGTGATAGTACGTTACTACATAGGTGATAATCGATTTTTCATCAGGATGTTCGACAAATACATCTTCGGCATCCAAGAGTTTTGTCAATCCAAGTTTATCTTCGGCCACATTGAAGGAATTATTTAAATTATAAATAGGATTCGCTTTTGATAATTTTTCGAATTGTATAAGATCTGGACGATGTTTGTGTATGATCGCATTGAAGGCAAGTCCATCACGCCATGATGTGGTAAAGTTACGTACATTAACATTATGATAACCGGCAGTTTTCATTTGACACCATAATAAAAGTGCATCCTTTGCGGATTTTGTTTCTTTATTGTCGACTTCTTCGATTGTGATATCTTGAATCTATATTTTTTTGTTGTGAAGAGAAGAGAATATAAAATATTAGAATTAGTAAAATTTCAATTGAAGTATAAACAAAAATTTCTTACCTGGAATCTTAAAATAATTGTCCAAATAAGACCCAAATTTAGTGCTGCATTACCATCAACAATATCATGTGATCCGATATTCTCTAAATGCACACGTTGTTCACGTAAAAACTGTAGAGCCTTATCGACATTTTCCAAACAATGAATTCTCATTTTTCCTTTTGTAGGCTTGGGTAATCGTTCTCCAGAGAGTACTTCTAGCAATCTAATTAAATTTTTACCATCACGCATATCAACGTAAAGATCCTGTATACGACAGTTGACCCGAACTAAATGTGAATTAACCCATTTCGTAAAGGTTTTTTTCTGTACAGATTCACGCTCCTCTGCAAGAGCTTTGATACGTGATCGCTCGAATAGGCGTGAACTTGAATTGCCTCCATCATATTCGTATTCATCGATATATTCGCTACCGGGACCCTGACTAGGATCCCAGCGTACTACGGATATATCAGTCGTCATTCTACTGAATGCAATTTAATTTTGTCGTTTTATAAAGTTATGATCCTTGTCCTCCTATTTTTTTTTTATTTATTTATTTTTTTTTTTTATGGGGCCGTTATTGGTGTGTGTGTGTGGATTTATTCTAGATCAGGGTAGTTGTAATCATTTACACCTTTTTAAAGGTATTGATTTTTATCTGAAAAAGAAAAATAAGAAAATGTTTACATATTTGTTATTACTTTTGATTACTTTGAAAATGTTATTTTTAATATTAAATTAAATAAAACTTTGACATTCTCCCAGTTTCACTGAACTTCATTTATAAGGATCAGTAAATAGGCTTTTGGCTGTAGATTGAAAATTTTTTTTTCATTTAAGGAATGACGAAAACAACAATAAAATCTGCGACAGCAACCAAATCAGGGTTAGATGGCATATTTTCGTTAAATACTAGGGGCTTTCGGCAAGCACTGTCCCAGTGAGACAACTGAGACAAAACTTTGAGCAACAGTCTCAGTTGTCTCAGTTCAAACCAATCAGCTGATTTGCCAATTTTGACATTTAAATAATTTTGATCACAGAAAATGGATAGTAATAAATTGAGAAAAATGTTGTTAGTTTATTCAAATAACTCACTAAACTTTAATTAGCAATTAAAATCACAAAATAACGAAACTGAGTCAACTGAGACAAGAAAATTCAGTTTCACTTGTCTCAGTTTCTCAGTGGTTGCGTTCGAATTTTGTAGCTCAATATGGAACTAAGACAGTTCACCGAAAGTCCAGTCTCAGTGAGCCAACTGAGAATATCTCACTTGTCTCACTGAAAATGTGCTTGCCGAAAGCGCCTACGTTGGGCGAATTATTACGTATATCATATTGAACTAAAACTATTCAAGAAAATGAAGGAGAATGTCGAGTACGAGTAAATAACGAACACAGAATTCTCATGAATAGCCCGAATGTCGAAAAAAAATGGAACGATATGGAATAGATGTTCTTGGAAACAATAAATAGAATTGGTTTAACAGTGGCATATTCTACCATTCAAAAATGAGGTGTTGCCTAAAATAGTTCGAGCTTTCCAATAATAGGTTGCTGCAATTCGAAAGTACTCACCATTATCAATTATCAATTGCTCGGTAACACTACTTTAGATTGATACTCTTGTTATACAGGGTGTCCTGTCGAGATGGTAAAAAATTTTAAGGGTCGAAAGTACAGCCTATTTGCGATCGAAAATGTTGTATAAAATTTTTTCGAGTTCGCACTATTTTCGAAGTTATAGGCGATTTTCGATTTTTTCGAAATTTTGAACTTTAAGTAACTTTATTGACCATAACTCAGTTCAGGTTGCTCACAGGACCTTTTTTCTTGTGTTTTACTCGTAACATTACATGATCTCATTCGGAGCAACTTGATTTTGAAAACGTTCACACATAATGGAAAAATTGGCAATTTGTTGCCAAAACATTTTTTTCGTCAGAAAATTCATTTGTCTTCAAAGTCATAAATCTCGAAAAGTAACCATGCCAACAGATGATCCGGCTCTCATAGAAAACATCCCTCATTTATTATCTTTTATAAAAGTACAACAAGATTAGTCCACCTTAAGTATTGCCAGAGTTACAGTAAAAACTTGCCTGCAACATACCTCTCATAACTTGAGCAAAATTAATTCGAATTGCTATAAAATCCGGAAACGCGTTTTGCGTGAACTCTATCTCCTCCGAATCTGTTTGACCTACAGCTAAGGTGAATATACTGTTGGATTCGGAACATAACTGGTTAGTTGTTAAAGTTAAATTCAATTTCGAAGTTCGAACAGTTTCGAAAATCTAGAGAGGCAAAGTTGACTCGATTTACTGAATTTTTGTGCATACTTCTTGAAGATTTTTTTTTATTTTCATATAGATTAAGGATGTAGAAATTTTTCCCAATTTAATAATTTTTTTCGATTTGCCCTCTGACTGGCAAATCGCGTTGGAAAATGCCCAATTTCAATTTTCGTTATAGCTCGGGTAGTTTCGAGTGGATTTTAATGAAATTTGGTGCGTATACCGGATTTACAAATACACAACTTTTTTTTCGATTTTCGAAATTCGAAATTCCCATTAAGTAACTATTCGAAATTTGAAAATTTTTAACATTTTTTTTTATTTTTTCGAAATTTCATATCTAATTACATTTTAGGCGATTTTCTTTCCCCTTTTCTCTAGATCCTTTTAATCTGCAACTTTTTTACACTGCATGTTATCAATCACAAAATTCTGTATTGCATTTTGGATTCTATACTGGGACACTTGCAACTTTGTACTGATATGCTCATTTATACTCCGCAACTTTCTGCATACCAAAAATATCAATTTTCGACAATTTTCACTACTAAATCTACGATTTACGAAAAATTTCACTTTTTTTCACTCTTCAATATTAGTACTTTCCTTCCACAGAGTGTAGACATGTGGGTACTCTATGGAAAGCTTGCAGTCTCTACTTTAAGAATCTGGAAAAAAAAATTCATATTTTCCAACTTTAGGTACATTGTTTCTTCCATCCTTGCAATTCGTTTTAATTTTGCTCAAGTTATGAGAGGTATGTTGCAGGAAAGTTTTTACTGTAACTCTGGCAATACTTAAGGTGGACTAATCTTGTTGTACTTTTATAAAAGATAATAAATGAGGGATGTTTTCTATGAGAACCGGATCATTTGTTGGCATGGTTACTTTTCGAGATTTATGACTTTGAAGACAAATGAATTTTCTGACGAAAAAAATGTTTTGGCAACAAATTGCCAATTTTTCCATTATGTGTGAACGTTTTCAAAATCAAGTTGCTCCGAATGAGATCATGTAATGTTACGAGTAAAACACAAGAAAAAAGGTCGTCCTGTGAGCAACCTGAACTGAGTTATGGTCAATAAAGTTACTTAAAGTTCAAAATTTCGAAAAAATCGAAAATCGCCTATAACTTCGAAAATAGTGCGAACTTGAAAAAAATTTATATAACATTTTCGATCGCAAATAGGCTGTATTTTCGACCCTTAAAATTTTTTACCATCTCGACGGGACACCCTGTATATTGGAAATTATTCAATGAGAAATATGGAAGACATTACCTCTCAAAATAGTACAAAAAAAACAACTCTTGTCTGTACGACTAATCTACGAATGACTATCACTCAAATCTGGTGAAAACGTGCAAGGGTATAGAGAATTGTGGGAAGATTAATGACCACATTGAAAGGGACTATAAAACAAATCTGATTAGTGTGATAAAACCTAAGCACAAATAACATAAACAGATTGAAACTCTGTACAGATGTCCTATACTCCAGCAAGGAATATAAATGCAAGAAGAAGAAAAACAAACAAACATAAAAAAAAATTGGAAAGAAAAGAAAATAACAGAAAAAAATAAACACAAATCAATGCAACTATCTCGTGATTAACCAGATGTTTTACAATATTTTAAAAGCACTAGAAAACGTGTGAATAACAATTTAATTCACGATTCAGGTGTGGTGTGTGAGCTTTTATTACATAACATTCCAAAAATAATCCCGACAAGGTTTCTTATCATCTCACTCAGATAAACTTGAGCAGGCATACCTACTTATGTACATACCTACATAAAAATGTCTCTAATCACTCTTGAGACTTCCTTATCAACATTCTGATGCAGAGAAATGTGTTAACGAAAATATATTTTTGTGTATGTTACTGAGGCCACAGCAGTATAACACAGAATGGACACACACACACATATATATATCTGATTACATAATAGAACTGAAGCCAACGCCTTCAGCAGTAGAATTGGATTTTGTTAATAAAAACGCTTAGTGCAAATGATTACGACAGCCAGCGTTTTTAATGCCATAGCAGCTAGCACCTCCCAATGATGTCATGCATTGAGATTATGTTGAGTGAGGCTGTTTAAAAAAACTAAACAAAAAAAAAAGTTATCAGAGTGAATCGCTCACGAATGAATTTAGTGTGATATGCATATTTAGTTATGCCCTGTAGATATATTGGTTGGAGGAATGGAATTGCTTTAGAAGAGGGCTGTAATTTATATCCAACTCTAGTCTGATTCGTTGAATACATGAGGATTTCTATGAATGTCTGGCAATTGACATTCAACAGCTTTACTTTAAGACCTTAGGACTCACCCAGAAATGTTGTAGTTGCCTGCTATATAAACAATACAAATACCAGATTTCCAATATCTACCGTGTGTCAGATCAAGCAGCCTTCCGATAGTACCATGCGATTCCTTGAAGGTGCCAATCAATAAATTATATACCTCCAGAGGTCCTCTCTTAGGAGATATAGTCATTTAAAGATATAGCTTCTGAGTTACTCTTAAATGTTGGATTATTGATTAACTAACAAAATTAGCTTTCAAAAGCGATGCTTTCTAGTAAGTTAAACTAGACAGATCACATCTTCTCTGTTGCCAAAGAAGCATCGAAATGTCTTGGATTTCTGAAAAGGTGTAAGAAATATTTCAGCCCGTCAAATCTAGCGCTCCTCTACAAGTCCTACATTAGACCTAGAATGGAATACAACTCCCTTCATTGGATATTGTCCAAAAGAGAGCCTTCAAGCTCATTGGCGATTTGACAATAACTTATCATATCGACTCACTCGAGCTCCGCCGCAATGTTGGATGCCTTTCGCTCCTTTATCGCTATATGCATGGTCAATGTTCTGATGAAATCTCTAGTCTAATCCCTTATAGAATGATTCCTGCACACAATACTCGCGCTGCAAACCGCGCACATCCCTTAACCCTTCAAATTACTTTCGGCCGTACAGTAAAATTCCGTGATGCTTTTTTATCCCGAACAGTGCGAATGTGGAACAGCTTACCATCTTCTGTTTTTCCCCCGGCATACAATCTGCGGAAGTTGAAGGGTGACATACATCGGCACCTCCGCCATTCTCCTCATATCCCCTAATCCTTTCCCTATCTTCTTCCTGCCATGCTGTGCTTTGCATCATAGGGTATCCCCTGAGCTTGGCTTAATAATAAAAAAAAAAAAAAAAAAGCAATGTTTTCACCCTTATTACCCATTACTCTTTATTTAAGTACATATCCCTGCTTTTTCTCAAATATTTCTGAAATATCCTGTATCATCAGCCAGCTCCTTCTTCCATATCTGAAGAGAAAACGGATGCTCTCAATCGCCCTCTGTTCTGTACAACATTTTTTAGTCCATTCCAGCCAAGTATAATTATAACTTCTGTTGTATGGTTCTTGCGTCCTACTGATGTGCCCAATGTGTGTTATTTCCTTCCTTCATGTCGTCGTCGTACGTTGTGGCCAATCGAATTCTATTTTCTTTCTTTAATCTCTTCATTAATACTGTCTTGGCCCGTTAGCTTCTTCAATTTTTCACCTGACATTCAATCTGTTCAGATCTAGAATTTCACGTAAACATCTATTTGCAAAAGTCTGTAAACGATTGAGTGATCTTCTACGTTTCACAATCAATCAGTAAAGAAAAGGTAGATCCATTTGAGTTTAATGGTGGTAATTATATTTTAATTGATGTATTCTTGGTTTATATCCGGTCGCTTCTATATTTGTTTATACAGGAACGGACATCTTTTTCTAAATCACCAGTTTCAGTAATTATGCTCTCGGTATTATTAACTAACAACAACCTGCACGCTATTGTTGTTCTTTTAATGACGTTCGACATTTCCTTGATTTTTTCCGATTTTCAAGTGTAATACCGTAGACACACGGGACATATCAATGATCATTTATGGAGCAATGATCATTGCATAGCTCGTGTGTCACTGCTTCATTGGCGCAATGGTAATTCGTTTCGTCATTGCACCAATTACGCCCCCATAAGCTCATTCGTTTGCAATTATGCATTGCTTGTCATTTCTTTTAGCGATAAGCGAGCTTTCAGCGGTGAAGAACTGCAAATTATTGGAAAAATCAGATGATTTTCCCGCCATCACTGTCAAAAACCAATTTGTGAAATTGGCTGATACATTTTTCAAGGTAAATTTTGCATGTTTCCCAAATTATTGAATTTTTTTAAAAAAATTCATACTTTATAAATGGAAAAAGAGACGAATGAAAAAGAGACGAAGATTGTGGAAAACTGCTGAAAATTATAATTTGTGCGAACACATATACGCGGATATGTTTGTGAAATTTAAGGATGTGGAAGTAATCGCCAGTATGCACAAGTGACACATTTAATGGGTTAAATCTAATTACGTGAAGACCTTAATTGCCGTGTGCCACCCCAAAACAGGAATGATCATTGATCCAATTACGTAATTGAGCCAATGATCATTGATATGTCCCGTGTGTCTAGGGTATTAGGTTAACTAGACTATTTTCTCTTCAGCAAAATTTGAATAATTGTTTTCATGTTCTGATGTCAATGGATGTGGTAAATTGCAGGTTTTCCAATAAGAGGTGTTATTTTGATATTCAAAGAAAAATGCCATTTTTTGAGATAAATGCTCGGATCTTTATATCATTATAAAGAAGAAGGTATGCCGTTAATAATGGAAAATAACATCAACCAAATGACCACCACGACCACGCCTACAGGACCATATCCTTTTCATGAAATTTTCCATAACCAAATCGCAAAGTGGCTGCCCTATGTCCTCGATAGCCTCACGAATTCCATCTTTGAGGTCTTGAATCGACGCTGGGTTGTTGGCGTAGACCTTCTCTTTCACATGGCCCCAAAGGAAGAAGTCGCAAGGTGTTAAGTCACAAGATCTCGGTGGCCAATTGTGATCACCTCTTCGAGAGATAACACGGTCCGGAAACTTTTCCCATAAAAGATCAATGGTTTCGTTGCTTGTATGGCACTTAGCGCCGTCTTGTTGAAAGTAAACGTTGTCCAGATCAATACCATCCAATTCCGGCCATAAAAAATCATTAATCATCTGTCGATAGCGCAATCCATTTACCGTAACTGTTGCTCCAGCCTCATTTTCGAAAAAGTAAGGTCCAATGACCCCGCGGGACCTTAAACCGCACCAAACACGTTGAGGATAGAGAGGCTTTTCAACAATAACTCTTAGGTTTTCCGAGCCCCAGGTGCGACAATTTTGCTTGTTGACGAAGCCATCGAGGTGGAAATGGGCCTCATCACTCAAGATGAGTTTTCGATGGAATTCCGGATCATTTTCATGCATTTCAAGGACCCAATCAGCAAAGACTCGACGTTGTTGATGATCGGCCGGCTTGAGTTCTTGTGTTAACTGAACTTTATAAGCCTTAAGACCCGAAAAAAACGTTTGTAAAATGCCTAATTCCAAAGAATGACGAGGAATGGACAAACCTGGGTTTTCTTCAACACTTTCGGCTACAGCAGCAATATTCTCGGCTGTTCTTGAGCGACGTGCACGGGTTTTATTCTTCACATCACTAACTTGTCCCGACAGCTCGAATTTTTCTACCAATTTCTGTATTGCGGTCCGACAAGGTGCTTCACGACGACCCAAAAATGTTCGAGTTTTACGAACCGTTTCTGCCACATTTTCACCATTTTTATAGTGAATTTTAATAATTTCAATGCGTTGTTGAATCGTGTATCGTTCCATTTTTATTAATGGCGTAGTTTCTACTTGTCAAAATGACAGCTCCAAAAGTGACATCTACCGAAATAGCGGGCTAATTAAAATAACACCTCTTATTGGAAAACTCTTTATCACCAGCATAATCCAAATATGTAAGACTAATTTTTAATGGGTATAAATGTAACAAAAAACTTTAAAAAATAAACAGAATGGTTGAGTACGCTGTTGATGTAATAATCCTGATATCACGGATGGTTTCTTCCGTTATCAGTGAGATTATGGCAGAAGCTTTAAATAAACTAAGTTCATGGTCCAGGGACCAAGACTTATATTCACAGCTGGCCAGATGCCAACTAAATATTTTTATATCACTTTGTATAGCCTGCTTCAGACAATTTTTATGACGAATAAATCGAATTGGGATCCGAATCCACATAAATTTGGATTATCCGGATATATGAATAACATCATTACCTGATTATCCGGAGCAAATTAATCCATCTGGGAATAATAAATTATTGAACTCGATTTTAGAAAAATCCTTCCTGGTTTATGTTGTTCTCTCAACTTCTGGAGGTTGGATTTTCTATCACTTAGGGAGATGAAAGACATTTTGACTGCAAATTGGTATTCTGTAATTCAAAGTTTTAAACGCTGAATTTTTTACTCCACTGAAAGAGAACATTTACTCTTGCGATATTTTTCTGCTGGAGAAGTAAGAATATGAACATTCAGAGGGTTCCCAAAGTTTTGAAAAAAATTTACTAAATGGAGTATTAGAGTTTTCCATGTTACAGAATCCGGACAACATATGTATATACAACGGTCCCAATTTTAGAATATGGAAATGGCCTTTAATAAGCTAATTCTAAATCTTTATGAGCAACATGTACCTTTAGAGCGTAAATATAAACATCGACTATCTTGTCCGTGGTTCACAGGCTATATAGAGGGTTAATTGCAGAGAGAAACATGCTTTACTGCAGATGGAAAAAGGTACGGACAAGCGTTAATTGGGATTAGTATCGCAGAGCACGTAACTTTGTTAAAGTGGAAATTAAGCATGCCAAGAGTGCTTACATCCGCTCTAAACTAAATGCCGATCTCTCTCCCAAAATCCTGTGGAGTAATCTGCGTAACATGGGAATCGCTGGTGCAGCCCGTGAGAACTGTTGTGTTGATCCTAATGACATGAATTTCTACCTTATAAGTGGCGTTGGTCATAACTCTCGTTCCTCAAACTTACATACTGGTACTTATTTGCAGGAGGCATTAGTTGATTCTGGTTTTTCATTCCATCCTGTAACTTGGGATGAAGTAGTTTTGGCAGTGTCTTCAATCTCGTCCAACGCTATCAGCATGGATGAAATTACGCTGAGATTTATCAAACACATATTGCCATTTGTCATTGAGGCTCTTACTGTCATTTACAATAAGTGTCTAAATCAGTCTGTGTTTCCCAAGAGCTGGAAGATCGTAAAGGTTATTCCTATCCCTAAAACTTCTCGACCTTCCTCGGTTAATGACTACAGAAGAATTCATATACTCTCTCCATTATCGAAAAGTCTGGAACGCATAATGTGTTCGCAAATTAATGATTATCTCCACTTCCAAAAACCTGCTTTCCACATTTCAATCTGGGTTCAGGACAGGACATAGCTGCACCACAGCTCTGGTTAAAATTGTCGACGATCTTAGTAAGAATATAGATAATAATCTGGTTAATTTTCCTACTTTACTTGACTTCTCAAAGGCCTTCGACTCAGTTGACTTTGGCATATTAATAACGAAACTGATTCATAGGTTTGATTTTTCTCTCTCTGCGGCTAAACTCATTTATAGTTATCTATACGGACGAACGCAAAGAGTGTTTGTAAATGATACATTATCGGACTCTCTCTTGATATTATCAGGGGTTCCTCAGGGCTCTGTCCTAGGCCCACTTCTTTTCAGTTGCTTCATAAACGATCTGCCCTCTGTAGTAACTCATTCTCAGGTCCACCTCTATGCCGATGACGTCCAGGTATATCTAGGATCTCCCCTTGGTTTAATTGAAGATGCTGCAAGCAAAATTAACGAAGACCTCTGCAATATCAGTGATTGGGCAGTAAGTAATTTGATTCTCTTAAGCCCCCGGAAGTCGAACTGTATTATATAATATACAGGCATGAACTTAATACGTCCTATTTTCCACCCATGCTTCTTGATTCCGTAGTGATGCCTTACTGTAGCAAAGTTAGGAACTTAGGTCTGACTTTTAATAAAACACTCACCTGGGATGATCATATTAGTAATGTTGCGGGTAGGATACATGGTGTTCTGCGCAGCTAAGCTTGTTCCACTTGAAACTCGACTGCGGCTCGTCAAAACACTTGTATTACCTTTATTCTTTTTTTCCGATATTATATATTGCCAAGCTAACTCACAGTCCAAGCGCAAACTCAATGTGGCATTTAATTCATGCGTACGTTTCGTCTATTCGTTGCTTAGATACGATCATGTCTCCCCCTACTTGAGTTGCTTAGTTGGGTGCCCTATTTTTATCTATTATAAGCTTAGAACACTTATCTTTATGTTTAAAATCATTCATTATAAAGTTCCTGAGTACCTCTATCTGACACTAGAATTTAGTTCATCAACTCGTACCAATAATCTCAATATACCAGTTCATATTATCTGCCAAAAGAAAAACGTCACTGCTAGTTCACGGAGCTCAAGCTTGGAATTCTCTACCTAATCATATAAAAAGTATCACATCGTTCGGTCGTTTCAAGCGGGCAGTTATCGGTTTCCTCAATCCCGCAATTTAATTGTTTCAGCATTTTACTATACTTTACTCTCTTACGTAGCTTTTTCTTTGGTTTTCTTTAGTTAATTTGTGTTGTACATTATTAAGTTTTTTACTTCATTAGTTCTTTACTTTGTTGCATTCTATACACTCTATATATTGTTATAAGTTTATTTGATATCGTTGGATTGTGAAAACTAAAGGGACTTTGTCCTAATTGCACAGTATAAAAATAAATAAAATTGAAATTGAAAAAAAAAATGAAATGAAAATTAATTTCTAGTCGAGGCAAGTTTTTCTACAGAGGAAATATTAGTATCTAATGGAAATTTTTTTCATATTTTGTTCCATAACAGGCCACCAGAGCACTCTATTTATTAAGTAAGTTTATAACTTCTTTCAGCTGATTCTATATTTCAATTCACAACATTTCTAGTGTCACATTCAATAATACTTAAAACTAACAAACAACCAAACATTGATAGTTTTTAAAGCCTCATTTTCACATAAATAAGCTCAAAAGTTATATAGTACGAGTAAGTGCTTTGACGTTTCGTGCCGCCTTTCATAGAGATGAACAAAATTCTCGAAAATAAGTGAGGAATATTCGTGAATTTCGTTCCTTTTATAATCTCTTAAGACCACTGCTTGCTGTTGGCTATAAAATACGTGGGGTATGTAATTTATGCAAATCAACCTGCTGCCATAAATTGTGATTCGAATACATTAGTGCGATGATGATGATGACGCTTGTTTGCCAACCTTCTACTACATATGTAATATATAACGGTGATGATATAATAATATAACTCTGGATCTGGGGACTGAATGACCAGACACACCTACACACTTGTTTCTATTGAACAGGGGAAGGAAGTCCCCCATTTATGCAAATTAGATCTGAGTTTAGACAATAATTTATTCTTCTTGTTTTTTTTTTTTGTTTTTTTTACGTGCACATAATCCGAGTGTTTGTTGTATGCTCTCATTTCAAACTGTTTCTCATTTTTATTAGCTGCGATATTATATTTCTTTTTCATTTTAATTGTTTTTAGCTTGATGCATTCAGGGATTATGTAATTTTTTTTTTCTGCACTAATATTTCAAAAACAACTAAATTAAGCTGTTTTCTAAATATCTATATAAAAAAAAAATATTTTTTTATATTTATACAGCTGAGAAGGAAGCTGTTGCTTGAACTTTGTTTGAAGAGTTCTTTGGTCTATTTCATGATATGGTCTTAACTAATTGCGTCTAAATGAATGCCCGATTCCAAGTTTCGTTCCTGTCCTATAGTCTAAGAAGGTTTTCTTCTTTTCGCAATACGTAGGAACCTATTCATAGATATTATGTTTGTAAACACAATGATAAAATCAACTTGACTATACAGGGTGTTTCATATATAAAAAAAAATTCAAAATGCATCTTATATAAAAACTGTTTTCTGGCTGCTAATTTGGGGTTATAAGCAGGAACCGAAAGAGTTATAAGAAATATTTTAAAAGTTTAGTTTTAACACTTTGTTATTGATGAAATAGTTAAAAAGAGAATTTTATTTTCTTCTGAGTAAATAACAGTCTTATCTTTAGTTGTATATTTCTCTCTCGATTTAACATTTAAAAATGTTTGTATTTTTTTCTCTCAAAAAATTAAACTCTTAATTCGAGCTTATCATTTTTCTCAGCATTTAACAGATAAAAATGAGTTTTATTTTTTTCCTCAAGAAATAAACCTGTCCGAATTAGGTTCTTAGGGAAAGAAAAATTAGAATCGACAACCCCTTCTTGGTGTTACCATACATAGCTTTGGATTTTCACTATAAACGGCGTTTTTAAAAAAAAAATTAAATTTCAGTTCAAAAATAAGTAAAAAACGAGTTTTCAAACAAAACTGAGGCCAAGCCGCATGAAAAATTAGAAAATAAACTTTTCTTCACACACAGAGGTGGACTCAGATTTTTTGATTGGGACATTTCTCTTGAATATTCTTTCTTTTCATGAATCAAATCACTTATTACCTCTGTTTGATCATAATGAAATATATCGGTGATTGTCAGCGAATAAAATCTGAGTCCACCTCTGTGTGTGAAGAAAAGTTTATTTTCTACTTTTTCACGCGGCTTGGCCTCAGTTTTGTTTGAAAACTCGTTTTTTACTTATTTTATTTTCTGCCTTTTTCACGTTAACTAAATTGTTATTACATGCTGCATGGAGATATTTTAAAACAATTTTTAAATCATGTTTGGTGCCGACCCGAAAACAAAAATTTTTCGAGTATTAAATCGTTAAGTACTGCAACGGTTTTCTGAAATTCAAATTATGTTTTAAACAGCGCTTTTTAGCTGTATTCCAACTTGATCCCATATAAAATGAATTTTCCCGATTTTCCATGTTTTCCACAGGCTTTTCCTATTACTATGATTTTTTTTAATTTATATGAATTTTCCTCCATTTTTCATGCAAGTTTTCATGATTGTTGAAGAGAAAGTATTGATGCCAGTAGGACGGAAAAGTCGGAAAATTCCGGAAATTTTCGGAAAATTTTCCAGAAAAATTGGAAAATTCTGCATTTTTCCTGAAACAGATTTATCACTAATCATATCGATGAAAATTTGTCCGATGATTTTCCCGCTTTTCCGGGTTTTCCACGGAGTTTTCCACAAAAACAACTTTATGCAACTCAATTCGCTCTACAACTTTGTCTTAGGTTGCATGCAAAAGCGTCAAAATCTTCCTTGGTCTGAAAAACTCCGGATAAGCGTTTTACATGAATTTTCCCCGATTTTTTCTGCAAGTTTTCACCATTGTCGGATTGTTGATAGGGAACTTGATCCTGCATAATTTAGAAAACTTTTTTACCGGAAAAGTCGGAAAATTCCGGAAATTTTTTTCGAAAAAATATCGGAAAACTGTGCAATTTTCCTGAAACGGATTTATCACTAACCAAATTTGTACCAAATTTTCAAATGATTTTTCCCGATTTTCCGGGTTTTTGATAGATTCAATTGTCACGCGACATGAACCTGTGTGCCAAATTTCTCGCTGTGATGATGAAAAGTGGGTCTACGAGAGTGTCGAAAATAGTAAAAAAGAAATAAATAGACAGACAAATTCGTGTACGTATCCTCAAAAATAGGACCGATCGGGCAATTTCTTCGGAAGGTTGCTGTACAAAATTTTTTAAAAAAATTGACAAGATGAAACAAATATATGACAACAAAAATAGAAAACGTCCATTGATAAATTTTATTTCCTGAGGAAAATAAAAAAACTCATTGTTAATTCTTATAATAGACGAAATATGTAAAACTCTGGCAAAGAGTTTTATGAGTTTTATATCGCTGTAAAATAATAGAAGTATTTTTTTTAACAGTTAAAATTGAAATATAAAAAATATGTCTTACAATAACAGTTAGGATTGGATTTTTATATTAAAATCGAAACTTTCTTGATTTCAACGTCTGTACATAGACCCTTTTTATTTATTATTTAATTTATTTATTTATCACTAGTTGTAATTACATAGATTTGTCTAAATCTAACCTAATTTACAACTAATGTTCAAGGGCCCACGGCTACTAGGCCATCTGGGCATAGACCCTTTTTGTACTACGCTACTTCCTAGAAAACTTTATGAAAGAGTTTTTTCGCTTGCAAAAAAATAACAGTTATTTTCGGTCCCTGGTTATGGAAAGCAGATATAAAGATCTTGTAAAACAAAATTCTCAGCAGTTTTTTTCTTTAAACACCATGTAACTTAAAAACTACACCTGCTTTGACAAGTTGCTGAAGAGAGATATTCCTTCATCATTTCCAAGGATTAGATGGCAATCTGCCAAACTTCTCCTTTACACATAATATGGCTACAAAATACAGAGCTCAGGATTTCGATCCTATATTCGCATATACATACATTGTATGTATTAACAGAGGTTCCTGTACCAAGTCGTACACACGTTTTATCCATGCAAACTTCAATAAGAATTCGAAAATTTACAAAGAACCATTTAAGCTATTAATAGAGAGGCGCTCTTAATTGATTTTTCAGATATATTTATAAGCATCGGTATGCCTTTAATTACGAGAATATCGAATGATTCTGTTGGCCGCCCGTTCACGAAATCTTATGGTAAGTAAGAACATTTCAATTTGAAAATGATTATGCAAATTCTATGGAAAGATGTGGAGGCTTTATTTTGGTACATGTATACATATGAGAACGCAGCTTCTCTCAACTCTCTCCATTAAAATTGCAATTAAGAGAAGAATCGAACAAGTGTGGGAACAAGTAGGCTACATAATTATGTAGAAATTAAAGTATCAAGGTTTGAGTTACAGGTGATCACGTTTGGCAATTTTATGGAAATGTTTAGTTTCATTTCGTACCACTTAATTTATACCCATAGAGTGACATTCCTAAACAAGCCAAATAACGTTTCCGCCACGAAAAATAGTTACCAGCCAAATTTATATCAAAATTGTTGAATTTTCAACAAATGCAGCATTCAAAAACACAACTATTGAGAAACGCACGCCAAGCACGATGAAATGTATCTTTTTTATTTTCTTTGATTCCTACGAGATAATGCATTATTAATTCTGACCAATAGACAAAATTGAGGGTAAATTAAAAAAAGAAGAAAAAAAACACGGTACAAGTAAACAACCTTGTGGAACTCCGAATATATCTAGAATATTTTGTAAATTCGACATTTTATTTTTCCGGAAATTTTCTTGTCTTTATAACATTAATTGAGTTGAAATTTTTAGAAAAAATATATATATTGTTACGTGCCACAAAGTGACACAAGCGACATCTGTTGGGAATGGAAGCAACTTTAGGCTAGTGAGACATCTTAGTAAACCTTGAGTTCGGAAAACGGAATATTCAGGAAGGTTCTAATATAATTTGTAGAGTATAAATACGGAGCTACGCACATCCAGGAGGCGGAGTATTATTTCAGACAGTGAAGTGAACGAAGTAAACTATTTGGATTGCTATAATTAGAAGTACAGTACTAGCGATAAATAAAGAGTTGATTTAATAATTGTTTGTGAATTATGAGAGTAAGAGTAAACAGTAAAGTTAAATAAAGAAAGAACTTTTGAATTATATCCTAAATATTGTGTTTCAAATAACGAACTAAGGCCACGCTCATAACAATATCTATATTTACGTCAGCAGCGGATGCACAATTTTTATTGGTTACAATTTATTTATCTTATAATTTATTAAGAGAGATTAACACGAAACGTACAAAATACAGATATTATTTACTGTTCAATCAATTTTGAAAATTGATTACAGCTTAAAATATCAAACGTAACCGAATAATTCCTGAGAAAATGAAAAGTCGATGGCTAAAATGACACATGATATCACGATAAAGTTAGGAAAGTAAATATTTGCTGCCGCGCTATTGAAATTTTTTTTTCTTTCCTTGATTACTTCAAGCTAAAGGAATTTCTGTTGATATGGGAACAAGTGCACGTTGATTAGTTTTTAATATGTAGGTACGTTAATGTATTTGTATGTGAGAGGAAATATTTCATGAGAATTTTGTTTTTCTTATTTGAAAATTAAGTTTTCAGCAACTAGTTAATTGGATCTATAAAAATATTTTATTTTTTCTTAAAAAAATCTTTTCATATTTTCATGTTGTGTATGTGAATTAAAAAGCGTTTGTCTTTGGTGTTTTTCTTTCTCGGTTTCCAAGTGTATAGTCTGATTCAAACTGTTATTTTTAGACCTGCACATTCATACACACTTTTTTTTCTTTTAAACCATGATATTGAAATATTTTACATATGTAAATACGCCCACTTAATCGAACGACGGTTCTTGTGGAAGATAAATCTCAAAGTATTTCTTTGCTATATAGGAATCATCAATATGAGTGTTATGAATGAGATCTGTTAGAGATTGGGAGATTTAAATACGTTTTTGGTACACGTATGAGCCATTTTATATTTTTGTTCATTTTCTTAAATCTTTTTCAGTATAGATGATTTTTTATGGATTCGTTTTTGACTACGAACTCTTCTTGTTCTTGCAGCATCCCACCTATAGTCTTCAGCATTATACAATTGGTAAAAGTCATCATTAATAGCGAATAGCGGAAATTTTACTTTTAACTATTCTGTATTGGGAGTAGTTTTTTTCTATGCTCGAAAGAGTTGAACAATTTGCAGGCAAATTGTTAATATTGGAAAGTATAGTTTCTTTCCAGTAGAAATTCCTTTGATTTTTCACCCATTCCGATAGTATCTTTGACAATACAGATTTCACAATATTATAATCACCTTGAATGAAAATCTGTTTAAAACAGAGCCAGAAGGACTACTCTACTGTCAGAGAAAATGTACAGAGTATAGTATCTAGATATTGTGATATATATGTTGCCCATTAAAGATTCGGAATTGCAACAGCTCCTTCAAAATTCTCGGTATAAATTCGAAAAATTCCCCATTTTTGGCTCTAGCAAAGAGCTATACTGTGAAGTTTCGGAAACCAATATACGCTTTTAGAGTACAAGTTTTCAAAACCATCCACGATTTGTCCTACCCGAGCATTCGCACAACAAACAAAATGATTACGTCTAGGTACTTCTGGACGTCCATTAAAAGGATGTCAACACTTGGGAACGGGCTTGCATAGCTTGTCACCAATTCAAGGTATCTAGACACGGCAAAAATGCCCTAGGCTCGTTTCACGAATGCACTGAGCGTTTCCAGACTTGATTTTGTTGGTCCGATGCCCCCCTCACAAGGTTTTAGGTATTGCCTGACAATGATAGATAGGTATACGAGATGACCAGAAGCCATTCCTCTAATGGACATTAGCGCGGAAACAGTCGCGACTGCACTCTGCCAAGTGTGGATAGCTCGTTTCGGTGTCCCTAGAACGATCATCATAACAGATCAAGGGGCACAATTCGAAAAGACCTGGACAAAGGCCTTACACTTTTAGGGAGGAATTTCTCGCCACCCCTGCAGAACTTGTGTACGGTGAAGGCCTGCGCATACCCGGTGATTTTTTACAAGATTCACAGTATCGGCCTCAAAATCAATTGATCACCTCTTTACGCGATCTTTTCTCGGAAATCAGATCTGTCCCAGCATCGAACCACTCTCGTCGAGCAACTTTTACATTTAAGGACCTGGACAAGTGTTCTCACGTGTTCCTAAGAACCGATGCATTACGCACGTCCCTCGGCTCCAAGCACCTTACGAAGGACCTTATAAGGTTATTCAACGTAGAAAGCACTACTTCATCCTCAAGATCAAGAATAGGGAGGTTAACGTTTCGGTTGATCAATTAAAACTATGTTATATTTATTCAGAGGCTTTCAGCGAAGACCAAGAGTATTCAACGAATATTTGATCTCGTGCTACTCTTGCACCGGAGGAATTTACTCAGCCATCGACTGGTAGTTCCCCGATGCAAGAGAAGGGTATTGAAGAACGTTTCCGGCAAGTGACGGAAGACTTCAATGCACCGATCAACTCACACACTATAGGACGGCGTCTCCGTCGGGTGCATCAACACGACATATAAGGTTTATGCCTGATGGCATTTTTTATAAGAGGAGGGCGATTCCGCTATAGACAATTATCGACATTAATTTTTTATTTTATATCACAATATTTGTTACTTTTTTTTATATCAGTGCAAAGAAGAAGGTCAACATTTAATAATAAAAAAAAAAAATTGATTTTACTTCATATTGAAGTTTTTGGCGCGCTTGAAAATATTATCATTCGAAGAATTGGTATAAACTGCTAAATCATACCTTGCAACACTGGCGCGAAACTGCTGTTACGGACAGTTTGAGATTATATTTTACCGCTAAACGTGTTAGTGACAATATTCATTTATTTTTATGTGCTCTAAAAGCTGTAAGTATTTGTTGTTATTTTTTTAAGCATCATGGGTTCTAAAGAAGTCACTGTTGGCTTGTTGCACCCGCGATGCAAAAGATATAAAAGTTTGTGTTTTTCACAGAAATAAAATGCTTAAGTTTGGAAACTTTGTAAAAGTAAGAACAAAGACAAATTTAAGGGACCGTCTCAGTGTAACCGGCCAAAAAATTGTCAATTTTCGGATGGATAGGAAGTGGGTCGGGATGATTTTTTTACGAATAAGACCACTCTTTAGCAATACAAAAATATGTTTGTCATTAGTTTTTATTTATTTTTACTTGTTGTTAATAATTATTTTAGAAAGTGAGTTAATAAAATAAGTAAAAAACGGGTTTTCAAACAAAACTGAGGCCAAGCCGCATGAAAAAGTAGAAAATAAACTTTTCTTCACACACAGAGGTGGACTCAGATTTTTTGATTGGGACATTTCTCTTTTGACGTTTCTCTTCATGTATCAAATCACTTATTACCTCTGATTGATCATACTGAAATATATCGGTGATTGTCAGCAAATAAAATCTGAGTCCACCTCTGTGTGTGAAGAAAAGTTTATTTTCTACTTTTTCATGCAGCCCTCAGTTTTGTTTTAAAACTCGATATGACTAAATTGTTGTTACGTGCTGCACGGAGATATTTTAAAACAATTTTATGACGGCTGAAAAGACACTGATTTACTGAATTTTCCCGATTTTTCATGTTTTCCACAGACTTTTCCTATTACTATGAATTTTTTTTTTAAAAAATTTACATGAATTTTTGTCGATTTTTCATGCAAGTTTTCATGATTGTTAAAGAGAAAGTATTGATGCCAGTAGGACGAAAAAAAAAATGATTCCGCATATCTTATAAAACTTGTCGGAAAATTGGCAAATTCTGCATTTTTCCTGAAACAGATTTATCACAAATCATATCGATGAAAATTTTTCCGATGATTTTCCCGCTTTTCCGGCTTTTCATGGAGTTTTCCACAAAAGCAACTTTATGCAACTCATTTCGCTTCCTTGGTCGGAAAAACTCCGGAAACGCGTTTTACATGAATTTTCCTCGATTTTTTCTGCAAGTTTTCACCATTGTTGGAGAGAAAGTAATGATGGCAGTTGATAGGGAACTTGATCCTGCATAATTTAGAGAACTTTTTTACCGGAAAATTTTCCGAAAAAGTTGAAACATTTCGGAAAAATCTGCATTTTTGCTGAAACGGATTTATCACTAATCAAATTTGTACCAAATTTTCAAATGATTTTTCCCGATTTTCCGGGTTTTCCATGGAAATTTCCGGTTCAAATTTTGACAGATTCAATTGTCACGCGACATGAACATGTGTGCCAAATTTCAGCTCGCTGTGATGACGAAAAGTGGGTCTACGAGAGTGTCGAAAATAGTAAGAAAGAAATATACAGACAGACAAATTCGTGTACGAGTTAAAGGGACGGGCTGGCCTCAAAAAATGGGGGCAATCCGGGTCCACGGTTGTGGTCGCAGTTTGCGTCTGAAATAAAAAAATCAAATTGATTATTAATCTGTAGGGAAGCCGCTATGTCCCTATGGAGGTTTTTTTTTTAATTTGACAAAATGGCGACGGCTTGCGGAAAAAGTACTAAATTTAGCCCTGTTTTTCAGCAGTTTTTCGTGTGAAAAAATAAGAAGATTTCAAATTTCCATAGGGACATAAAGAATGAAGTAAAGAGAATTCCGTAAAAATTTCAGGTCGATAGCTTGAAAACTCTCCTTTGAGAGTTGAAACCGTTTATAAAAAGGACATTTCGAGAAAAACGCGTTTAAAGTTTGGAGGGTTTTTTTTTACATAAATTGTCTACTTCCAATCAATCGGCCATCCCAGCTCCATACAAAATCCCTGACGAATTTGACCACTCTATTTCGGTTATCGAAGAGCAGGTAAGAACCATAGGTAGGGATGTGCCGTTAGGGACGGAACAAAAGAAATGACGGTTGAACGGTAGGCCGGCCCATCCGCGCGTCGCCTTACGCTCCAATCTCTTTTACGAAGAAAGGTTGTACCGAAACATTACTTTTTTGTATATCTTCAGCGATTCTTGCGCCGCTCAATTCAAGAATCGGTATATAATGGCCAGCATGAATGCCCTCAAAGCAGAATATGGATTCACTCATCTCGAATGGAACTATTTCGCTGCCTCACATGGAAAAGGTGCCGTCGATGGAATCGGTGGAAGTGTCAAAAGATCAGTGTGGACTGCTGCAAAGTCCCGGAGAGCCATCGTCAACAGTGCCCATGAATTCTATGATTTGGCACGCAGTCTCTCAAAAAACATCTTATTTATATACGTAGCTAAAGAAGAAGGTAAAGAAAAGATGGTCATGTTGGATGATAACTGGGAAGGGCTGAAAAATACACAAGGTATTCAATCAAAACATTTCTTTCAATCTGAAGACAGCGATAGCATTTGCGTGGCGCAAAACTTCTCTGTTTCATCTCAAATGCACATTGGTCTTGAAATCTCCGAAAACCACCACTAAAAATGGAATTGATTGGGACGATAACGATTTGGAATCTCTTACAAATTATAAAATGCAAAAGATAACTCTGTGTCCTGATATATCTGCACCTTCAGTATCAGATCAGAGTAAATCCTTCGTGCCACCCAAAAATGAAATTGTGTTCTGATGTTTACAGTGATTCAGACGACGAATCTTTAAATGACGAATCTTCAACAACGTCTCTTAAATCCTCAAAATTACCAGCAGAAGCATGTCCTGAAACTGGTACTGCCTTACCAAAAGATATTTGCGCTGGTTTTTGTACGTGCTCGTATAACTTTTCTGCAAGTCCAGCAAAAAAATTACTCAATATCGCTATGTGGGGGTATGTCAAAGCAATATGGATGAAGATGGCGAAATTAGAGTACAATTTCTAACGACGATTGATGGGCAAACGTTTCACTGAAATCGTGAATGACATAGCAGACGTGCAATTTGAAGACTTTATCGCAAAGTTGGAAGCGCCAGAGAAAACGATTGATGGAAATGATATGTTAATAGAATTTTCGACGAATATTGAAGTATTTGACAAAGAAGTGTACTGATTAGTAATAAAGATTGTTTAAACTCTTATTTCGTTCCTCTATAAGTTTTTATTTATATTTATATTCACTTAAATTAGACGGGTTGCACCCGTGATAATTTTGTGTTGCACCCGCGATAATTTTGTGTTGCACCCGCGATTGCTTCAAAAGTGAAAAATTCATTGTTTAGTTTTCTTTTGTAGATATTTTTCTATTTCTTTACTTGATTAGTTTAACGCCTTACGAAATATCAAGACATAACATAATAAATGATTCCCAAATAACAGACTTTTGTATTTTTGTCTTATGATTTAGAAAGGTCGGGACAACTTTGTTGCACCAGCGATAGCCCTTTGTACCTACCTCCTGACTATTTAATTATTTCAATAAAATTCTTATAAATGAATAAAAAGTGAACATGTTAAAATGTAGCCCTTCCAAGAATAATTTCATTAAACATGTTTTTTATTTTATTACTAAGAAACTTAAGATGCGTCTAAATGTTACACCCCCGATAATGGAACCACCCCCAGGAATATGGTTTACAAAAAAGTTAAATTCCGATATTTGGTTGACTTTTTTGAGTATTAACTTCGAAAAAAAAGGGAGGAGAAAAAAAACTCAAAAGCATTGGATTTTTCCAATGATTTTCTAATTAAAGTTAAATCATATTCATAGCAGAAGATAGGGTGATTCATTAAAAATCATTTACATATCGCACGTATCACCTAAAGCGTTAGGATTTAGACATTTTGAAATATTTACAACATTAATCCACCTGAGGATAAAAATCAAATTAACTTCGGTTATATTATGATCCACATTTTAATTCATCTGGAAATGAGAGCCTTTTTTAACCTTTTGGATTTACCAACCAATTTAATTTGACATCGATGATATTTTTTTCCTATATACTAAATAGAAAAATGATTTCAATTTAAACTCAGCTTTATCAGTGAGCGAAAAATTCTCAAAATGACGATAGTGACCATCTGGTTTTAAAAAAAAAATTTTTCTTCTCAACGAGACCTAACCATAATTCAAAGATTGTCCACTATATCATAGAACACCATGTACCTATGTAAATGCATAGTAGTAAGTAGCACTCATGCGTTCGTTTATTTAACATATAAATTAAGTCGGTCAGTGAGTATTAAAAACAGCCATATCGATGTGATCACATTACACAAATGGAAAAAAAACATCTGTCGACATTTTAGATCTATTAAAAAGAAACTGCGGTAAATATAGAAACGACTTTTTAAACGATACAACAAAATGTTGTATGACAGCGAAAAATTAGCATCCACACAAGACAAAAACGGGAGCAGCCATTTAAGCCATCCGCGTCGCTAATAGCAAGAGAATTCGCTATGCAAGCAAAAAATCATGTCCATGGTAAATAATAAAATCCCACTTCCACCACAAATCATGTCACGAATTATTAAAAAAATCTTAGATTTGAGTCTATCGAAAAAGGACTGGACAGTATTTAATTATGATGCTTATTAGGGAAAACCAGAGAAATATAGCACTAATCTTCTTCATGCGTCAACTGATTTTAGATGTAGAATAGCCCTCAGGAAGCCCAAGCCTCCAACAATTAGACTACCGATTGTAAAATATTGTAGAGAAAGAGACCTGCTCTAAACCTAACTAAAATATTAAAAATATCAAAACCAATTTTATGTATGAAAAATCTACTGCAGTGTGTTCCAAGCGGAGTTTCTGGCTATTTGTAAAGCAGTAAGGCTGCTAGCTACAACCATAAATGGCACAAGAACTAGATGTCGCATGCAGTACCAAAAAAGTATACAAAATTTATATGGCTGGGTGGTCCATTCCGGAATGGACCACAACGTTTGAAATGATGTATACGTCGAGTGATTCATATTTTTTCGTATCTGAAGTGGTGAGAATTGATTGACTGATTGATTTAAGAGGTTTGGGACCCCTTTCAGGTCCCCCGAACGAAGGCCAAGTCAAGGCCCATTGTTCACCCTCCCAACCGGACGCTCTTATAAATTTCAGTATTGGCTCCCAGCCCTCCTTGCCGGCATCATGTAACTCTTCCAGGAAGCGTGAACCAAGAATTCTGTAACGTATTCCTGAGAGGGCCGGGCAGTGACATAGAAAGTGGGTTCCTGTTTCGGATTCCTCTCCGCAACCCCTGCATATAGGATCATCAAGAAGTATCATCCTGTGAAGGTGGCCCCTGAGAGAGGAATGCCCAGTGAGAATGGACACCAGAGTTCTCAGGGTTGGCTTGTTGAGTTTTAGGAGCTTATTCGTTTGATTTGAGTTTGGTGTACCCGACAGTTCCTTTGTTGTCCTACCCGTAGGATCTTCTAACCAAAGGCGACTGTATTGGCGGTCAACCCAGCTTGAAATGATTGAGACAAAGTGTTTTGGTGCAATCCCGACTGTAGAGGCAGGTTCCTCTGAGGCTGCTCCAAGACGAGCAAGTTCGTCTGCCCTTTCATTTCCGCTGATGTTGCTGTACCCCGGCACCCACTGCACTATCACCCTGTTATTCCGAGAAAGGGAATTCAGGGTGGTTTTGCACTCCATTAATAATTTGGAAGTTATAAAGGGTTTAGACAAAGTTTTGAATGGCTATCTCCTTATTCTCAGTGTATGAGTTAAGGAGGTGTCTTCCCGCTTCAAGGATAGCCTTGACTTCTGCCTGGAAAACCGTGGAGTGGTTTTCAAGGTGCATGGAGAACTCAATTTCAGGCTCCTGACAGAAAACTCCCGCTCCGGTGCCTTCATCGAACTTAGAACCATCAGTATATATTATATTTGAGCCCCACTTCTTCCCTACTGCTCTACGGCACATTGCAAACACTATAAGAGCTTTGTTCGCTCTGGTCTTCGAGGTGTGGTTTCCAGTTTAACTTTTTGTCTAGAACAGTACCTAGGTATTTCACCCTGTCCTTTAATTCCAAGCGTGTGGAGCCAATAAGGGGCAGGTTTAAACTAGGGATATTCTTTTTCATGGTGAATAGGCATAAGTCAGTTTTCAGTGGATTGACGAGTGGTGAAGTGGTGAGAAAGTCGATCAAATGTGTACTAAACTGCTATTATAAAAACATTTGCTTTTGGCACGCTTCATTCCAGAATGCACTACCCATTTCATAGTCTGTATACTCTGCTTATAGTATGCCATGCGACATCTAGTTCTTGTGCCATCCATGCTACAACTTCTAAGGTACCTAACGATCGAGTTATCAGCATTTGTATTAACCGCCAAGCTGCAATCAAAACGCTGAACTCGAATACCATGAGATCGCGCCCACTGCAACGGTGTCACTATAAGGTCGGGAAACTGAGTGCTAACCATAGTTAGGTTATCCTCTGCGGGTCACAGACACATACCTGGAAACGAGGCTGCTGATGATCTGGCCAGAAAGGGTTCCGCTATGAAGATATGTCTAGCAGAGTAGCCCATAGGTCCGCCACAAGAATCAATAAAACCGGCAAATCGCGGATGGGGAGAACTGACCAAATGCGCGATTTCCAGACAGCTCTGGCCCGATATATGTCCTGGGAAGACTGAATATCTCCTGAAGAGGACCCGGAATGACCTACGTAATCTTACTGCAATTATCACGGGACACTGCCTCTTCGGCAAACATGTAGAGCGCATGCAAGTTTCATAGAATGACTTTTGCAGAAGCTGTATGTATGGACGAGGAAGGGTTTGGGACCGAGTTTTGGTAGCTTAGCCTTGCTAAGCGTAAGAGGAATACGCCTGGTAGCTACTTTTTCTACGAACTGGGGGATAATTAGCATAGCCTTGGGTTCCAATAAGGTGATATCTCAATGGACCATAGATGGTCTAAGTTTGGCTGGTCGTACATTCTATCACGGCGGCCGCCACTCTAAGCGAACCTAACCTGTATGTACAAAGACAACAGCTTCGACAGAAATGATTCGTACGGCGATAAATGAATGACCGAACCCAGACTTTAAACTTCTTCGTATATTTTACTTTATTTTCTTTTAATTCGTTTAATTAAAGGTCTTTACATACTTATATTATGGTGAGACTACTTAGACTTGCTATGTACGTCGTATACATACATATAAAACCAAGTACGCGCTCATCCTCTGCCTTTTCTATGGAATATGACAAGTTTAATTGCACGTCTGTGACTTTGAAATTCCATAGTTTCCTCATCAAAGCCCAGACGAGGAGAAGAAAAGAAGCATTATGTAGTTCATCATTATAATATCATAAAAAACTGAAAAGAGGACACTATCAACATACTTAATGAGCGAGCAGCAATAAGTATATATGTATATGTATGAAAATATTATTTTCAATAGTATTTGTAAAATTGCTGTCATCATTAAAACTACTAAATTCAAAAAGATCCTGTCTAGGGTCATGAAGGATGGATTTTGTGTGTTTTCATGTACAAACATATTACCTACATGCATATCATTCTTAATCACCTCAGCCGGCGCTTAGTCTGCAAACAAACATCACTGAAAATATCTGTTTTTTCCGCACTGCCATAATAGACATAAACCCAAGTTGTTTCCCCAAACATTTCATTCTCTTTTCAAGGGGCTTCATGCAGCGCCAACAGCAGAAGTTGTAGTAGTAGTAGTAGTAGCTGATTGAAAACCAAACCAAACGACCGCACCATTTGAATTTCTATTTACATAAGCAGCAGCATGTGAGTGATATGAGGGAGTGGGAAAAATAATAGTGGTGCACAAAACAACGTCATATACGTCACCCCCTTGGGGGTTAATGGACACATACAGCAAGAGTGCAGTGCATGTTTCTGACTTGTAGCTGTCTCACCCACCAACGAACAAACTACCCACCCACCACAACACCGGAATTGTAGAAAATGAAAGGAAAGAGGGTGCCACTTGAAACAGGAAGTTGTATAATCTGTATGTTTTTTTTTTCTTTTTGCAGTATTTAATGGATTACGTATGTATGTTTGTGTGTAGGTACATTATCTTTAACATCATAAAATATTTAAAGGTATATATGAGATTATAACATAGAAAGGGAGCTATGAGATCATTATACGGAAGTCCATGAAATAATCTTAGAATTAGGTTGGACATCAAAAAGTGTTTTTAAATTATCCAAAATTGGACCAACCAACGTCCTTGATGTAAATCATGAAGAGTATTGGACTGAGATGGCTGTCCTGAGGAACATCAGAAATGTTTTGTAAATTCACAGAAAGAGCATTCGGGGAAAAAATCTGTGTGAAGAGTCTGCCATTTTCTGTTGATATGGAGACAACAGATTTAAGCTCCGCCAAACATCATCCATGAATGGCATAAGTGACAAACTATTATCGTTCTGGGAGACAAAAATGATGAGCCTTTTTTTCGAAAATAGATCATCTGAACTAAACTGTAATAAAATAAGTAAAAAACGAGTTTTTAAACAAAACTGAGGCCAAGCCGCATGAAAAAGTAGAAAATAAACTTTTCTTCACACACAGAGGTGGACTCAGATTTTTTGATTGGGACATTTCTCTTGAATATTCTTTCTCTTCATGAATCAAATCACTTATTACCTCTGATTGATCATACTGAAATCCATATATCGGTGATTGTCAGCGAATAAAATCTGAGTCCACCTCTGTGTGTAAAGAAAAGTTTTTTTTTCTACTTTTTCATGCGGCTGGGCCTCAGTTTTGTTTGAAAACTCCTTTTTTACTTATTTTATTTTCTGCCTTTTTCAAGTTAACTAAATTGTTATTACGTGCTGCTTTCCATGTTTTCCACAGACTTTTCCTATTATCATGAATTTTTTTTAAAAATTTACATGAATTTTCCACGATTTTTCATGATTGTTGAAGAGAAAGTATTGATGCCAGTAGGACGAAAAAAAATGATTCCGCATAGCTTATAAAAATTTTTTGTCGGAAAATTCCGGAAATTCCAGAAAGATTGGAAAATTCTGCACTTTTCCTGAAACAGATTAATCACTAATCATATGGATGAAAAATTTTCCGATGATTTTCCCGCTTTTCCGGATTTTCCATGGAGTTTTCCACAAAAGCAACTTTATACAACTCATTTCTCTCTACAACTTTGTTTTAGGTTGCAAAACGCTCAAACGCTTCCTTGGTCGGAAAAACTCTAGAAAGGGGTTTTACAAGAATTTTCCTCGATTTTTCTGCAAGTTTTCATAATTGTCGGAGAGAAAGTAATGATGCCAGTTGATAGGGAACTTGATCCTGCATAATTTAGAAAACTTTTTTACCGGAAAATTTTTCGGAAAATTCGGAAAACTGCATTTTTCCTGAAACGGATTTATCACTAATCAAATTTGTACCAAATTTTCAAATGATTTTTACAGATTTTTCGGGTTTTCCATGGAAATTTCCATCAAATTTTGATAGATTCAATTGTCACACGACATGAACCTGTGTGCCAAATTTCAGCTCGCTTTGATGACGAAAAGTGGGTCTACGAGAGTGTCGAAAATAGTAAAAAAGAAATATACAGACAGACAAATTCGTGTACGAGTTAAAGGGACGGGTTAGCCTCAAAAAGATGCGAAGTGCGATTTTTCAGAAGTATGTTCGAATTCTAGCTTAACATCTCTAAAGCTACAGCCAGAATTTATTAATCAGTTTGTCGATTTTACATTCAATGTACATACATATGTGCATGTACATAGGTATTCAGGCCATTAGAAAATTCCACCGGGCAGACCAGTTCGTTAGTTTTGGGTATACATATACACAAAAATTTCATATATATAAAAAAAAATGGTTTTGAAATGTAAATGTTAAAGATTGTCAGTCAGTATTTTTCTGCAGTAAAGTATGGGATTCCACAAGGGTCTATATTGGGTCCATTGTTGTTTATTTTACACTTTCTTGTAATAATCAAATCTTCATAGACGATATTAATTTATCTAGTTAAAAGCTTGAAAATGATTCTAAAAACGAATATAAGATCCATTTCTACTTATCTATCTGCTAAAAGTTTATCTAGAAAGGATTCGGCTTTTTTGGTGAGGTAATATCATCGTTAACCACATATATTTTATATCGCAACTAAATTTTCCCATTTTTAAATTCTGCTAATTCCAGCTTAATATTGCAACCTATCTTGACATGGAATCTCGATATTTTTTTGTATTGCATTTTTATAATGTAAGGGTTTAATACTTTTACATTAATTTTTTATACGTGATGAAATTCAGCTGCAATTAAAATTTTACTGTGAATATCATCATAGATACTTCTACAAAATACAGACCGCTCTAAAAATAAGCAATATTTAAGAATTTTATTTAAATATTTCAAAATTTAAAATTTTCACTTAGGTGATATTAATTTATAAAAATTACATAACATAATTTAGTAATGTTACCTAAAAAGATGTATTTTCTTCATATAAAAATAAAACGGAAGCTATATACAGGGTGTTTCCCACTAGGAAGTCAATAGAGCGGGAGGTGATAGTACTCACCTAGACTAACCAAAAATGGTATGGCAGGGGGACGGAAGGGGGGGGGGCGAGGGGCGGGGGCATAACAACCGTTTAGGAGTTACAGGGTGATTAAGAAAATAACTAGTTTTTCACAAAACACCCTGTAAACTACAGGGCGTACGGTCACAGTTAAAAGCTCACTGTATGCAGAACTTCATGGCCTTTCCAACGACAGCTCATCAATCAGCACCATACCCCTCGGCCCATCAAGAATTATGGTTGTCTAAACTAAAAATTTCGGATTTTCTTACCTTTTTTGTTAATTTAACCTCTATTATTTTTGAAAAAAGGTCGTTAACATAACTTTTTTTTATAAAAACTGTAAACTGTAGACTCTCCTCTTTAATTTGACCCAGTACACTCTGTGCGTTAACTGTAGCCGTTAAACAGTTATTAACTCATCACCTATTCCGGTCACACCGAAATTAGACGATATTTTTTAGAATGATGTGCTAAGGGAACAAATTATCGTTGAGAATAGGTTTGAAAATAGGTTTGAGAATAAGTTTAGAGCTAATAACTCTTAGGCTTCAGATAGCACATTGGGTGTAATAGGTCAACTTAAAGAGGAGAGTCTACAGTTTACAGTTTTTATAAAAAAAAACGTTATGTTAACGAACGTTTTTCAAAAATAAATTAAAAAAAAGGTAAGAAAATCCGAAATTTTTAGTTTAGGCAACCATAATTCTTGATGGGAGAGGGGTATGGTGCTGGTTGAGCAGTTGTTGGAAAGGTCATAAAGTTCTGCATACGATGATACAAATGTGACCGTACGCCCTGCAGTTTTTAAGATACAGGGTGTTTTGTGAAAAGCTAGCTGATTTTCTTAATCACCCTGTAACTCCTAAAGGGTTGATATGCCCCCCCCCCCTGCCATACAATTTTTGGTTCGCCTAGGTGCGTACTATCACCTCCCGCTCTATTGACCTCGTAGTGGGAAACACCCTGTATCTGCAATTTAAAAAATTGGCTTAACCGACATTTTCTTTTTATCTGTAATGCACAGATTAAAAAATGGCGGTTTATACTTAAATGAACAAATTACTATTATAAAACTTCAAGTAGTTTTATATAAACTCTGGCTCTATTATATAAATTTAACAACCCTGATAAAACTTCTAGAAATATTATATAAACTACCATGCCTCCAAAATGGTCATAATATAATAACCTTTGGTAATGTTATATATCTTATAGTGACAAAAAACAGACGTTAGTGTTCTTATATAACCTTTGGGTGAACCTTTGGTTATATTGTGTTAAATAAATAAAAACAGTTTTATAATGGCTGCATTCGTCACTAAAAGTAATTTGTTTTTATAACGATCACCGTTGTTACTAAAGGGCCACCAACAATTTTACGATATTTTATAGTGGGTATATGTATTACCGAAAGCTCCCAATTTTTATTAAAGTCACCTAAATTACTGAATGTTGTCGAGTTATATAAGGGTAACCACGGATACCACAATAAACACTTATTACCAATACGTTATATGACGTGGTGACGAAAACAGTTATAAAACTTTCTTATTTACCTTCTAGTAATGGTTATATAGACCGGTGATGGAAGCATCTTCATCACCAACTTATAAAACCTTAAGTACTATTAGTAACCTTATAAAACTCTTATATAACTACTGAAATTCTTATAAAACCAAGTAACCATTATATACCCCTTATAAAACTACCCATTACCTTCAGTCACCAAAAATTTGAAAAAATGTTATTTGGGGTATCAGCCTATTTCCATGTTAAGAATCAATACAAAAAGTCATTTACGAGCATAGAAGAGGCTATGAAATGATATAATAATATCTTCTCTGGGTGATAATACTTCCGGGCTAAGCGAGATAATCTTATTAACTATGTATTACCCATTTCACATAAAAGTGGCTACACCATAGTAAACAACAATATTTTGACTAAATAGCAATTCCTTATGTAAAAAACTATTTAACACGCACAACAATTAGGCTAAGAACTGAGCCTTGCGGCACACAAACTTAGTATAAATGGACTCTTATGTGGATATAAAAAATCCATTCCATCAATTAGAGTCAGGGGATATATGAATCTTGAATTTCCCCCCCCCCCCCTCCACCAAAAACAGCCTATCTATCTTCATTATTTTTCATATTTTAGAAATTATCCAAAAATACTGGAAAGCTTAATTTTGAGGTTGCTAAATAAACTTTTGGCGTTATGAAATTTTTGTGCAAAGAAAATGACACAGATAGATGAACGGGCGCGTACATAAATCCCACTCTTAATTTAATTATGAAAAAGTATGGTACTTTTAATGACATATTTTCTAAATTATTTTACATATATTCTCTCAGTTACCGAATCATAAAAAATTACTGTTCTCGGTTTTCGTTTTATGTTGTTTTTGTTTGTTCACAAGTATTCTTCGGCCTATGTAGATTTGAGCAGATCTCACCATAATATTATATGAAATCTATTATTAGCAGTACGATTGGAAATTATATCTAAATTTTAGCAGGTTGTATTTTCTGAGCACTGTAATTTACAATTCAAAGTCAACCTTCAAATTCTATACAGACGAAGTTTAGATCTTCTACTAATCTTCTACCTTGTTTAGACTAGACTAAACACATTTATCTAGTTCAACATTATTATTTATACAAATGTTCACACTTCTAATTAAATTAATTTTCATCTTAATTTATTAATTTATAAAAAACTTTAAATAATTGCAATTCATGTTTGCTGTTAACATGGATACTCAGGTCGATTAGACTTTTATTCACGCAAATAAATTTCTAAAAAAGAAAAGAAAAATTAAATCCAACTACATATGTACATACATACAAATATGATTCATCATTGCAAGAATTTACTCAACGAGATCGAACTTGTACATATGTACATATATGTATAGGTAGTGCAGATGGACTGGTTTTATTCATGATTTTCTGAATGAGTGCATAGTCAAGAGTTGGGTGAAAGATGATAAGTGTACTGAGACGAATAAAGAAGTAAAAAAAAAAACAGTTTTGAATGATTAAATAAAGCGGAAAAAGTAATTAAACGCCGTCCAGTTCTTTAATTTCTTAATAGTTTTTCCCCTCAGATAATTTAAGATTTTTTTATGGATAAGATAATTGTGAATGGTTTGTGTATTATTTTTACATGACAGATAATTTACCGGAAATAAAATAATTAAAAGCTAAAAATTAAGTTGTGATCAATGGAAATATACATATGCAAGTAGTTACAGACAAAATATAAAGTGATAAAGACGTATAGTGTTTGTCTATAGATAGAATGTTAAAAAACATATGCTTCTTAGCTTTCTGAAGTGTATATTGAAATATGCCGGCCACAATTCCATGACTAAAAATAAACCATGCAAGATTTATTTGTAAAATTCTTCAAAAATACACACAAGAATTTGTGTTAGTAATATTTATGAGGATTTTTTTCGGGAAGAATAGACTCTCATAAATTGCCACTGTTTTTTTTTCTTTTTGAATATCTTACACTCACGAATTTCTTCATGGCGATATTTTTCAAGCCACTGTATGTACATAGTTTTTTGAGCCATTGTATTTTTTTCCCACCTTTACTTATGTTAGCAATTAAAAATCATATTTCGATTTATACGTGTTTGTTTGTCATCACATTATGTCAGTCGTAGAGACCTGGATATTCTGTAGATATTTGGCTCGATGGATGAGAAAAATAAGGTCAAGTTGGATGAATTAAATTCGTTAACTAGGATACCCCCTCTTTTCTACTAAAAAATATATTGCGAAGATTATTTCATATAGCAAAATAGAAAAGTCTTCATAATATCTAAGTATTTTGCAAGCTTAAATTTTCAACAAATTTTTTTCCATTTTCGTGGAAGGCTTCTTTTGTTAATAAATTTCAATGTGGAATCTTTGCAAAAAAATCAACTTATTACATTTATATTTTCTAACTAAATTTTGCTAAAATGAGTAGGCCAAGTGAACTTCTGATAAGTTGTATTTCCTAAATGATCTGTGATACTCATTATAGGCAAAACTCGATGTTGGCATGTCAGACTTATTTGAGCACTAAGTATTCTACTTTAAATATACAGATACCTAACTATGCACTCCTTTTCAAATTATTTATGTTGGATGACTCCAAAATATGTAAAATCACTTAGGCATAAAAATATTGCAATCGCATACAAAACCGGTTGAAATCAAAAATTTGGCAACATATTAATTCCTTTAGACCCTTACTCTAATAGATTCTATGTTGGCAATGAAAAAACATAGTTTGAGGAAAAATCTGATTATTTTCACTTCTTTGTTCAACAACTTACCCACACTCATTTAATTCCAAAGTTTTTTGAGTCTGTAAAAACACACCTTTAGCTAAATGAGCTTTAATCTATCTCCTAATAAAACTAGGAAATAGTTATAATATTGGTCTAATACCGTCGACAGACGACCAAAAATAATTTCCAATTATGTAATTGAAAATTATTTTTAATTTACAATTAAATATATGGTGACAGACGATTTTGACATTAAATCAAATTTTGTTTGCAATAGCCAAATACAGCAACCAACTGCAATGATTTACTAGGTGATCTAGCAGTTCTTTTAAATAGACGTACGACGCACGAAAATTTAAAACAAATAAAAGACCTACGTTTTGTTCCGTTTTCCTTTTCTTCAAAAAACTTGTTCTTAAACCATGCAATTTGTCATAAACGCCACGAACAGCTGCGTCTAAAAGCTAGAACTGTTAGTTTATAGAATCACTACTACGTGTTTTTAGTGGCGCTTTAGAGATAATCCTCAAAAACCAAACTCAATTATGTCAATGTCATGATGTGGCGATTATATGTAATTACTTTGTGGGATAATTAAAAGCTCAGGGGTGACACACGACTGAGATTATCTTGTTGATGTAGGTAATTTAGAATTATGGCTATCGTCTGTCGAGGGTATACGACTAGATGCATGCCTATAAAGATGGCCGCCTGTTTTGAACATATTCAAGTAAAAAAAACATTCCATTATACGTGAAAAGTCTATTGAATAAATAACTAAAGGAAGCGGCCTTATCTGTGAATAAGCCACTCGGATTGAACTTAATTTGTCTTATTTTGACGTTTTTCAAAGTAAACATTTCAGAGTTGTGGGAGTTAAGCGAATTTTTTATTATAATTAAATAAAAATTTGAAAGTGTTTTTTAATAGTTTAAAGTGTATAATTTTATTAAATTTTAGGAGGTTTTTAGTGGTGCCCAAGTATTTTCGTCGTGGACATAGCTGCGAGACAGCTTTGTTAAAGGTGACTACAGATCTTAGTTTTGCACTTGATAAAGGTGAAATTTGTTTGCTGTCGCTGTTGGACTTCTCGAAGGCTTTTGACAGTGTGACTCATTCTAAATTACTAACAAAGCTTTTCTCTTTGTATAACTTCTCTTCGTCAGCCATTGCAAGTATAAAGAGTTTTTTGTCTAATAGGTTCCAACAAGTAAAACTAAAGAATGATTGTTCTAAGTTTTTACCATTGGTCTGTGGAGTCCCACAAGGCTCAATTCTGGGACCATTGCTATTTAGCTTATATATAAATGATCTCCCTAGTGTTGTTAAAGACTCAAAAGTACATCTGTATGCTGATGACGTCCAAATATATCTTAATAGACCGATTGGTTTGATCGAGGATGGGGTACAACGTATGAATGACGAGCTTCAACGAATTTACTCACGGTCAATCGAAAATAATCTGGCACTCAATGCCAGTAAATCTTGCTGCATATTGCAATATCGAAATGACATTGATGTAAATGATGTACCTCCGATAACTCTAAATGATTCTCCTTTACCGTACATGAGAACAGTTAGGAATCTTGGTGTCATGCTGAATGATCATATGACCTGTTCCGACTTTATCAAGGCTCTTATCAGCAAAGTCTATGGCTGCCTTCGACAGTTATGATTGACTGCGCAGCGTTGTTATCCATAAAAACCAGATTTAAGCTTATAAAAACCTTAGTTATGCCACATTTTAGTTATGGTAGTCTAATGTTTCCGTCTCTGGACTCTGTATATAGTCGCAAACTGGACGTAGCCTATAATGATTGTGTACGTTTCATCTATGGATTGCGACGTTTTGAACACATCAGTCTGTATCAGCACAAAATATTGGGATGTTCCATTCAAACTTATCGCACATACAAGAGTTTAATCTTCATGCATAAAATTATATATACGAAAGAACCTAGGTATCTTTATGAATACTTAAACTTCCTCCGTTCTGAAAGGCATCGACAGCTTCTAATTCCTCGCTTTCTCTCTGTACTTGGGCAGCGCTCTTACTTTGTGCATGCAACAAATATGTGGAATTCTCTACCTGCGGGTATTCAACGGACGACCTCAGCCAGCCGATTTAGAAATAGTTTAAAAATATTTTTAAATATATCCCAATGATTATAGTTTACATGTGTGTTGCTGCTCTTATTCTTCACAGTTTCTTTACTTCCTTGCATCTACGGCACATCCACCTCTGGATTGTTTAATTTATTTTTCTTACATTGAAACTCAATTAAAATTATTACTTTGTAGTTATTAAAATCAATTGTGCAAACAAAAAACATTGTAAGTCTTGTTGTAGAGTCAACCAGTATAAATAAATTGAAATTGATATTGAAATATTGTGACCTCAAGGCCCACCAGATTTTTTGAGTTATGAACCGTTCATGCACTGAAGCGGATAGTACTGCTTGTGTGTTGAAGTCTTGCGTTTTCACTACACACTGGTTGTCCTTATGTATAGGCTCTTAGTCCCGTGACACACGATGATACACACCCGAGACTAGACACGAGTAAAACCGGTTTTTGTATCGAGTGTGCCATGGTACACGTAGTTTATACACGGTTGATACACGTTCTTGAGGCATATATATGTTTTATACGCACACAAGCCGAGTACACGCATACATATGTAATAAAACACTCGTGTATCATCCGAGTCTAAGCCTCTGCTCTAAATTAAGATATACACCAAAATGTTCTAAAATAGTGCTAAGAAAACCAATTTTTAGTACGGTGTATCGCGTGTGTATCAACGAGTGTCACCGGACTTAGGGATTGCAGTACAGCAAAAGGAGCAACGGCCTACCAAGCCGATCAGGAATGTAGGTAGGGCTGTAAGTCGTTAACCTACTTCACCTGTCAGTTCGGATTCCAGCGACAACCAAGATCGTCTTTGATGTGTCACCAGTATACTTGCCGTTAGTGCTGGGCTGTGCACATAACATCACCTGAAAATTGTGTAATGAATTTATAGGTCAAAGAAAATATGTTCCGCTTGGTCCAGCAAACGAATGTTGCTTGTAGGAAACCAACATGCCCTTAGTGTCAAGATAGTGTCATTACTCGTATGTACCTTTGACGCTGTTGAAGAAATAGCTGTAACATGAAAGTAGTACAAATGACCCTGCTGACCCTATGTCAAACTGGCCAAAACGGATCGATTAATTTCACAGTTTTAAGGTTGATTGAATCAGTCCGATGAGGTTTGTCAGATAAGTCATGATCGTCGACGTGATGAGCAGTTTACTTCAGAAGTATTCTTCCACGTTCTCGAGTTAGCCATGGTGTTGTGTTAATACAGCTGTAGCCGGCCTGTTTTAAAAAGAAACACCAAAAAAGAGAAAGTAATGGGATCGCTATTTGAGCGGGCATAACATAAGTCTCTTGTACAATTACATCGTATTAAAAGTCTCTTGTTGTTTTAAGTTAATAAAGGGTTTTCCAATAAGAGGTGTTATTTTAATTAGCCCGCTATTTCGGTAGATGTCACTTTTGGAGCTGTCATTTTTTGACATTTGACAAGTAGAAACTTCGCCATTAATAAAAATGGAACGATACACGATTCAACAACGCATGGAAATTATTAAAATTCACTATAAAAATGGTGAAAATGTGGCAGAGACGGTTCGTAAAACTCGAACATTTTTGGGTCGTCGTGAAGCACCTTGTCGGACCGCAATACAGAAATTGGTAGAAAAATTCGAGCTGTCGGGACAAGTTAGTGATGTAAAGAATAAAACCCGTGCACGACGCTCAAGAACAGCCGAGAATATTGCTGCTGTAGCCGAAAGTGTTGAAGAAAACCCAGGTTTGTCCATTCCTCGTCGTTCTTTGAAATTAGGCATTCCACAAACGTCCTTACACCGTATTTTGCATAAAGATTTGGGTCTTAAGGCTTATAAAGTTCAGTTAACACAAGAACTCAAGCCGGCCGATCATCAACAACGTCGAGTCTTTGCTGATTGGGTCCTTGAAATGCATGAAAATGATCCGGAATTCCATCGACAACTCATCTTGAGTGATGAGGCCATTTCCACCTCGATGGCTTCGTCAACAAGTAAAACTGTCGCATCTGGGGCTCGGAAAACCCAAGAGTTATTGTTGAAAAGCCTCTCTATCCTCAACGTGTGACTGCTTGGTGCGGTTTATGGTCCCGCGGGGTCATTTGACCTTACTTTTTCGAAAATGAGGCTGGAGCAACAGTTACGGTGAATGGATTGCGCTATCGACAGAAAATTAATGATTTTTTATGGCCGGAATTGGATGGTATTGATCTGGACAACGTTTACTTTCAACAAGACGGCGCTACGTGTCATACAAGCAACGAAACCATTGATCTTTTACGGGAAAAGTTTCCGGACCGTGTTATCTCTCGAAGAGGTGATCACAATTGGCCACCGAGATCTTGTGACTTAACACCTTGCGACTTCTTCCTTTGGGGCCACGTGAAAGAGAAGGTCTACGCCAACAGCCCAGCGTCGATTCAAGACCTCAAAGATGGAATTCGTGAGGCTATCGAGGACATAGGGCAGCCACTGCGATTTGGTTATGGAAAATTTCATGAAAAGGATATGGTCTTGTAGGCGTGGTCGTGGTGGTCATTTGGCTGATGTTATTTTCCATTATTAACGGCATACCTTCCTCTTTATAATGAAATAAAGATCCGATCATTTATCTCAAAAAATGGCATTTTTCTTTGAATATCAAAATAACACCTCTTATTGGAAAACCCTTTAGTTTTATTCCTCTGTGAATATTGCTTTTTCTTTTTGATCAGAATTTCTATACTATAAAATTTATGTAGCACACAAAACAATCTTATCATATTCAAGTCTGACATCAGACTGAATTTCCTTTCCTATGTTTACAAAAATTTTCAGCAAGGTACCACTAATTGGGAACTCCGAAAAATAAGCTGTCCGATTTACTCGGTGATTGTTCATGCATTCAGAAAATTGCGACCAGAGATAGACGTGTCGCTAAAGCTACTGGAAAAAGACAAGTAAAACATACGAAACGCACAAAACGTTAGGTTTTATTATACTAAAATACAAAAGAGAACAATAAGTTCACGGCAGAGGAATAAAGACGCATCGGAAGTTGTTTGTTTACAGTAGCGTTCAGTAACGTGTCTCTCAACTTGATACACCCTCCACGCTCGTCTGAGAGCACCGGATTACTGGAGTACCGGATTAACGCAGTGTCGGATTACAGAGGGTCTACTGTACTACTGACAATTATTTGCAAGACTCAAGACAAAATATTTTCAAGGAAAGTCGTGAATTTTTAGGAAAAGCATCTTGGTCTCAACAAGAATTTCTTTGATTGCCCATATTCAACCACTACTTATACCGACTTTATATAAATATATGTAGGTATGTACATGCGACATTACATACATATATTTAAATTTAACAAGAAGTGAAATTAAAGAAAAATGTAAAAAAAAAAGTAAACACAAAATAAAATATAGTAAATAAATTTCCTTCATAAAGTCAATAACCCTTCCCCCATCTCGAATTCGTAACAACAATTTTAGTTCGTGGTGAACTCACTTGATTTTATACAAAACTTATGGTTTCCTCTCTCAACTCATTAATTAATTCTTATACGGTTGCATTTATAAAAAAAAAAAAACATATGAAATAATTGGTCAGCGGCGACCACATTACGTGCATGACACAATAAAGTCATAATGCGCACCATAAAATTTATGAAAAATGGATGACGGAATGCAATTATGTATATGTGTGTATGTCTGAATGTTGAACCGCGGCTTTGTAGTATACACGCATCGATTTTATCCATAAATTAAATTTTCCCCTTCACTGTAAGCGGCCCTTTAGAGATATACAAAAAAAAAAAATTATAAATATCCGGCTTTCATTTGGGACGTTCGCATTATTAAAATTCATTGCTTGCTGAAAAAAAAAGGAAAATGGATTTGAAGAGCTTAAAATTTTGAAGATCTTCATTTCGAATTAAATTGTCTTTTGATAGTTGAGACGTCTTTGATTCAAATTATGCTCTCAAATATTACTTCGAACGAAGTAAAAACAAGAAAAAAGTGCTAATGGGACTTGTTTTTAATAGGAAAGAGATTAAAAAGAAGAGGAATCTTTTCAACAAAAATTACATTTTCTTTTAATGTTTCACGCACTAAATCAATCATAGTTTTTTTTTTAATATTTATATTAATGTGAAGAATACAGCAAAAATTAATTCCCATGTAAAAACGCCCAACTCAACTGTGTTAAGGAGTTTTGTAATTCAGAGGAGTGAGGAGGTATTATCATATGGTCCCTGGTTGTAGATTATTTCCTACAGAAGCTAACCAACTGCGGCTATGACAATCACGGATATGCGGATGACCTGATAATTACAATTAGGAGCAAACATGATCAGATAATCTCTGATTTATTGCAAAATGCCCTAAACATAGTTTGCAACTGGAACCCGGAAAATCGGGAAAAATCATTTGAAAATTTGGTACAAATTTGATTAGTGATAAATCCGTTTCAGGAAAAATACAGTATTCCGATTTTTCCGAAAAAAATTTCCGGAATTTTCCGGAAAATTTTGCGGTAAAAAAGTTTTCTAAATTATGCAGGATCAAGTTCCCTATCAACTGACATCATTACTTTCTCTCCGACAATTGTGAAAAAATCGAGGAAAATTCATGTAAAACGCTTTTCCGGAGTTTTTCAGACCAAGGAAGCGTTTGAGCGTTTTGCAACCTAAAACAAAGTTGTAGAGCGAAATGAGTTGCATAAAGTTGCTTTTGTGGAAAATCATCGGACAAATTTTCATCGATATGATTAGTGATAAATCTGTTTCAGGAAAAATGCAGAATTTTTCAATTTTTCTGGAATTTTTTTCGAAAATTTCCAACTTTTCCGGAAAATTTTCCGACAAAAAAGTTTTATAAGCTATGAGGAATCATTTTTTTCCGTCCTACTGGCATCTATACTTTCTCTTCAACAATCATGAAAACTTGCATGAAAAATCGAGGAAAATTCATGTAAATTTTTAAAAAAAAATCCATAGTAATAGGAAAAGTCTGTGGAAAACATGGAAAATCGGGAAAATTCATGTTATATGGGATCAAGTTGGAATACAGCTAAAAAGCGCTGTTTAAAACATAATTTGAATTTCAGAAACCGTTGCAGTACTTCAACGATTTGATACTGGAAAAATTTTTGTTTTCGGATCGGCACCAACCATGACTTAAAAATTGTTTTAAAATATCTCCATGCAGCACGTAATAACAATTTAGTTAACGTGAAAAAGGCAGAAAATAAAATAAGTAAAAAAACGAGTTTTCAAACAAAACTGAGGTCAAGCCGCATGAAAACGTAGAAAATAAACTTTTCTTCACACACAGAGGTGGACTCAGATTTTATTCGCTGACAATCACCGATATATTTCAGTATGATCAATCAGAGGTAATAAGTGGTTTGATACATGAAGAGAAAGAATATTCAAGAGAAATGTCCCAATCAAAAAATCTGAGTCCACCTCTGAGTGTGAAGAAAAGTTTATTTTCTACTTTTTCATGCGGCTTGGCCTCAGTTTTGTTTGAAAACTCGTTTTTTACTTATTTCGTCGATTGGATAACCTTGACAGCATTTTTTTTTTTTAATATTTATACTTTTTCATTTTTCACCCAATCAATTTACGATCTTTAGTAAAAGTGTTCCTTTTTCCCAGATCTGTAGAAAGATGTGCTTGGATTAACCCAATTCTTCCTTAGACAGAAGTTATTGGAAAAATTCAAAATAGTGGCCAACCCTGACAACATTCCCAACTTTTTTTTTTTTTTTTTTTGCAGGACCCAATAGTGTACAGGAGCGTGTCTTACTCCCTCCTAATATTTAGATAAAAAAAAACACTTCAGGTTACATATGATGAAAAATAATCACTATAATAAAAATTTACAGTGTTCAACATATTCAGTTTTAGCAATAATGAATTCGAGGAGAAACTAAAAGAAAAAAATCTCAATAAACATTAGTCAGCATAAGTATGAATAAGAAATTTTTACAGTGTTACTCTCATTTACTTCATGATCTTTTTAAAATAAGAAGAAATCACTTGAATCGATGTAGGTATAAAAATATCGATGACGATTTCATTTTGCAATTTCTTTCTTATCACCCGTATACAGCAACTGCTGCTGCTTCTATGTATATTGCAAGCAAAAACATGTAAATAAATTGCCACAATTGGATAAAGTCAACAACACTGCAGACATCGGAGGCCACACAAAATCATAATGAGGCAAGAGTGTTGTGGTCGGCTAAAAATATCTCAACATCCAACATTGAGAATATCGCAATAGTTATAGTAGGAGCGATTCAATATCACTCTAAATCTTGAATCTCCTCTCTTAGCTTTTTGCTATTAATCCTCAATGATTATGGTGCTCAAGTAGAAATGGAATTTATTTTTTAAACGTATAGCGGTATATACATATGAATGCATAGTTATAAACCAAAGTAAATATGTTTTTTTTTTTTTATTTTATGTCTTTTTCCAATCTTTATTATATTTATTATGCTTCAAAAGAAGATGTTTTCATGATGATGATGATCTTTTGAACATTGAAAGTTAATGAAAATCATGCTGGCTATGCCCTCAATTGGTGACCCTTTCAATAAATTAATGTCAAAATTTTGTGACCTATCTGATTAAGAATTTTCATTTCAGTCCGCGCCACCCTAGGCCAATTATAATAAATTTTGTTTGTATTATGATAGCACCCAATGTATGAAATTATGTATGTACATACTGCTGAATTGGTGAGCAATATACGGGATCTATTTGCAGTCCATTAAAATTGAGACCATTACTTTAATTAAGTGCATTCATAAGATACATATGTGTATATGTATGTATATCCATACGTAAATACATAAATACTTCAGTAAGATCTCTTAGAATAAGAAGATGAATAATAATTATGCTGAGGCCTGTGAGAAACATGTTAATTGAATAAAACCGTTAAGAGATGCCTACCAATGTAAACAAAGCCTACCTACCTACCTACGTTATATGGTTTTTAATACCAAGAGTATGAATCAGAAATTCTTAGAATTTCAATTAAATTAAGACGTGAAGGGCTTATACTTAGTATTTAAGGTATACGCGACAGAATTTTTTAATTAGTTTAATTCGTTGAAAATATTTTCATGAACGGATTTAAACGTGTTTTTATACGCTAGATGAAATCTTTAGGGTTGTCATTCCGTTTGTAACGCATAAAAATAATGCTGGCAGAGGAAACTGGATTGGACACTCACTCATAAAATGAAAAGTTATTTTTCCATCCATCAATCTATTCGTCCTTACTAGTGAATGCAAAATCGGTTACTCGATTACCTGATTAGCGTCCTAAAAACCATTTTTTTTTAATGAAAATTTTTTCTTTTTAAAAAAAAAAAAAGATGAAAAATTGCACAAATTGCGGGATGCTGACATCACAGAACAGAACGGAGAGAATCGGATCAGAACTGAACTGATACACTGGCAGTGTCACTGCACTGGTGCTCACTCAAAAACTCAATAGACGTATCCCTAAGTACATTTACTTACGTAAAGCGAACGCTCCCTTTAATTTAACAGGCGTGCACAAATCAACTTTAACTCGTGTGAGGGAACTTTCGTTAAGTTTAAAAAATTAAATTACAGTCATTAAAGGTACGGTAAGAATCGCTCATTCCGTAAGAACGCGATGTGTCAAACAATTAAATTATTACTAAATGATTAAAAGTGCAATGCAAAAATTAAAATGGAATAAAAATGGCACTGCGATTTAATAGAAAAATCTTCAATTAAATCATCTTCCATTTGTTAATTTTTTCACTTTTACATTGAAAACATTAAATTCTCTTACGGATACTAATTTTTCGTAAGTAAACCTCAGTCTCGCTCAATTTCGTAAAGTTATTTATTTCTATTGTAGTTCAGCCTTTTCACTTCAAAAAAGCGTTAACTTTTTTTTTTGCCGCAAACGATACATCTGTGGTTCACAATGGTTGTCAAAATTCGAGTAGTTTCCCCTCTTTTGTAATTCTCTTCCGAATGCAACCTTTTCTTAATATTTTCTTATCGACATGAGTTAACAATTTCTTATAGGTTTCTGGTGGAAATCTTTGCATTTTCTTAAAGTTATTCTTAACGCATTCCTTACCTTTTCTTAGACCTCGAAGCAACCTTTTTTTTAATATTTTCTTATCGAGATTCTTAATGTATTCCCGCCCCCCATTCCTTGACGTCGACATTTATCGTTTCCTTAACAAATAGTTTCATAAACATTGAAATAATAGGCAAGATACAACCAACTTGTTGTTTCATAATATAAATTTTTCATTATAATTAATGAACGGAATTTCGGTAGCTAAGGTACCATAATCAGAGGAATATCTTCCAAACTCAGTTTTTATGATATTTCTCTAATGATCAGACGCGTTCATTAATTATAATAAAAAAATTATATTATGAAATAATAAGTTGGTTGTAATGTGTATAAGGCGTTTCGTATCAGCAGGAACCAATACTCTTCAGTACGGCCAGTTCCTGCCTGCCGCAGATGCCAGAAAAAAATGCTAAGCAGATCTAATAAATAGTCTCTTTCAATAAGTTGGTTGTATCTTGCCTATTATCTCAATGTGGTTATAATACTTTGAAATCAATTCCTCATACAAGTGTGGAACCAGAGAGGGTGTTTTCAGTATCTGCAAATTTGTATCAAACTGAGATCACGAATAAGTGATAAACCAATTGATAACTTATGCTTTCTACGTGCTCATTTCAATTACATTTAAAAAAACATGTTTCCAGGATTTTTACAAATAACTTTTCATTTTTGTATTGTTAATGAATTTTATACATTTTTCTATTTTTAAATAAATATTATATTTTCTATAATTATAAACATGAAGAAAATTGAACTATTTTGACAAGGAATAATTTTCAAAAACAATTTCTTTTTAAAACCGATTAAAAATCGATTAATCGGTTTTAGTAAAACTAAAACCGAAAAAATCTGTTTTTACTTTTACAATAATTTTTGCAATCACTAGTCCTTACGATAAAAAAAAAGGAAATTTAAGTTCGAAAATGGAACAAATCGGACAACCCCTTCATAGAGTTGCCATACAAAAATTTTTTTTTTATTGTTTTTTTACCACATATTTCAGTACTGCCTGAGAGCGCGTCGACGTGGAGAGCTCACATTTTGTACACGGCGTTTTTATAAAAATTGCAAATACAAGTTCAACAAGTGCAACAATTTGTTGGTTTTGCCATACAAAACTTTGGGTTTTCACTATATATTTGGACACTGCCTGATAACCCGTCGACGTAGTGAGCGGAGATTTTGTAGACGGCTTTTTCATAAAAATAATTTCAAAAATCGGGCAGCCCCTTCTAGCTGTTGCTATATAAAAATTAAAGGATTTTACGTATACTGTGAAAACGATTAGTCCTGGACATTTTTATTGTAGGTACTGAAAAGTTCTTCAGAATACAAAATCTTATGAAATTGATTATAATCATTTTTAGTGTCCGACGAATCATTCTAGAAATGGATATATGCTAAGGAATCACTTCAAAAATCAAACTTGCACAGATGAAGTGACCATACGAGCATTCATCTAGGGTAGATTTATCATAAGACCAATTCTAACTTTTTTACTTTGTTTTTATTAAATATTCTAAGAATAAATGGGAACTTTTTTTTGGGACACATTTTGAAGTCTATACGTGTCGTAAAAGTAAACGTGGTATTCAAAGCGCAAGCACAAGAACATTTATTCCAGTGATCATTCGGGACCTCTTTGTAGACTGATTTGTCGAGGTTTGCAAAATAAGCGGTCTACACAGACTCTATAACCTCCCCCCTCCTTATTTGACCAACATTATTTTTCAAGAGAATACGGTGCATGGGAAACCATTCGAAGTCGAATTAAATTTAAATAACAGACAATTTCTAGAAAGAAATCCAGATGCAGATTTTTCAATGTCTAGCAAAAAAAATAAAAAAAGGCAAAGGGTTCCGTTGAATTGAAATTTTCGATTCTTTCAATGCGACCCCATTATTCCTTTAGACTAAAGTTTAGGCCAACCATACGAAGTTATTGCGAATTACATACATATTTATGATAACAAAGATAGTTCTGCAAGCATAAAGTTCACTTGGTACCAAATTAGAAATTTTGGTATTCAAATCTTCATTGGGTCATGGGTGTGGCATGTTAAATATTTCAGCGTCAATTCTACCAATTTTCGTAAACAGATGATGAAATCTAATATTTTTTCTCTATTGTTTGTTTTACATTGAACTTTTCCTTCTTTAGTATAAATTGCGCCTTCGTAAAAATATTTTGAAGAATTTATTTTTTTATTTTTTATAAAATTTATTATTTTTTTAGATGAATTATTATTGGATAATTTTATTTTTGTGACTATGTATTTATAAAAATCTGTACATTTTCATGAAATATTTGCAAACGCGGCTTTTTACAAATTAATAAGCACTAAAGGTAGGATGAAGTGTAGGATGAAGAGATAATTTGTTTGTCTTTATATAGAAATGTTCATCTTAAACGGTTCATACCATTCATTTGCCAACAAAAATCTAGAAAAAGATCACAGAAGCATTTTAGCACTGCATAATGTCTTAAATCCATAGACGCTGCAGCCGGCAAAATTATTTTACCAATTAGATAATTAATATGATTACATCACGTCAGCGTGAAGAGTTTATAAAATAAATACGAATCAATGGTTCAGGCATACATAGTACATACATATAAGTGGAATGGAGGTCATGACGGCCTCAATAAGAAAACTGAGAGAGATTAAGAGCAATATATTCAAACAAGTTTATAAATAAACATATAAAAAAAAAAGTAGGGTGCCTAGAATTGAACTCTGCGGTATACCTTTACGCAGAAATTAAGAAGAATCATTACAGAATCCAGATTGCACACGACCTATAAGATAGTTTAAATATTGATTTAATCGCATAGACTGAAAAATTAAAATTAGTATCAAACTTCTTGTTTGTCTTCTTTGGTCAACAGTGTTGAAGGCCTTGACTGCGAAAATTACTTATTTAAACGAAAAAAAAAATTACAAAAGAAAACTATTTAGCAAGCAATTTTTTTTTTGGTCGAATGTCTGATTTATATACACATATGTATATCTTTCATGTATTTGTACTATACCTAATTATGTATTTAGTCCCAACAGAATAGGCAATTTTATGGGTGGAATATTTTTCACCTCAACCACAAAAAAAAATTATAAAGTAAATTTAATACAATTCATTAATACAAACAACAGGGAGCTCTCCTAATTTTTGTCTTTTCCAACAGAGTAAAAATAAAAAAAAATAAAAAATTGTAAACGGAGAAATGTATAGTTACTAGGCACATCCCGAGTTAAATTACCCTCGACTACTCAAACTCAGTATAATAATGAAACAATGAAAATCGGCTTACCGAGCGTGAAAAAATATGCTAAGTTCTCACCTGTAATAAGAGAAGAAAAAAACAGAAAAAAAAAGAAAGACAAAGGCCAAATTTTTGACTGCTTTAGATGTATAGCGTATTTACCACGTTCAAATTTCAGCCCTCACGCTTTTGTTCTGAACACAAGCGTTATAAAGTCCGGAAGTAAGCTATTTTGGACGAAACCTTAAAAATTGCTTTTAACTTTTTCAATAATGGCAATTTATTTACATTATGCGCATATACTAAGTATTTAGGTATGTAAATAGATACTTACAGGAGGTAGGAGAATTTTTTTTTTTTTAAGAATACCCTAATGTCATTCACCGCGTATTACAATATGAAAAGGTTATAAATGAAAAGAAATTAAACTGACCGATAGCGAGTTTTTTTGATAATTTTTGTAGATATGATGGCGTTGCATTGGAGCAATGTTGCAAAAAAAATTCTGTTGCAATAATTTCGTATATTTTTGTTGTGAAAATTTTATATTTTGAGATATAAGCTCTCTGCCGGTATATTAGTTAGCTCTGTTGTCTTTACTTGACTTTAGGATATGGGATGACAACTACTATACATCAAGCGGTTTAATTTTAGAGCACTTCTTTCTCTCTAATATATTTCTCTTTGTAAATACTACACTCTAATGGTTAATTTTCAAGGATTGTGGTATGTAGAATAAAAACGAAAATATCACGTCGCTCAAATAAAAAGTCTGCGATTCCTCTACGTCGACCTGATGCAACATCAATTTTTTTCTTAGAGTTTTACTAGAAAATTTTTCTTCAGAATTTGTAGGAAGAATATTATTGCAGGACAAGAATATTGAAATGATTTTATAAGCTTTTCTTAATTTACTTGAATATTTTTCTTTATTCTATTTTTATGCACGAGTATTCTTGAGGCAGTTGCATACAGGTTTTCTAGGGAAGATGTAACTAGAAGCTCTCTACACCTCTACCTCGTCTCCAGAAAACCGATTTGCATACTGCATCAAGAATACTCGTGTGGGATGGCCCATTGGTTGGTCCAAAAGCAAAAAAAAAAATTTCTTCAAACTTCTAAAAAGCGCGCCCGCCTGAATTTAACGAAAGGTAGACCCACTGTGTAGCAACGTTGAACGGGAATATAATAATCTACAAAGTCGCCATCTACTGACCGGAAATATGTAGCATTTGAGAAATATGAAATTATAACCAGAGCCCGAGTAATCAAATTTAAATAAAAGGTTTTAAAATGACTAACAATAAGACACGTATGGTAACATTTTTCATTAATGTACCAATTTTTTCTGTATTACATATTTTACAAATTTAGCACCAAAATCTAACCTCATTTTTTATGAACTGTCAAAAAAATGTCATTTCGAAATTTAGAAAAGTAGTTTTTGGTACAATGCGTTATAATGAAGTTTCACGAACTTAAACCTTTTTCATTTGTTAACCCTTCTCAAGCAAATAAATTACATCAATTTTACAGACTTCACCAGCTTCCCCTTTTAATGAATTACCTTGAGGTTTTTAACTGGTGTATTGGTCGCCATTTTTTCATGCACTATGTACTGCAGCTGTTACAGTTACTACATATTTCGAAGAAAATAGTTAATTACTTTTTCTGAAATCTAGCTCTATTTTAATTTTATTTAAAATATTGGATGAAGCCAAAAGTTTAACCATTAAATACTCTCGTATGACTTTTGTCGGGGGTGGTCAAGGTACATAAAAAAAATCACAAAAACAAAAAATTTTGTTCAATTTTTCCTTGTTTATTTTTATATACAGATTTATTTGCTGAAAGTTAGCCCTGCTTCAGGAAAATCACTCTCACCTAAATTTTCAGGAAATTGTAGGAAAATCATTCGCTTACTTTTTCACACCTTCTCAGATATTTCTGCAGATAGTTTTTACCCAAAAAGTACGTAAACAAGCCTTTTTTTTTTTAACTAGTCATCAACACAATTTTCTTATCAAATTTAAAAGCGACCAATTTTTATGTATAAATTTAAATTTACAGTAACACTAGATTTAGATTAGAGTAGATCAGGCTTAGTTGACTATAGGGGTATGTAGACTCATTGCGATTAACTAAGATAATATCGACAAAAAATCTGTATGAATTTGACTATGTATTCAGTCGAGGTATCCGTATAATGGTGTTAATGGTGCTCCTAACTTGATTTTGCTGTCATTGGAATTCAACTTTATGTCGTGAGTGTTTCAAAAATATAATGGCGGGTTGGCACACAGCGCAGCGGGATTAGTCGACTCATATTATGAGTCAACTAACCCAATGTTTCGATTTTATCTTGTTTATCTCTTAAGTTACAGATGACTACTAATGATTTTTTTACATTTAGAACGGTGAGCATCCATAAACGAAAAACGGAAAAATCGAGTACATGTGATGGAAACTGCCTGCAAAAAGGTAATTTATGACGAAACTGGAAGTGAGGAACACCGCTGAAGAGCTCAGTGGCTGAAGCGAAATGTCTGGAAAGACCCATAGTTGCATCCACAGCATGCCTAGCAACACATATTCAGACTTCCCAATTACTAATTAACTCGAGCATTTTATAGACCGCTATATATGCTCTTCTTTTATACATTGCAGTTATCGGGAAGTATAATGTCCAATAAAACTACACTTTTATAAAACCCACCTTTTTACTATACAAGTTTCATTTCGTTTCTTTGTTTTATTTTTTCATTTGTTTTTCAAAGTCACTGAATTTCGCTATTTGGGACCTGTTGATGAGCCAATCCAAGACTTGAAACTTGTCACCCAAAATATAATGAGTTGTGTGATGAAATAACAAATTAAAAACATCTTTTAGCTTTTGCTATATACCGGAGAATCCGGAAAAAGTTCCTTCTTGAACATATTATATAAGTTTAACCCGGTAAAAAACCCTATAGAGTAATCTCTATCATTAAAAAATGTAAGGTCCACAAACGTCATATTGCATTAATCCAATTTAATTTCTTATGTACGAATCGGTCTGGTTCAGCCGTAGCCCTATCTCACCTAAAGCCTCGACATTAACGCGAATATGGATAATCGTGCACCATATAGACCGCTATTATCATATATGCTTTCATTCGAAACATAATATGTGTTTTAATCCTCTCCACCATTACCACATACAGATTATTTTAAAAATTGTGAATTTCCTTTATTTCGTAATAAATGATTATTTTTTATAAAACTTTGCGTATTACTGTATTAAATTGATATAGTCAAAAAACCCCGTCCACTGAGTCAATCAACGCCAAGCATGGGGTAAATGGACTCACGGGGAAGCTTTTTGGAAAATGGCAGGTATGGTAGGTATGTATATACGTACCGATGTATAATTATAAATATACATAATATCATGACGCCACTTCAATAATTATACATCCCCAACAAAATGTTTGCTTAAAATTAAAAACAATTTTTTTTTTTTTCAACCATGCCTAATTGCAACAAACAACCACGTAACCGTAGTTGTTAACACATTTTTCTGTAGTGTAGGTATTTTTTTTTTTTTTGTGTAGGTATATTTTACCATCCCCACAAATTCTAAAACAAGACGAATTCACAATACATATCGACAAAAAACATGTAAGTATGCAAGTTTTGATGCAGTCAAGCTGTCATGCAAACTTATCCGTATTCATCCATACAAAAAATAACACAAGCTTTGAGTGTAAACAATGAATGAAAAAAACAAAAAGAAGGAAACTGAAAGCTTCACCAAGGATATAAGGGTGGGTAGGTAAATCCTTAAAAGGCGCCGATGAGTCATGATTGCATATAAGAAAAAGTCCTGTGCAATGTATATGTATGTACCTAAACATGTGTATATGCATATGCGTGCAGTGAAAATTGTTAAGGACTGCATTAGAGAATCAAAACCAAAAATATAAAGCGTAAGCGGAATTTTGGAAAGGATTCGATTATATCAAAGGCAAAGGAAAATTTTCATAATATTTTCTCCAGTTTTCTTAAAGAGACACAAGTAATAGTATAGAGAGCAACTTTTTTACGAACATGTTATATAGTATATATGTATGTAGGTACTGTATGTGTATGTACTTTCTAGCACTTTTGATGAACTTTTTTCCTGCACTATCACTTTAGAACAATCATTTGTTTTGACCAATGAGCGAGCTTAGGCAAGTGTTAAAGATGAACACAAAAATAAAATGGATTGTCTCAAAATGTACTTTTAGATGCAGTTCGTACAGCCAACGTCGTCCGAAATTTGGTCTAAAATTACTTTAAACTTAAAATACGGACCTTTGTTTAATTTTCAAAATACTGAAGCGTCTATCTTCATCTAAGGGATCGCCAAAATTGGTTTAAAACCAAATCTAAGTACTTTCTTAATAAAATTTCATGGTTTGTTCTATTTGGAACTATTTTTTATACATTTTGTAAATATTTTACAATTCTTATAAATTTAATTCTAATATAGGTTTTAGATTGCAACATTCATGATTGTTAAAGTAATTAATCTCATGAATCTGTGCTTAGTAATTTTTCTCGTCAATATAACAATATTATTGTTGCCGGCGATTTTAATATCGACATCTTGTGTTCTAATTACAGATCCATGGAATTTATTCACTTCATGCAGTCTCTATATCTCAATGCCGTCAACTCTCTACCAACATATTTTAATACTTCTAGGCCATCACTCCTTGATTTATGTTTTACAACCGATAAACGTCGAGTCCTTTTTTATAACCAAATCGATTCCCCTAGTTTCCTCGTACATGACATACTCTTCATCTGTTACGACTTTACTACCCAGTGTCCGGAGCGCTCAAGTTACTTCTCATATAGAGACTTTAATAATTTGGACATCGACAGCTTAATTCAGGAGTGCTCTGACCTGCCTTGGGATAGAATAAGAGCTCTTAGCTCTGTCAACAATCAAGTTGCTGTTTTTGAAAGCCTCTGCAGCTATCTGTACGATAAATACGTTCCTTTGCGCACCAAGAGGATTACTTCAAATAGGTGTCCTTGGTACACTGCAGAAATCGGGATTCTTATCGCAGAGCGTGAATATTTCTGTAAACAATTTAGGCGACTCAAAACACAGTACAGTCGCTCTCTATATAAAGCTGCCCGTAATAGAGTAACCAGTGCTATCCGTGAGCAAAACGTGTCGCTATTATGGCAATAAATTCGATGCAAATCTTTCCCCAAAAACGTTGTGGAGGAAACTGAAGAAAGCCGGTGTATGTGGTAGACAAGGCAATTTGAACAATAGCAACTTTAATTCTAACGATTTAAACGAGTTCTTTCTATCCTCTCCTGTGGCTTTGTCTAATTTACATAATAGCATTCCATTGCCTCATCCTGTACCATCAATACCATGAGAATTGCTTCTCCTTTCACGGAATTGATTACCAGGAGCTCGTAATAGCACTATCTGTAGGCCCTGATAAAATCTTACCCAAGTTCATAAAAATATTTCTCCCCTATATAGGTCATCCTGCACTTACTAAATCATTGCCTTACGTCATCTACTTTCCCTACTTACTTGAAAATTGGCAACGATTTTGCCTATTCCTAAAAAGTCTTCAGTCGCTACAGCATCTGATCTTCGCCCTATTAACATTTTGTGCTTCTTATCCAAAGTACTAGAAAAGATAATGTATGGGCAAATCCTAGCATATGTGCAAGGAAATAACATGCTGACACGCTGGCAGTCAGGTTTCCGTGCAAATCGCAATTGCGAAACAGCCCTATTAAAGGTTACTATGGACCTGCGTAAAAGGCCTGGATAAGGGTGAGGTCGGCATTCTTGTGCTACTTGACTTTTCCAAGGTTTTTGACAGAGTCAACCACTCAAGGCTACTCTTGAAGTTATTCAATATTTTTGATCAAAAGCTTCCTCACGGGAAGATGCCAACAAGTTCGTTATAACGAATGTGATTCAGACTTCTTACCTGTACCTCTTGGCGTTCCTCAGGGGTCTGTGTTAGGACCATTGTTGTTCAGCTTATACATCAACGACTTACCTGGCGTTATCCAACAAGCCAACATCCACTTATACGCCGACGATGTCCAGTTATACAGTAGTGGACCGATTGGGTTATTCGAGGATTGCTTGGAGCGAGTCAATGAGGATCTTGCCAGAATCTATGACTGGTCTCTAGCGTATGACCTAATCCTTAATCCTGACAAGCCTGAATGTCTCATTTTGTGTGGTGGTACCTTGACTAGACCTGTCCCCTCCTTATTTCTCGTGGAACAAGCTTTAACATATGTTGATGAAGTCACAAATCTTGGAATAAGGCTCAATGCAGATATGAAATGTTGTGGTTATGTCAGATCAGTTCTGGGAAAGGTCTATTGTGGGCTACACAGGCTCTGGTTGTCCGCACAAATTCTAAGTTCGAACATCAAACTGAAGCTCATCAAAGCTCTGATTTGGCCACATTGTACATTTGGGAGCCTGATTTTCCCAAAATTAGACTCTACCTGCCTACGCAGAATCAACGTTACTTTCAATGATTGTGTGAGGTTCGCCTTCGGTCTTCGAAGATTTGACCACGTTTCTGGCTTTCAGACTAGGTTAGTCGTATGTACTCTAGATATATACTTAGAGCGCAGGTCACTTCGCTTCCTTCATAAGCTCATTAATACGGGACAACCTGATTACCTTGCGAATAACATCCAACTCCTGAATTCTTTACGCCATCATAATATTCTAATTCCCCGTTATCGTAGAATGGTTCAAGAGGGCTCTTACTTTGTTCAAGCTGCAAGAACCTGGAATTCTTTACCGTACTCTATCCAGAGTGTGAGAGATGTGGGTGCATTCAAGAAAAAATTATTAACAACATAATGTGTTTCTATCAATGGGACTGCTACTTTTTCGGTTATTTCTTTTAGGTTTTTTTTTTGCGTTTGTAAACAATTAATATTTGTAACTTTATTTTATACAATTAGATCTACTACTTTTGTTTAGTATGTAAGTTAGAGCTTAATTATTTGCGCTTGTTACTTTTGCTACCAACTGTTAGATTGTTTCTCTCTTGTATATCTTTAACTGTATAATCCATCTAATTTCAATATTATTTATTATACCACTATGTTAGTTAAATTGTACAATCCAACTTAATTTTACTGTAGTCTCAACTCTCTAGCTCAATGTCTTCTCTTCACATAGTAAAAAATCAAAACTTTTGTATGGTAACACTACAATGGAATTACCTAAATCCACTCATCTACGAACTTGCAAGTTTTATAACATACAAAATTTCAATTTGTTTAAGTAAACATGTTCTGTCTCCTCCGCTATCGTAGGAACAAATACAATAGAAATGCAAAATTCAATATAATTTTTAATATTATGCGTGGGTTATCCAATCAATTTTATCGTAGAGATATCATCGAATATTCCCCACGCTCCACAGACCTAAAACCAATGAACTTTCTTTTCTTTTTCGCGCATTAAAGATAATTAGCTTTTATGTTAGAAAATCGGTAATAAAGTTAACAGAATTGAGAGCAACCATTGAAAAAAAAATCGCCTTAACAGCAAACTAAATAATTCATAATGTTTGCGATTTTTCATTATTCTAAGTTATCAGCAGTGTCTGGAGGAGACTGGACCCGAAAAAACTATGCGTCATGCTAATTTAATTAGAAACTGTCGATACGAAAATCTCAAAAAACTATTTGAAGATTACAGAAACCGGAGAGCTTCAAAAGAGCTCAACATGAACGAAGGAGAGTGTTATCTACTTATAAGATAATTGATATCAGAAAGACAAAGAAATGCATTCAAATTCCTCAATATACAGGGTGTTTCATAATTGGTGCACCTAGCTCAAGGGTTTGATAGCTGAGGTGGAGACAAGCAAAAAATTATAAGGTGAAGGGGGGATAAGACGCGTAGTATCGGCGGTAGGGGGTTTAAGAATTTTAATACTTCTTCCACTTTACACCCACCCTGTAACTATCTTGATATACACCCTAGCAAGGTGGGATTTATCTCAGATGATAGCAAACCGTCTAAGCTTTCCAATAAATGCCTAATTAGCCTTCCTGTCACCTTCTATCGGAATTTGTAGGAAGTAAAAATAAAAAAATTGGAAAAAAATTCCTAATTTTTTCAAATTTGAACGATTTTCCCGCCAAAACGCATGATAACTATACAGTTTTATTACAAGATTTAGAAACCACGGAATGTTACCTTTAATTTGACTAAGCACATATAGCTGCCTAAATGCAACCGTTTTTGAGATATTCACGTTTCTATGATTCATAATTTCATAAATTTTGCTAATTTTGCATGGAATTGCATAATAGTAGGCGCAATTACCATCGTCAGAAGCAAAATTAATGAAATTCAATGCCTGAACTATTTCTTATGTAAAGTTTTGTGAATTTGCGTATAGATACTTTTCCAGTAGCACACTGTAACTTCCTTATTTTACATTACATATCTTATAAAAATTGTTTATCAAATTATAATAATATAATAAAAAAAAAAACGGCTCTCCAAACTTTATTTTATCAAAAGTTATACAACGTCAAAGTCGAAAAATTTATAAAAAAAAAAGGAATAAGTTTGCAATTTTCTTGTAAGACTTGGAAATTAATTTATTCCTTTCTTAGTCTATTATCAACAGTGAGCCCCAAAATACATTCACGGTCGCAGGACACAAGCCACTTGAGACTTGTGGCCGACTGCTGAAACCATGTAAGTTACATTCACGGCCACTAGCCACAAGAAGCCATGCTTCTCATTATGCATAAATGTATGAATTTTCATTTAATTAATAATAATTTCTTCCATTTTATTTTTGTGTAGAATTTTTACATTACAATCCAATATAAAATAGTTCTCACAGGTAAATAAATTTCGCACTGATAAACAAAATTTCGATTAATTTCAAACCTCCCGCCACATTGAATAACCTAACTTTCTTATACTTCAATGTTGGTACTACCGGGGCCACGAGCCACAAAATTTCAGATTTTATCAAACTTGGTCACAGTGTGGTCGCGAATGTAAGTTTGGCAATACATTTGTGATTGATTGATTGAAAGTTGAGGTTGAGATCCCTAACAGGGGCTTTGGAACGTAGGCATTAAAAGGCTCATTGTTCACCCTCCAGACTTATGATTAATAGCTCATAGGCTCCAACCGGACGCTCTTACAAATTTGAGTATAGGCTCCCAGCCGTCCTTGCCAGCCAAAGAGCCAAGGAATCTATAACGCTTTCCCGAGAGAGCTGAACAGTGAGTCACTGTCTCTGATTCCTCTCCGCATCCCCTACATAGGGTTAGCAACTATCCTGTGTGGGTGACCTCTGAGACGAGAGTGCCCAGTGAAAACTGACTTCAGGGTTCTCAGGGTTGGCATGTTTAACCCCAGTAGTTTATTTGTTTCTTTTGGGTTAGGTTTGCCCCACAGCTCCTTTGTAGTTCTACCTGAAGGATGATCTAACCAAATACGACTGTGTTGACGGTCGGCCCAGGCCGAGATATTAGAAATAAAGTGATTTGGTGCGATCTCAATTGTAGAGGACGATGCCTCCGAGGTTGCATCAAGTCGAGCTAGTTCGTCCGCCTTTTAATTTCTGCTAATGTCGCTATGACCTGGCACACAAAACACTAGTACCCACCCTATTGTTCCAAGAAAGCGAGTTCAGGGTGGATTTGCATCCCAATACAAGTTTGAAGTTTGTAAAGGGTTTTGACGACAAGGCTTTGACAGCTGCCTGGCTGTCCGAGCAGGTTGCAATCTCTTTGTCTTCAGTGTTTGAGTTAAGGAGATGCCTTTCTGCTTCAAGGATGGCCTTGACTTCCGCCTGGAAAACTGTAACATGGCTTTCAAGGTGTATGGCAACTACCACATGAGGCTCCTCGCAGAAAACACCTGCTCCGGTGTTTTGGTCTGTTAATGGCTGAAGCACGGAATGTGACTCCCATTCTGCCCTATCAGGAATTTTAGTTTTAAAATTGTTTTTCAACATAGTCTCGACGAGGTGAATCATTGTTCCTGTCAATTTCAGGTACGATGAACTGCACGCATTCAAAGTTGGATTCATGTGGGATTCTGGTACCCCGTGTGAATCCAGTTCAGACTGAGATGCAGCGATTCGCACCCCCTCTTGACATGTATATGCATGGGTTGTACGTTGAGGATGACCTCAAGAGCCCCAGATCTGGTTGATTTGAGAGCGCCGCTTACACTAAGTAGGCATAATTTAATTTTCCTCAATATCTTGCTATGTCGAATGACGCTAGTTTAGATCCATAGGATCATCCGCGACTTAAGGCTTAGATCTGCGGAACCTCGCGAAGGTTCTAAGAGCTTTATTTGCTCTGTCCTCAGGTGTAGTTTCCAGCTTAATTTTCTGTCTAATAAAGGGTTTTCCAATAAGAGGTGTTATTTTAATTAGCCCGCTATTTCGGTAGATGTCACTTTTGGAGCTGTCATTTTTTGACATTTGACAAGCAGAAACTACGCCATTAATAAAAATGGAACGATACACGATTCAACAACGCATTGAAATTATTAAAATTCACTATAAAAATGGTGAAAATGTGGCAGAGATGGTTCGTAAAACTCGAACATTTTTGGGTCGTCGTGAAGCACCTTGTCTGACCGCAATACAGAAATTGGTAGAAAAATTCGAGCTGTTGGGACAAGTTAGTGATGTGAAGAATAAAACCGTGCACGTCGCCGAGAATATTGCTGCTGTAGCCGAAAGTGTTGAAAAAAAACCCAGGTTTGTCCATTCCTCGTCTTTCTTTGGAATTAGGCATTCCACAAACGTCATTACACCGTATTTTGCATACAGATTTGGGTATTAAGGCTTATAAAGTCCTGTAGGCGTGGTCGTGGTGGTCATTTGGCTGATGTTATTTTCCATTATTAACGGCATACCTTCCTCTTTATAATGAAATAAAGATCCGATCATTTATCTCAAAAAATGGCATTTTTCTTTGAATATCAAAATAACACCTCTTATTGGAAAACCCTTTATAATACCTAGATATTTTACCCTGTCCTTCATTTCCAAACGTGTGGAGTCGATAAGAGGCAGGTTTAATCTGGGAATGTTCCTTTTCTTGGTGAAAAGGCATAGATCTGTTTTCAATGGGTTGACGCGAAGTCCTTGACAATACATTTACATTGCTTCAGAGGCGTGCATCCAGTGGCCAATGGCTTGTGGCCGTGAATGTATTTTGGGCCTGAATATTGTTGCTTTATTTCTCTTATCCGTCCAAAGTTTCGGGTTATATCCCACCTCCCACCATACATGAATTCTCCAATTTATTAGATACTTTTCTCGACTTTCTGGCATATAGTTTTTACCTTTTTTTCAAATTTCTTTAGAAAATAAGAATAATATTTTGACAAATAGAATTCCGTTACTTGTTGTATATCTGTACAATCCCTATATCTACTTTATTTTTAGAGGTAGCTTGCCTGATTTTTCTTTACTATTTTTAAAGTTATAATTCATGGTCAAAACAAGAAAAATTTGTATCTATTACCTTTGAGATTCTCTATATACATATGTATGAAAAGGTTGGGTGATTCATCGAATCTCATACATCGACTGAAAAAAAAACACATTTCTCATATTGGAATAAAACCGGACACAGAATATAGCTCCAATTCAATTACAACAACAGCAAAAACAGGGGGGTTGCAACCCTAAGGCGATAAAATGATACAATAGAGAGAAAGAGATAGAATGAAAGAAAAAATTCAGCGATTTCATTGAAAAATCGATAAAGTTGAGAAAAACCTGTTCGAGGTTGAAGAGAAATATACAGGATGAAAAAGATTTTTTTCATATATAAATACTAAAACGAAAAATCTGTCTTCCTCAATTCCATACCCCGCCCCACCTTCTTCATCCTATGGTTTATACAAATGCAATTATCCTGAATTTTTGCAAACGTCACTACTACAACAGGGGGGTTCCCCATAGTGGTTCCATGCGTCAACTGTTCATAACAAAAAAAAAAAAAGTAAAATAAAAATATTAAGGACGTCTCCATTAAGTCGTCGTTTACGATTTAACTTAGCAACAGAGTGGAATTGAGGAAGGCAAAGGCAGGCAGGAAGGAAATAATTAAAGGGAGACGACCGTCCTTCGTTGTCGTCGTCGTTGTTGTCAGTTTAGTGTGCGCCTTATGAATTCAAAGAAACCATCACCAAACAAAATCATCAATGCAGAAAAGCAGCCCTATCTTTTGAGGTGTTGCGTGTTAGTAGAAATTTTGCCTTGAAAATTTGAAAAGTGGATGGTGTAGCAGAAGAAAACATCAGCAATAACCTGTCGTCATAATATGATGGGAAGATTTTTACATGAAAGTTTTTTTTTCTTACGAGACCAACAGACGACCACGACAACTGCTGACTTGACTAGTCGACGATAATGACAAAAACTAAAAGGCGTCTGGGTTTCTGGCGTCTAAGTTCTTTTCTCGTAAAAATATTGACATGGCCTAGTTTCCGTAATAAATTTTCTGTCTTATCTCTTTTTTTTGCAATTTTTCCATAGAAATGAGAAATGCTACAAGTTTTATTACATCTCACATTTTATAGGTGGATAGATAGGCCTTAGAGAAAAGATTTTTATCTGCATAGTTACACTATGAGCAATTATATAGACAAGTAAGGTAAATGGACCATCATTCTTTTATGTATTGTACCTACATAGGTAAGAAAGTTCAAAGACGAATAAAATTTTTTTTTTTCTTCTCCTGGACATTGGTAGGTCTAGGTACTACATATACGCGATATTTAATTATGAGATGAAATCTATTTTTAGATCTTGTAGAAGAGATACATAGGCATTTTTTTTCTGTATATTACACCTATATCAACATAAGGAAATTAGGCATAGTAACCTACTTGAAAAAATAAAACAAACATAAAATTTATACAAAAATCCATTATTCTTACATTTCCAATATTTCGACAATTTTATATCCATTCTTCTTCAGAAATTATCGAAGGCACTGCTAGACAAGTAATCTACAATTAATTGTAATCCACAGCATCCACACAAGAATAATCACATTAAGGTAGTTTTTCTACAACACATAAAACCTCCACAATTTTCGCTGTTTCTTATTACACCACACTTTTTACTCTTTTTTCTTTTTTCTTCGTATATCAAACTTCTTTTTAACCACAAGAAACACAAATCTTTCACCTTTTTTTACAGCACTATGAAATAAAAATTTAAAAAAAAAAAACAAACAAAAAACGATTTTATAAGACTTTTTTTTACTTTAAATATGGGGAAATTAGATTTTTAGGTATATTTTTCAGTAAACCCTTTTTTTTATACAATTTTACTACTGAATTTCTCTACCAGAAAATAGTTTTACAACTTGGCCTATTCTCTCACCTCCAACAGCTCGAACTCGAATGATTTTTCATACAACTTTTGGAGATCTGGTACTGCACTGTGACTCTGCCATCAAGTAAAGAAAGCTTTTTATTTTTCGAAAATGTTGGATTAAGTTGAAGTTGAACTTGTTGGAGTTCGACTGTTGAATGATGATGATGACTCTAGGTGGGGAGGAGGGGGCAGCAAAGTTTTGAGAAAAACAGGAACTTCCAGTTCTCAGCAGAGATGAAACGAGACTCTGCCTGCGGACGGATGACGACGACGAATACCAAACCAACTGCTGATAGATAACCTGCTGTCCTACAGCATAATTTAAAAGTGCTGCATACCAAAGTTAACCCTGTTTGGTTTGGTATAGTAAGCTGGAACTTAGTATAGGTATAGGAGGAATGGTATACCACACACTGAAATATATTCCGCCATATTTTGTGGAAAAAAGTGTATAGTGGAGTTGTTGTTATTTCTGTCGGCATTTGAACCTACATAAATGCATGCAATGTTGGTTTCTATATGGAAATGGGTCTAAATTACGTCATATGTATCATCCATCCAAAGCTTGTCTTCTGTACTGTATATATCGTGGTGGGATAGACTAAAAAAAATCCCTCAGTTCAACTCGTCTCGTCTCAATTTCGAAATTGACAGTCAGTCGGCGCGGCGGATACATTGCTCTTTTTTTATTCGATTTATGTTGTTGTGCTTTTCTTCGTAATTCGAATATATGTTGGCTTTGGCTTTTATGCTTTATGCTATGCTGGTCATTCGTGTTCTTGATGATGTCAGGTTCATTGTGTAATATCTCTGATTATGATTGTGGTGGTGGTGGTGAATGTGAGTATAAGCTTGTGTAAGCATATTATGATTGAAAAAAAAGCTTTGCTGGAGAGATATATGAGACAGCTTTAAAGCGCATTACATATTTTTGTGGTTAAACTTAAATTAAAGAAAAACGCGAAAATTTGGCAACTATGGAAAAAATACAAGCCAAGGAAGATGTTAGAATATTGGAGAATGGATCATTTTATAGATACCTACTTTCTTTACCATTTTTCTTCTGTAACTATAGTTTCTTTTCTGTTGTTTTTTTTCCCCACTGAATACAGGTAACAGTTGTTTTCTGTTGTGGTGGGGGGAAATTTTGCATACCGAGGTATCTATGTAGGTACGGGCAATGACGTTTTAATGAATATAGGTAGTACCTACTACAATGTCAAATTTGTGTATGTTTCAGACTAATTTGAATGATTTTGCATCATTAATAAGTTTTGTATTATTTCTCGATGTCATTAGTCAAGTGTTTTCTTAGAGAATTTAGTGTTTTGAGAAGTGAGATTGAGTGAAACAATAAGTATCTTTAGCAGTTAAATAGATGTCTAAAATTTCAAAGGATAGTGCAGATATTTCAAGCGATTACAATCTCAATTATGGTTATTATAAGGCCTAAAGATCGCCACAGTAAGTACCTATATACAAAATTGCTAACCCAACAAGATTAAAACAATGTAGGTCAGGTCTAGGTAGATAAACCGAGAACTCTTGCCAATTGCAGATTGGTTAAATGTTCCTGAAGATGATGACATTCAACAAGCGTCGAACTAGATTATAAGAGCTATGTGGAAGTGGAAGAAAAAATAGGCTATACTAGTATCATAATCAGTTAACAATATGAGTAAAAGGGCTATTAAAAAACAGTGTTAATTCACAGGTACATCTGTAAACCTGTTTTTTTTTTTTTTTTGTACCTATTATGCAAATTTCTACGACTCAGTATAAAAGTGGAAAAGTGCTGCTATATTGACTAGTTTAACTATTAAACAAGTAAAAAAAAGTTAGAATTGGTCTAAGACCAAATCTTATGATACCCTAGATGAATGTCCGTATGTAGTATGGTCACCCATTTGAGTAATTTTGATTTTTTCAATACTTTTCCGCAGAGCTGGGCAATCCTTAAGTGAAAAAGACTTAAGTACTATACTTAAAGTACATTTTCGTTTCTTAAGACTTATTACTCAATACTTTTCAAATGCCCCTACTTAGTACTTGAACATAAGTACTAGCGTTATTTACTTGTATTTACGACTTAGCTTTGTACTTAAGTATTTCTGAGTCTATTAAGTACCTACAAAAATCTAACTATTCGTAGAAAAGAAAACACAATCTCTAGCACAACTGCCTTTTTGTTGAGTTTTAAAGCACGCAAAGAACTGTCAAGGCATGTGTCGCACTCACGCATCAAGGCAGAACCCTAGACAAACTAATAACATACAAATAAGACTGGGCAAGTAGAACAAAAACCAGTAACGTTTCACTAGAATATAAAATCGACGATGCCTCGATTTAATGACATAACCACTAACATGTATAAATGGACTGACTACCTTCATAGAAATACACTAAAGAAAGTGGGTTGACTTCTATATTGCTGACTCTTTCGGTATAAGCACCAAGTAGCAACTGAGAGAGAGCTGTAAACAACAAATAAAAAAGTGGGTCTGTCGGAAAAAATGTTTTAAATTAATTATTTATGGTTGTTACTGATTAAAAGTGTTTTAACAAAGACAATATATTCATTAGATACGCAGGAGAAATGCTAAATGTTTTATTAAAATCACTTTCCGAGCTGCGTGCACAATTTTTCATCGTCCCGGAAATGATTATTTCAATTTTGGCACCGATGTAAGAACTCTTTTTGATACAAGCAATTGTGCCCACGTGAAATAGAAAAGTAAGCAGTCCATATTATATACGTCAGTGGATATAACCAAGAGTTAGCAAGCAATGCCTCGCTCCAATATAAAATCAACGATGCCTCGACCTGATGTAGGGAAAGCCTGAGTGTTTTTCTTAGAAATTTACTGGAAATTTTTACCTAAGAATTGTTATGCATTATTAGAAGCGATAATGGGTCCTTGGGCGGACCTCTAATAGTTTATGAGTGTAGCAATGAGAGGTGAAAGTTTTACTCTACCTGCAGCGCCGAAAACTATAAATAGTAGTCACTGGTTACTATACATATTATAGTTTTCCAAAGGTATTTATTTATTAATATCTGTTAACTGAACTCGATAAACTTTATTATATTACAGCCAACGTACAAGGATTCTAAAAAAGTACTTAAAAAAGTACTCAGTACTTTTTATAGACTTAGTACTTAGTTACAAGTACTTTTCATACATGCGGTACTTGTACTTACGCTGAAGTACTCAGGCCTTCGGTACTTGTACTTAAGTACTTTCTCTTTGGTACTTGCCCAGCTCTGGTTTTTCGCATATATTTCTAGAACGGTTCATCGGACAGAAAAAATGATTATAACCAATTTTATCGGATTTCATATTCTGAAAAAGTTTTTAGTATAATAAAAATGTCTAGGACTGATCGTTTTTACAGTATCCGTAAAAAACCTGTTATTTATATGGCAACACCATGAAGGGGTTGCCCCATTTATTCCATTTTTGAAGTTTCATTTGCTATTACTATGAAAATAACATTTCCCAAATTTTAGCTCTCTATGTCACCCGTTCTCAGGCGGTGGAAAACGTAGTTTTTGTATGGCAACCCCACAAAGAAGTTGCCCAATTTGTCTCATATTAGAACTTGTGCGCGTACAAAATTTCAGCTCTCTAGGTACACGCGTTCTCGAATTATCGTGCGCACGGATAGACGGACATGCAAAAATCAAAATAACTTTTAATATTATGCATGGGTGTCCAAATCGGTTTTGCTCTACTATCATTTCTATGCGCTACAAACTGAATGACAAGCTCTATAGATTTCATCTAGAGTATAAAAACTAAAATTCCGTTGCCAATATTCAAAGATTAGATATACAGACAACAATTCAAAATTCATCAATAGACCTTTGAAGTCGACCTTATGTATTAATGTTATATCAAATAACATATAATTTCGTATCTTATTCTGCAGTTTTAGTCAAATTCAACAAGCCTTTGCCCTTTGGTTTCTTAGATTGAAGTATTTTAGCCAACCACACACAAATGTACTGTCTTTCAGGCAGAGCTACCCAGCAAACCAAACATTTCGAAGTCGGCCCAAGTTCGTTTCGAAAAATGTATGACACGACTTCGTAAGGAAAATTAGTTAGGACTTCTTTACGAATTCGTAACGAAAGGTCGTATAAAATTTGAATTGAATGATCGCATGTCCGACATCTTCTCGACTTCGTAATTTTTGCGCGAATGTTACGAAATTCGTACTTCCTCCATCGTCCTTCTCGGCTTCGTAGCGACAGTTCGTAAGAAATTTTTGCGCGAATGTTACGAAATTCGTACTTCCTCCATCGTCACAAATTCGTAAAGAATCATCGGAAGGGAAGTTTTTTTGTTTTCTTCATTTTTCCGAGAACTTTCAGATCTGTCTGAAGTTCGGAAAGTTGTTTGCTAGGTAGTAGCAATTTACCAGGCGACAATATTGGTATCTATGTGCAGAGAGTCTACACGAACACATCTGCACATCTCCACTGACAGCCAGGCAACAATTAAGGTGCTGAATGCTGTTCTGATTAAATCAAAATTGGTGTAGTTACGCAAAACCAGCCTTGAAAAATTGACTACCCGACACAAGGTGACCCAATACTAACCCAATACCTGGCCACAGAGATATCCCAGGCAATGGCATGGCTGATGAACTGGCCAAAAAGGGCTCTGAAATGGATAGCTCCGCAGCGATAGCTTATGCGAGTATCTCAATCGGAGCTTTAAAAGAAGTCATCATCAGGGTCCCCCATCAAAAAGCAAGCCTCCAGTGGATTAATATGGAAACCTGTCGTATTGCGGGCAATTGTGGCTTGCATATGACAGGAAGAGGACAAGAGAACTGGTTAATGACAGCAGAACGAATACCAGGGGTCGAATAGGGGTCATTATGGGTCACGGGCCCATAGAAGGCAATGCTAGAAGACTGGGTATAGCGGCGAACGAGCTGTAAGGATTCGGAGGAAATCGAATCCGTTCAACACGTACTTTGCGATTGCACCGCTCTGATGAATAAAAGAGGTAGAATATTAGGTAACTACATTTTTTAAGTCTGAGGAAGCTGCAAGAGTTCAGATGCATCCTCAGGGAAAGAGGATGGATCCAGGGTGCTCTTAAAGGGTATCCCATGAGGTCAAGGGGCACAATGGACCCACTGGACGTCTAAGTGCAGCACACAATTCGTGTACTCTAAGATGGTACACCTCTGATCACTATATTTATTATATACATATACATATGTATGTATAGGCGATGAGCCAAAAACTTCTTGTACTAGCACCCAAAGAGACCGACAATTCATTTCTACAGATGTTTTTCCCAACAAATAGCTTGCCTAGTGTGTAGGCAGTAAAACAGAGATTGCTTCTCAGTTCACGACTGATATTGATGTTGAATAATTTAGTATCTTCTGTTTTTTCCCTCGCTAGCAACCTGAGGAGGTATTCAAGCACATTCTTTACTCCGTTTTAGTCCTAATCCATTATCTTAGCTTCTGTATTTTCTTAACAAAGCTGAGCTTAGCATATTGTATCCTTTGAGAAAGTGAGTACATAGAAAATAGAGTTTAAGAACTTCAGACAATTTTTTTTTCTCTATTCAAGAACACCCTTTTTCTACCAGTCTTCATATAAATCAGCAGACACAAAATCGGGCTAACCAACACGGCTATAAACAAATCACTTAACACTTACCTAAAATACTATGAGTAATCCTCCTTCCAGAAAGCCTGAAATACAAATATGAAAAAGCTTTTTTAAATTATTTTCGAATAGAAGCAACTCGAGAAGCATAAAAACAAAATAGAGCAATGAGAAGGCAATGACCTTTTGCAAAAATTACTACCATCGTAAGACGTAACGTAAGACTGCATGGTAGAAGAAATAATTTTTTTTTTTTTTGTTCTTCCATTACTTGTGGTGCAATTATGACAGAAATTGAATGCGTTTTCAACTTGAGTGGAACTGAACTGACGACAACAGAAGAAAGAAAAAAAACTTTTGAGGATTTGTAATGATGTTGATGATGGTACGTAAAGTAAGAAGACAAATAGAAAAAAATTCAATTATTAACAAAAACAAGATGCAGAGGAAGGACAAAAACCCTTCATCAATATTAGGATGCGAGTATACAGGATTTTTCCTCCATGGTGGTCCATAGAGTTGTAGGTGATAGTTCTCACTTAGCCAACCAAAAACTTCTATGGCAGGGGGGGGGGGGGGGGTCATATCAAACGTTTCGGCGTTACAGGGTGATTTAGAAATTATGCTAAGTACAGTCACCGACTGGAGCTGATTGTTTGCAGAACTTCATGGCCTTTCCAACGTCTGCTCAACCAGCACCGTACTCCCCCCCTCCCATCAGGAGTTATTGTGATCTAAACTAAAAATTTCGGATTTTCTTACCATTTTTTTTTAATTTTTGTTAATGACTAAAATTGCAAAAAACGCAAAAAAAGGTTAGAATTAAAAGATTAAATTTTGGGTACAGAGTATCATAAGTCATTTTAATTGAACGCTTTTGGGCTTCTTAAATCCAGTATGAAAACTTGGTGTTGATTACGTGCTTTTGATAAAAAATTTTGACTTTGTTGACCCATAACTTCAAAACGGACAGAAGAAGGGGAAAATTTTGAATACCATTGGAAAGGTTCAACTATTATCAAACCAACAAATTTTAAATCATCATCATAAGATGCAACGTTTTGGTGAAGGTTTCTTGATTTTTTACTCCTTGATCCCGTTGAGATCTCAAGTTAAAATTTTAATATGTTTTAGTGGATAATATAAGGTAAAAAATAAAAAATTAATGAATAAAATCAAAAGAACGTCTTCCAGGAATTTCAAGGATTCCTTATTCTTGATGTCCTTTTCCGAATATATTTCTAAGATGCTATTTTTCTTAGTTAACTTGAAATCCTATCTTACAAACGTCATATTTCATTGTCCTAGCATGAATAGAAAAATATATATAAATTTTTAAAGAAGTCCAGGACAGAGCTTTTTGCGAAATTTTGAAAATGTCATAACTCGACGCATTTTATTGGGAAAAAATTTTAATTTCTATTTCTGTTTTCACAAATTCTCCAACCATTGTCGGAAAATAAAACAAATTCTCCGGTTTTTAATATTCCAATCTAAATGGTCGTTGCGAAACCTTAACCTGGCCCTTCTGTTCTTCTCTGATACAAAAATGCTGTTTTGGAGGGCGGTAAACCAGCAAACCGGCTTTTTCGACTCTTCTCTTAAAGGTCCTTGCACTTACTGACAAATTTAAATCTTTTTTAATTTGTGTGGAAGAAACTGTAGGTTCACTTAACATCCTTTTTTCAATCAAAAAATTATCTTTTCGTGATGTTTCTCGACGCCTTCCTCCAGAATGCACAGGCGTAGACACTAACAGTCACCTTAAACTTTTTAATTAGCCGCGATGTAATTGATCGATTACTTAAATATTTCGTACTAATATTATGTCGATATAAACCACTTTTTTTAATAAAATATAATTTTATATTTAATTTTACTTCTATACGCGTTTCTTGACATTTTTAGTCTCTTAACCATCTCTTAAGAGGAGTCAGTATCAAGATTTGCTAGTTTCATACATTTTTCAATGCGAATTTCTTGCAAACTGTTTGCGGCAGAAAAGTGATTTATATCTTAAATTAAAGGTAACGAAGAAATCTAGTAAATAACGTCGGCAAAAATTAAAAAAAGTGTATTGGAATGGAGATATTATATTAGCTCGGAAAATTGTAAAAAATGGTAAAAACTGAAGTTTTTTAAATCAAATTCCTGTTAGTGTACAAATTTTCATTTTTTGTCTTAAATTATCGCATGTTAGGTTTCTGTATTTTACGCTAGATGTCTCTAATGTGTTTTTGGTCTAGATCTAGGCTAACTTTATATGAATTTTCTCACTTTCAGGACACAAACCTACGTATAGTAAATTTTATTGCCTACAGGCTCGCTGGTATCTAAATGGAAACTTTTACTGAGTACTGACTCCTCTTAATACAAACAACAAATCGCGCACTCCTTTTCAGAACAACAATTTTGTAAAAATCCTATTTAATGATGAAATTTTAATGAGGCATACATATAAGGAAAAGGTATTTCTGATAGAATAATTGTTTACTGCTAACGGAGCGATAGTAGCGGTACGAAATAAGTGACAATTTATAAAAGGGGTGCTTTAGTTTTGTCCAATCCTGTACATACAGAAAGTTGTCTATTTAGACTTCGAGTATAAAATTAATCGTTTTATATCATAATTACCTTCGATTTGTGATACAAGTCCACTAAGAAACTCATATCCTTCTTCCCGAAAAAACATAAATTTACGTAATCGGAAAAAATCGTTGTATACACTTCCATTGCGGAGTAAAATTAATCATACAGAATTGCGGAAAATTTGAAAAAAATGTGTAAATTTACGGCATCAAGTGTGTAATATCATAGATGGCACAAGAACAGGATGTCGAATGCAGTACCAAAAAAGTATACAAAATTTATATGGCTGGGTGGTCCATTCCGAAATGGACCACAACATTTGAAATGATGTATACGTCGAGTATTCATATTTTTTCGTATCTGAAGTGTTAAGGAAGTCGATCAAATGTATACAAAACTGCTATTATAAAAACATTTGATTTCGGCATGCCCTTAGACATGTTATAATCCATTCCAGAATGCACTACCAATTTCACAATTTGTATACTCTGCTCTGGTATGCCATGCGACATCTAGTTCTTGTACCATCTATGGTAATATTTACAGCAGAAAAATAATTTTACAGCTAATACAGTCAGTAAAAATGAGATCGTAGTGATTATGTAAAATTTAATTTAGTTTTTTAGAGACAGAAAAGAAAGATGTAGAACATTCAATAAAAGCTGTGTTCCATTGAGCTGTGTAAAGTACTCGAAAATACTTTCCAAATTGAACGCTAATTTGTGTTGTCAAGAGTAAAACATAACCTCCAATTTCTGACATTTCTGTTTTGCTTCTATTGTACTCGGTATATTTTGTTGCATATAGTTTCTTATGAAAATGGGAAGGATTTTTAACTATATTTTTTCTCCAATTACTCCTATTCTCGATGAGTTAAGTAATTTTTTTTTTCTTCTTTATGAACAAACTAATTATGACAGTTCTACACAACTTTTCTGTCATCTATTTATCTGACATTCCATTAACCATTTAACATCCAAATCCACCTAGCGGAAAATTCTTGCGAAACTACTCAGCTTATCTACTCGCCAGCAAAGAGCTTGAGTAGTTCAGAGTAGACAAAAGTACTTGGGTGGGAGTAGGGTAGAGCAGGGCTTTAAGTGTCGTGGGTAAGAAGTGTCACCTTTAATATCTCGTACCTATAATAAAAGGGCAACCAAACAAGAGCGTGCATTTGTAGTATAATTATAGATTTTGTTATCGCTTCACCACGAGTTCTTTACTTTTGCACCTATGCACATAATATACTCGTAAAATCGCACAAAATAAAAATCAACAAGCTTTCAATTAAAATCACGGATGATCTTAATTTGCACATCTGGGGAGATTAGATTTAAATCCCACTTCTGAAGTTGAGTGGTTAAATAAAACTCGATTTAACAATCTCAACAGTACGACAGTGTTCTTTTTTGGGAGTGTTACAAGCTCTGTAATTTTGTAGGTGGATAGAATATCATATTATACGAATGAGATTGCATTTGACGATAACACAATTAGTGTTTGTACGTATAATTATCTCCTACAAAAACATTGTCTAATTGACTCGGGAGTCGATTCAATCAACTATCAATTCTTAAAAGAGCAAAAAGGATTCATGAAATTATATTCGACAACAAATCTTTATTCCACAAACACGGACTTATTAAGGTAACAACTTCTATTCGCCCTTTTTTATCTTTTCGTCCAGTTCTGTACATTTTGAAAACATAGTTTTAGTTTTTTTTTTTTTTGTAATAAATTAAATTGAAAAAAATATATTTTCACTTCCTTAATATCTCGGAACGGACCTAGTAAATTCAACGCCTCCTTCGATTAGAAATGAAGTGCTAACAATTTTGTATATGTATTTGGTTTTTCTTTAAGGCAATGTATTTCGGGACAGTGCAATTTTGGCATTGAAGTTTTACATCAACTACTCTTTTGGTTGCTGGTTTGGTCACATTATAATGTCGAATTCACAATGCTTGCAGATCGGAGCAGAGTGAGCTTTGAGTCTAGAACGAAGGTGTTCACAATACAGCGCAGAGTGAATTTCGAACTTTGAAATTAACATCACAAATCGCCATAACAACGCCATAACAACCCCAAATCAACAAACAATTAGCAACTATCGTTGTCAAAATAAGAAATTCGCTAAAGGTGACACCTGTTGGCACCATCGGATTGTTTCGAAACTATCTAAAAATTAACGTACTTTTTTTTGCTTTTAAATCATGAAGCTTGTAAAAAATACCTCTTGTTTTTGATTAGCGTTCATAAAAAATATTAAATCAGAAAATAACGGATGATAATATGATAAAAGAGTATGGAGCTTTTTCCACGCCATCTACATGCTAATAGTTCGAAATTCCGGTTTGTAAGCTTGCGGAAATAGTAGCGTGAATTGTAGCGAGTATACGAGCGAAAACTGTACTCAAGAGCCTCCGAGCAAATATCGAAATTTGCAAAGTATGTTTGAAGGGCCTAGATGAGCGTAGATGTTGGCTGGTTTATACCCGTGCTAGTTGCTACAGCTATCGGTTACTTTGAATACGAAGAAATAATTGCTTTTAGTTGTATTCTAATGGGGGTTTTTTTCCGTACCAGTAAAAAGCTTTCAAGGGTGGTGATGTTCCTCTGGCCCAAATGCCTTACTTTTGTATCTCTAATATTTTTGCATAAATCTCTGCTACAGAGTCGCGTGTGTTAAACAAAATTATTCTTGGTATTTTACCTCCAATAAGGTAACAAATTCAAAACTTCAGCAACAACAAAAAAATATATAAAAAGCTTAGACCTTTCCTAAATCCTGCAGCGCCCAATTTCTTGTTTTTTACATTGCGAGCTTTTTGAAAATGAAAAATTTCTTAATTTCTTCCAGTACATCATGCAAAGCACAGCTTGGACAAAAAACTAAGAAATGAGTGCAATAGTTGGTGCGGCGACCACTATCGGAGGTGCTGCAGTTTCAGAAGCGAAGCCAATTAATATGCCGTCAGAGGAGCTCCTGGAGTATTATGATTAGTAGGGGTGGGCTCTGCAGGAGCAGTTGTCGCCAATAGACTAACAGAAGTAAAACACTGGAATGTCCTACTACTCGAAGCTGGTGGAGATGAGACAGAGATTTCAGATATACCACTTATGGCTGGATACTTGCAGTTAAGCAAAATGGATTGGAAATATAAAACCGAACCGACGGGCATATCATGTTTAGGTGAGTATTCGCTAGGTGTGGGCTGATATTCGCCACATAGCCAGTCGCTGCCAGGCATTAGGTAAAAGTGCCGCATGTGTCATTGGCGAAAAGTAAAAAAATCGTGTGCGACATTTTAGTTTTCTTGCTGAATATGCTCATCATGTAAGAGTGAAATAAGTACATACCTTTATATTGTTATTTTCTTAGTGAACATTCTGATACTACATACAACTACAAACTTGTTGTTGTTATTGTGTTCTATCTAAAAATATATTCTCACACCGTTCGAGGTAAAAAATTTCGCTGTGGTAAATTTTAGGTATAAGACAGATAAAACAGCGTAAAGGTTATAGCTAAATATTAGCTGTGTTCTTTTATGTACCCTGTTCTAGAACTCCCTCCCATATACTGAAGAGAACAAATTGTTCTGTCGATTGAAGCGAACTATTTGTACTGTTCGCTCATTTATAAATCTTCTATGAAAATGTATGAGGCGTTCTTTTCTGTAGCTTTTGTTCTGCCCTGTTCTGTGGACACAAAAGAACAACCTGAATTGCAATGCGGCTAGATTTTTCCAAAACGTAAATATAAAATAACATTTTAAAGTGATGCAACTAAAATAAGGTTAAATTAGAATGCTCGTCTGTGTTGAATATTTATGAGTATATTTGAAGTTATGAATAAATATCGATAACAACGTTTTAGATCCGGCTTTTTTATTCTTTCTTACCAGGTTGCTCATTTAAAATCAATTAATAACGTAAATTAATTAAATTTTTTACATATATTTTTTTTTTGTATCGATACATGAAACCCTAAAGATTGTATGTTTAAATTAGATATTATATTTTGACCTAAAAGTTTATGATATATTGATGACAGTTTAAAAAATAACACTTCAAGCCCCACCCTACTTTACAGAGCCCAATTGAACACGGTTAATGTTTTCAAATTAAAATTTACTATTCAATTCACCCGATTAGACCAATCGCCTGACATTATTAGTCTAATTTTAATTAAAATGAAAGTTACTAAGCGCGTGATATTCTTCTCTGCCACTTACACTCTTCCAGCATCCCCCCATAATTCAAGTCATTCTAAAATTAGAAGAAAAACACCACTCTGAAATCTGTTTCTTTTATTCTTCGACATTTTGAATAAATTGTAGCAATCTGCGATCCGATTGCAATCATGCGCCGAGAATAACCACAGAGGATAGATACCACAAATGGTTGGTTGTTTTTTTAGTGAAATTGTAGTATTACTATTATTTTGTAAAGTAATCGAATGCCAGCAAGAACGACAGAAATAAAATTTTCTATCGACTCCATTGTCCATTCAATATAGCAATTACTATAATACAGTTATGTGCATAGCATTCGAAATGAGAACGAGAGAAATTCAATCAGAAGCAAATTAATTGTTGCATTGTATACCAAGGTTTTTCGCAAGGAGGGGAGGGGGAGAGGGGCAGCCGCCATTACAAATTGGAACCGAAAAAAAGAATTTAAATTTTAGGTTAATTGTGGTTCGTAATTGATTTTCTGCTTGTTAATGAAATCCATGCATGTATGTGTGCGTAAATAAAACATTCATTTACGCAGCCTGGCTCTTAATATAATTAATACACTTATGTAAATACAAACTAATAGTTGATTTGTAGTTAAAAATAGTTTTTCTGAAAAATTTAATCAATATAAATTATAAACTAACTTTTTTGTGTACAACAAGGACACAAATGTTTCCACGTCACAAAAGTTAAAATGCCGGGATATGTACATTTGCTTGAAGCACATGCGCGGGAGGTGGCTGCACTTGCACCCCCTAGCTTGGAAGAAAGAATAAACAAACAAAAAATATTATTAAATATTTTTTTAATTAATTTTTTATTCAATAATATAAAAAAAATTACGAAAAATCACTATTTAAACAAAAATTTAAGGCGTCTAGGTTGTTGGTCAAAATTGTTGAGAAAACCTTGTCAATGAATTCAGTGTCCTTTTCCCCTTTTTCTATGAACACTGAGCATGAACAGACCGCTTATACCCCTAGACACACGGGACATATCAATGATCATTGGTTCAATTACGTAATTGGATCAATGATCATTCCTGTTTTGGCGTGGCACACGGCAATGACGGTCTTCACGTAATTAGATTTGACCAATTAAATGTGTCACTTGTGCATACTGGCGATTACTTCCACATCCTTAAATTTTACAGACATATCCGCGTATATGTGGCTATTTCTTCGTGCCTTTCTCAGATCTTTTATATAAATGCGCCACAGCTCGCACAACTTATAATTTTCAGCAGTTTTCCACAATCTTGCTTTTTTCTTCGTCTCTTTTTTCATCCGTCTCTTTTTCCATTTATAATGTATGATTTTTTTTTAAAGAATTCAATACTTTGGAAAACATGCAAAATTTACTTTGAAAAATGTATCAGCCAATTTCACAAATGACATCTGACAGTGATGGCTGGAAAATCAGCTGATTTTTCCAATAATTTGCACTTCCTCACCGCTGAAAGCGCGCTTATCGCTAAAAGAAATGACAAGCAATGCATAATTGCAAACGAATGAACGTGTGGGGGCGTAATTGGTGCAATGAAGAAACGAATGACCATTGTGCCAATGATGCAGTGACACACGAGCTATGCAATGATCATTGCTACGTCAATGATCATTGATATGTCCCGTGTGCCTACGGTACTAGCCTCGCATCTCCCATCATTGAATCATGTCTTGACACGTAACGTTCTAAATTACCTCGCATACAGCTGGGTAAAATGGATTGGTTTGAGCAATCAAATCTGCCTACTCCAAGGATTCATTCACATCACTCGAATCATTTGCTTTACACATCTCGTAGCATATGGTAGCCTCGGCAATAAAATCCTGTAGATTACCTCCGTAAAGGTCCTAAATATCTTCTGCAATGGTTAAAAATGAAGATTTTGTTGGATTTGTAGCGGCCGCGGTCAGTGGTAGTCAAACCAATGCGATGACGGTAAGTGATACGAGCGGATTACACACGGAGAATTTTATACTCTTTATGAAAATTTGTGATTGGATGGGAAGCGATTTGACAGATACTTCTGGATGACTACAAGTTGTTTCGATGCAGTTCTAGGATTAATTTGATAGGATATACAGAAAATATACTTACCGTCTCCCATATTAAGGCTGAAACCCTAAGACGGTAATGGTAGATTCCTCAATTCCTATCATCAATCTGAATTTCGTTATCTTGAAGTTGCTAAATTTTAATAGTGAAATCTACGGGGATTGAGTGCCCCCCCCCCTCTCCAAACGCAAGGGACTTTTACAGAAATGTTGGTAAGCAGAATTTAAACTTTTAAGACTATCTGTGCAAAAATATATTTACATCAACTGGGATGTCGCGATGTAATTACATTTTATTATACCCTAGATGAAATCTATAGGGTATACTAAGTTTGTCATTCCGTTTTTAGGGTTCCGTACCCAAAGGGTAACAATGGGAACCCTATTACTAAGACTTCGCTGTCCGTCCGTCACCAGGTTGTATCTCATGAACCGTAATAGGTAGACATTTGAAATTTTCACAGACTGTGTTTTTTCTATTGGCGATATAACAACAAATAATAAAAAGAAAATTAAATTAAAAATCAAAGGGACCCCCATACAAGAACCATGATTTTTTCGGCGTTTTTTTCCTCGTTTTATTCTCATTCATTATTATTATCATAAGTAGGCATTATTTTTTCAAATGGCAAAAAAATAAATAAAAAGTACATAGTGTTAAAATTTTGTACGATGGTACGGAACCCTTCGGTCTGTTTCACGATAACTCGAGAGCGCGTGTACTCAGAAAACAGAAATTTTGCGTACGGGTTTTTTAGAAAAAAAAAGTGAATTTAAGTTCAAACACGGAACAAATCGGGTAACTCCTTCGTAGTGTTACCATACAAAAATTTCGATTTTCACGACATATTTGAACACTTCCTGGGAAGACATCAACGTAGAGATAAAATTTCTGCCTTAAATCCATTATATTAATTATTTTTTTTTTATTAATTTCTTTGTAACAATTTGTCAAACTCACTCCACTTGATTCCTTTTCCTTTCCGAGTAGATCTACACTTAACTGACCAGGGGCCGGATGTTGTAACTCGGAGAGTTTGGGAGATGAGAATTTTCGTTTTTCCCGATTGAAAAACTCCCTAACTCTCCATTCGCGATTCTCTAACATACTTGGAGAGTTGGCGGGAAATGTGAGAAGTGTCGCAATATTGAAGGACGGGTAACTCTGCGTGGGAAGGTCGTAGAGCATTAAGGTTTTTCCTTCAGATTTAGGATCTAGAGTACAAAAATATAGATGAAAAATTGCCGGGGGGGGGGGGGGGGGGGGTCGGGGATGGGGTCGTACCACCCCTAATTGGGGATTGTCCAAAATATGTCATGTTTGCTATCAAATTATATAGGGAGACGCGGGTTATCGAGTGGTGTACTTTTTTTTTTGATTATTACAACTTCATAACTGATTTTTACCTCCGAAAGACGGATTTTTTGCACTTGGGTCATATACACCCCAGTTCTTATATTTAGCATATATTTCATCCGTTCTTTGTTTCACATTCATTAGTACTCTGTTTTGAACATTTTTCTCATGGAAATTGAATTTCCACGATTTACCAGTTCTTCATAATGATGAGTTGAAAATATGTCCATTTTTTGTATCTTAAGAAGGACTAATTCACTTTTTTTGCAATTATCTATTAATCTATCTAATCTAATCTATTATCTATTTAATCCTACATACAAGCTTTAACGTGCATATTTAAAATTTGTATAGCATCTCTGGAAGACGACCAAATTGATAATTTTCGAGAGATTTAAAATTTTTAGTGGGTTACCTTGAAGAAGCACCAAAATCCCTATTTCTCTGTAAGTATTGCAAGGATTTCCATAATTTGTTTTTGTAACCATACCCAGGATATGTGGTGAGTCCATAATTTTATTTGAAAATCCTAGGTTCCTAGGTACCTTCACAAAACAAAAACAGACATTATTGTCAGTTGAGAAATGTGCTTTTTGTTTCTCCACAACTAACACAGCCGAGAGTTTTATCGAGTGGAATAGAGAGTTTGGTAATTCTCAGTACAAATTCCCTGAGTTACAGAATTCTGAGTGGGGAGTTAAGTGTCAAAAGAACTCTCATCTCCACAACTCCACAACTCTCCGACTTAGTGAATCCGGCCCCAGGACCAGGACACACAAATAGTCTCCGGACACCTGGAGACGGTAAATGAACAAACTTCGGAGACCGGAGAATGAACCTGGAGACCTGTTTGTTTTAAATAAATCCACGACTGGAGACCGGAGACCAAAAAAAGTCTTTAGAGACTAGGTCTCTTTAGATATTTTTTGCGTTTCGGAGTTGTATACACTGTATACAAAGGCCTCTTGGTCTGTGGAGGGCAAAGTTTCTCACCGTGTAGCTTTACCTCAAGATACTTAATAGCTACCTCTTCAAGGTTTGAAGACACTCTCTTAATTGAACTCGCTAAATTTTATTTTATATATTGAAAAAACAAACAAATAAACAAATATCTTTTCTAAAAATTTCTCAGCACAAGTTTACTCATCCATCTTAGACTCCTTTCGGTAAACTGACAGTTCTAAGATTGAAAGTAAGATACAAATTAAAACGAGTGATGGAGAGAGAACAGAGCCCTCTTAAGCATGCCGGTCGGCGAAAGTAATGCCATTTTTAGTACAACCCGTATTAAGCCAAAAGATCCTCAATGTCACAGTTTGCGTTTAAAGAAGATACTCAGGCAGGCAGACGATTCATTGAATATTGGTTAGTCTCTTACGAGCGAGAGATCTTGTCGAAGGCCCTCTTCCAGACTATAATATCTTAAGTAGAAGGATAAGCCTTTTCATAGAAGTGTACGTCCAGTGTATACAATGGGAGGGATACATACAGCATATATTTTTCAAGTCTTTCCTGAAAGATTAAAACACTTTGAATGTATATGGTTGGCGCTTTGAACCTTCCAAAATGCTCTTTCGACTACATATATGAAATTCCATCGGCATCCAGTACTATCAAAATAGCCCGGCATTGATAACCATTAGGTGATAGAATCCGCGCCCTTGCTATGTTTATCTTTGAACATAATGCGCCTATGTGGACTTTATTGCTCGCATCTTAAAACATATTTAACTCGGAATAGTTTACGAGACCTTTACTAAATGATTTTACGATGGTAGGCATTTGGTTTGCATTAAAATGTGATTTTCTGTAAATATATCGAATATACTAGTGACAAAGTCAAAAGCTTTATGCTTGTGATAGAAAAGCTGATTCTGTCAAAGAATAATTACCTCTAAATCCACAGCTGATTTATATCGCAGTTTAAAAATAATTACTGCATTAAATTACCACCTTTGAAAACAAATAATATAAACGAGGAATCAAAGCAATTTAAAAATTGTTATTTATGTCTAGACAAGAAAATACTCTAACTGTTTTCTGGTAATTACTTATAATGAAGCCGTAAATAGTACAATGAGACTACAGTGATATACCGGAATTTAGTTAATTATGACATCATGTAAGCGGCACTACGATGACGACGACGACTTTAATTAAACTAATTAAGAAGGATGGCATTTATTGGCGGGCGATTATGGCATAAAGCAACAGAGCTATGAGAAGCATAAAAACCAAGTAACTAAGGAATTTTTTGACTAAAGGTCAAGTGGCATATCTCTAGCACGCTAACTATATACAGAATGAACTACCTAATAGTCATTTATATTCCGTTGATGAATAGCATTAATTGTATGGGGCTGAAGGCATTAACCTTTGAATGCAATGAAACTGAATAAAGGAAATTTAGATAAGTATTTTAAAAAAAATACGTAGGCGTCTTAGCTACATCATCATCATGGGAAATTATTACGGGGTTTGCCGTTTCTTTTGCAAAAATTTATTGTATACCTACCTCTATTTAAAGAAATAGTGTAAGGAGCAGGTATCTATCTATACTTCACAATGTCAATAATTTTACAAGTCATATTAAGATTGCAATACAAAAATTTTAATTAAAAAAAAATAAATCCTTGGGAGAATACCCCCCATAACCTATCTGGGAGATAGGTAGGTAATATCGGAAGTTCTAGAAAATGTTAAGGAGGCTAGATAAGAATAAAGCATAGGACCTAGTCGAGGTGGGATTCGAGACTATGACCGCAAGTATTGTAGATCATTGCTCCACCGAGAGCACTATTTAAAAATTACCTGGTTTTAAATTTATTGATCTTTTGCATTTAATTAATGAAACGAGTCCTATTTTGTGATTAGGATAAATTTTTCAATCAATCCTGTTTTGGTCTAAGGCCCGCCCGCGCAGACTAAAAGCATACCACAGCGTATCCAATGAAAGCTTGCGCGTAAAATTTACAGACTGAAAGCGTATTTCAGCGGAGGAGACCGAACCCAAACTTCACATATTAAAATTTCGGAATCCATTTTCACTTTTCAACCAATGAATCCCGACTGTCGCTTTCTATGAGCGTAAAAATTCAAACCAATCGTGTGGTTTAAATTACGCTCATCTACGCTACGTTACTGTACGTTACGTTATGTTTGCAGTTTACGCAATATCAAAGAAACAATGGATTTGAAAAAAACGTCCATTTATGCTACGCTGTGCTACACTTTTAGTCTGCAAGAGGCCTAACAGTCTTCCAAACGACAAAATTTCATGATAATCCTCTGCCGAAGATGTGCACAGTGGATACTTGAAATTTCAAGTTTTTAAATAATAAAAAACTGAAATGAAGTCGGTCACTTCGCCAGGCTTCGAGAAGTATTGCCGAAAATACTAAAAAACGTAGCTATATCAGGTAATTCAAGAAAACATTAACTGTGTTCTTTCGTGTATCTTGCTCTAGAGCTCCCATATACTGGAGAGAACAAATTGTTCTGTTCGCTTCATTTATAAAACTTCTATGAAAATGTATAAGACGATCTTTTGTGTGTCTTTTGTTCTACCCTGTTCTGTGGACACAAAAGAACACAACTATTATAGACTTCCACGAGGACCTTGATGACCGGTCTACTATGTATCATTAACACAAAAAGATCGCATAAGACAAGGAAAATTATCATAGTCAAATAGATCAAATAATTTATGCAAGTCAGCAGAAAGTTATGTCGTTTTCTTGAGGAAATTTCATTTTCTTATATTTAATTAGTCACGAAAAACAGAAAATTAAAAAAAGAGAAAAATGGAAAATAGGAGAAGTGCACTTCACTAATACCAGCCCTAGACTTGTGCCAAACAATGGGATTTTGAGCCAATCCTGGTAAGACAATAGTTGCTCACTTCGCAAGAAAAGGGAAGCTTTATTTACAAATATCTCTTGAGGAAACAGTAGTGGAATTCTAGATGGAGGTCAAATATCTAAGCATTACCTTAGATAGAAGACTAACCTGAAACTCCCACTTAAAAAGAGTACTGATAAAGCAACAGTGGCAACATGGACATGCCGCAGGAATTTTGGTAAAATTTGTGGGTCTTAAACCAAAATTGACTTTGTGGTCATACACATCTATTATCATAAGACTCATAGTCACATACGCTTCACTCGATTGGTGGCCAAAAACGAAATAAAAGACGCTTCAAGCTAGTTTACAAAAACTACAACGGCTTGCATGCCTAGGAGTAACTGATGTCATGCGTACTGCCCAACTTCCTTAAGACTTAAAGACTATGCTGCTGGACCTACTAGCTTTATATTTTCATATTAAGAAGGAGGCCATCCTGCTGTAAAGGGCAAACCTCATGAGCACAAACAACTTGGTTGGCCACATGAAAGTCCTTATAAGGGACCCGATGGCCAAACCATTTTCAGACGTTATGCCTAAACACCAGTGCCTAGTGGCACATTGGGGACCTACCCTTTGAAAAAGGATTTCTTAATTGATACACGGATGGGTCCAAAATGGAAGGTAGAGCAGGAGTGGGCATATTTGGGCTATTATTCAGACAGAAATACACGCCATAGAGCTCTGCGCTTGTGAAATAATTCATAGGAATATGCGTGGAGCCAAGCAGCACTTAAAGCGTTAAACTCGTTTATCTTTGAGACTAAGCTGGTGTGGAACTGTCTTACTATCTTGAAGCAACTGGCCGAAACAAACAAGGTGACGCTGATTTGGGTACCAGGACATGAAGGCATAAAGGATAACGAGATTGCGGACCGCCTTGTTAAGGAAGGAGCCAAATTTCTATTTATTGACTCTGAACCTGTCTTTGGACACCGAAACAGATCAGGCTTTGGGACGACAGAATTAAAAAGGCACACTAGGAAAATACACCGGGGCAGACATAAGCGAAGAAATTTGTAAAGTATTCGCAGCAGAGGACAAAAACATTCCTCACACTCAGTAGAAAGGTGATGGGTAAGATCAAAACCCCCCGAGAATACTTCCCAAGCCATGAAACAGATATCTATATGTGTGCGTTGTGAGTCCGTTTTCTAAAATGTTCTATATTGATACTTATGGAAAAGTGCCAAACACTGGCTTTATATATGCTATAGAGCCTAAACTACTATCCATACAGGAAAATAGTCTTCTAGTAATTTAAAGCATTGTTCCTTACCTTCCCAAAGGCTACACTTCTTATATACCTTACTTAACAAAATAATAAAATAGTTTTGATTACAAAGTAACCTTGCCATCTTACGCTCAATACCTCTCAGCTGAGTGATAATTGCATGTGTGTATGTGCAGCCGGAGTTTGAATCTGTAAGCAGCTACATTCGATATCATCAGCCCACGGCATCCTATGACGGCACAGCGACATTACAATGATTACTCAGATGAGAATTTTTGTTTGAGGAATTGTAGTAATTTAATTAACATAATTTTTGTAAATAATTTTGTGAGGAAAGGTATGAAAATTTTATTACGGTTCGGAAGATAAGAAGGCAAGCTTAAGATTATCATAACACCATTTTTCTGTATAAATAGTAATTTAGGGCGGACGCTATTCAAATCAAACTTTTGTCAGTTTTCCATAAGAACACTGCAAATATTTTAGAATGTAAGGACTACGTTGGGCCTCGGTTGTGGTAGGGAGGGAGTCTGTTTCATGGCTTGTGAAGTATTCTCGAGGGTTTTGGTAAGATCGATGATGAGACCTGTCGGTTCTGTATGCAAGACGATGAAATCGCTAAACATGTCCTGTGTGACTGTGAAGGTCTGTGCCACATAAGGCTAAAACATCTAGACTGCCAGAAGATATCGAAAACATGACCCTTAACAACATTATGGGCTTTATAAAGTTAGAATGGGCGCCCTAGGGCATTATTAGTTCTAGTTCTAGTTCTAGTCACAAAAGATCTTATAGGTCGCGGTGACTAGATGAGAGGCGGGAGACCTGTCTGCATCCTCCATAAATAATAATAATAATAATAAGATTAATCAATGAAATATTGCCCACTGTTTTCTATGACCATCCTCCATCTGTCAATAAGGTCATTTATGCCACTTGTAAAAAATGTCCTTTCTTTAGATGCCTTCTGAGAATTTTGAAATTTTTTTTCCCCTGAGACAAAAAATTTTGCATCGAAAGGAACAAGTGGTAGTCAGATGGAGCCGGATCATGTGAGTATGGTGGTTGTGAGAAAACTTCATATCCAAGAGCCTGGAGCTTCTCTTTCGTCCTTAAAGGCACGTTAGGCCTATAGCATTGTCATGTTGGAAGACAACACCATTTCGATTATACAGTGCCAAACGAAGTTCGCGTATTTTTGCATCCAGTCGTGTTAACTGATCAGAATGAATATAGGTCTGCCCTGACAATTTGATAATTTAATTTGCGACGAATACAACGACACCATTTGTAGACAAATCCAAGCTTGTTCAAGTGGTTCTCAATCGTTATATGGATAACATGAAACCTTTCCCTGTCGTCATAAAGCTCTTTGGCCCTCCGGTTCGAGGTTCATTCCTTATTTCTCAAAATTTAATGTTTAAACACACTTTTTTTTATTAAAAATTAAAACGTGGAAATACTAGCTTTCGATTAATATGAAAATTTTATAAATCGTACAAACAACAATGAAATTATGAACATTTCATTTGAAGCAACAGTAAAACGTTAAAACTTTCTTATACCAACCTAATAAATAATTAGAATTTCTAAAATTCTTCACGAAAAGAATGTTTTTTATTCTCATCCAAATATATTTTTGTTGTGATGACTTAAAAAAAAAAAGAGGAAAACAGAACCGCTAACTTCCTTAGCTACATACTTCAGCGACACGTCTTGGCTTGGTTGTCGCAGAAAACTTTTCGACCGAATTCTCTCAATCGATATTCATCCAACCATCGAACACAAATATTTGCTTGCTTGGTTGCTAATTTCATCCGGAAATTACAAAGTGGGACAAATCAGGCTTTAATTCGTGCGCAACTACGCCCCAACAAAACTCTTCTTAACACTTCATGATCTTACAATTTCCTTTCCCCCTTCTCTGCCCCCTTTAAGTATCTATCATCGTTACGTTGCAAGATAATATTTTATTTTAGTAGCAGACTCGTCTGAGTAGATCTTCAATGCCTACATACCTACTATAAACCAAGTGGAAGGAGGAACCGCACTTGTTTCTTGTGTTGTAGTAGTAGAAGAAAATTTTCTTTCTTCCATTCTTAAGAATTTCTACAAAAATTGTTTCTTTCTTCTTCTTCTTCTTTGATAGTTGCGCATGCCATGTAAGCGCTCGCTAGCTGTTCCGCAACAGCATTGAATTGAAAAGAAAGTAATTTTCGAAGAAATAATGTCGCGCGATTAAATTCGAAATTTCTTTTCTTCGATTTACTGTTGATTATTTTTCTACAGTGACGGGGCAGCACAACAATTCTCTTCAGTAATTTCTGTTTATTTTTGGATTAAACCAAATAAACCGGCACATTTGAGCTTTTTATTCTAATCTAAGGCGTGGTCATGTCCTATAAAACCATCTCGATAATTGATAAGAACTTGTGCAGTATTTTCCGTTGTTAATGTATACGTACATAACGCAGACGGTGGGTAACTGACTTATTTAGAGGTCCTTCACCTTGAGTGAGTACTGATCGAAAACAGATGCCCTTAATTAGTTCCTTGTTTACAAGTACGATAACTGTGCATAATAAAATAAATTGAATCGAATTGAAAAGGTGATTTTTTTTATTTTATTTATTTTTTTTTTTTTTATGGAACACAGATTAGGTGTGGCGTACTCATGCTATTTTGATGGTTGAAAGTAGAATAGATAACGGGGTAGGTACATATTTACTTTACTTTATTTACTTTTGGTTTTAGGTACATATGTACTTCCGTTCATGGGATGGTTTAGAATTCTTCTAGTTCACTTAATATCTCCAATGGCAAAATTTAAATGGAATTCCCGATTAGCGAGCAGATATAAAATTTTTCAGTTTTATTGGCAGCGTTTTCAATGTCAGAATTCTTCAACAAGGGACTTATTTGACATTTTTCATTTGGCAGATTGCCACAGTTCTTCTGCACCATACGAAATCATAGCCGTAAGACATTATAAAATGATTATCACCCAATTAAAAGCATTTTTTGTTATTTATTTAAAGTTCTGGAAAGATTAATGTCCATATAGATGCGGGGATATTTGGGGGAAAAAAAGAACCCTTTACTGCATTGGCTGTTGGACCCTTTGCCTTCATCATAGCTATGTGAAGTGGACGGCGAAATTCATGGTGGTTAAAGCTCTGATGACTTACTTATTCCGCTGACGCAGCGACCCAAATTGGATATTGCCCTCCGACGCTAGAGACAGAGACATTCTCTTTGTCCTACGCGATTTTTTACCAGTAGACACAGTACCTATAAATCGGTAAGCATCTGTTGAGGTGGAACCGAAATACAATGACTTCTGCAGAAGTTGTATGGACGAGGATGAGATTGAGAGCGTTTAGCACCTGCGTTGCAAATGTCCTAACCTTGCTAAACGTAGGAGGAATACAGTTGGTACTTACTTTATGTGGGAACTGGGGGAATCAGCAGACAAAGAGTTTGGGGACGTATTATGATTCAACTCTTGTGGCTGGTTTCAGCGTACCGCCTACATAGATCTTAAATATTTTTTTCAAGGCAGGGTCCCAATAAAGTGACATCACAATGGACCATACCTAGATGGTCTAAGTATGGCTGGTCGTACATGGTTTTACGATGGCAGCCACTCTAACCTAACCTAAGCCCCACATTTGTGACCTATAATTATTTTCTAGTTTTTAACTTAAGATTTTTTTTTTATTTTAGTGTTCTTTAATTAATGGTGCAAGTTCCATGCTGTGTCTGGTGTAAAAACTGCCTTAAGGTCACACAAAGTAGGGCAGTATGTAGCAAAGATTTTCCAATATATCATATCTGCAGGAGCCAACTATCCCCACATCTCTCCGTGATATTTATACGTTGCTTCCACAGAAATTAGATAGAATTCCCTTATTATTTATTTCAAAAAAAAAAAAGACGTGAGATAACAAAAAATCGAAAACAGGCGGGCATTGAAATGTCAATATTGAAATGCAAACAAGTCTCATAGGAGTATTTCGCGAACCGGCGCGGCGTATTTACTTTTCGATAAATATTTGCGCATTCTTTAGACACAAAAAAATATATAATTTGAATTTTAAATTTTGGGTTTTTTGTTTTTCATATAAACAGCTCGGAATATATTGAATCTTTCAACAACAAAAAAAAAAAACACTGAGATCCGATGCGAGACCAGAAAATGAAAGTATCTATAACTCGTATCGAGAAGGAAAAAGTGAAAAGATTCTCAGCAAGTTAGAGGAAAAGTTATCTAATTTTTTTATCTCTATATCTAGCCACACATCTTTTTTTTTTTTGTCTTCTTATCCAATTTTATCCAATTATAAATTCTCGCACGGAAACGAATCAAATGACTTCATTAAAAAAATATATTCTCACTTATTTAAGTGAATTTAGCGTGTAGGTGATATTATGGTTAGTCTTAGAAGTCTCACTGGATTTCTTAGCTCATGTCGCTCATCATTCGCTCGTAATTTATTTATATTTAAAGTAGTGACTTCATACTACACGCCAGTGTGTCGCGTTGCTGTATTCATCATTTTCTACTTCATTTTTTCATTTTAATCTAATTCACTTCTGCGTTTATTTTTTCCTTTTGTATATATCTTTTAATTTAGGTCAAGTGAGCTTCGAGCTAGTTTTTAATGGTGGTATCCGCTAAATGCGCTATGTAGAGAGTGTGTGAAAAGTGTTTTAAGCTAAAATTCCTGTCGGCAAAGTGGCCAGAAACTTTTATGCTGTTTTTAAGTTTGATAATTTATATATGAGTTAGGTATAGGTAGGTACCATTAATTTGTACTGCATTAAAGAAAGTTGAAAGTCTCTCGTTGTTTATATTATTCCTTATGGACCTATTCCAATTCATAGTCCTATATAAAATGTATTGTATAATGACAGTGTACCAAGTTAAACTCTGTGCAAGTGTAATTAAAGGGAATTGATTAATTTAAAGTCTGTGTCTAACCCTAAAAGAAACTGAAGTATAGGTGCTGAGTGCCGGATATTCTTTGAGGAAGAAAATAGAATGTACTACGACATGAAAATCAGGCTCATCGGTTAAAATCTTATTGAAATAAGAAACTGTGCGGTTGATTAAGTGAGTTGATGCTTAAAACGCATAATCCGGCGAAAATACAAAGGCAAAAGTAAAACAGCAGAACTTCTACACACAATTTCAATAATATAAGAAATGCAGACACGAGGCTCTCAAAAAACAAAGAATTATTATTCAGCTTTGTTGCATTCAAACCGATCCAAACTGATTCCAGAACATAAATTTGCTTTGCAGTAAACAGTGAACAGTGCAAACGACTATCTGAGTCTAAATCGAACAAAGCGTAATCCAACTCGATAAACTTACATGAAATGAAGGGACAAAGTTAACATCAGAAAATCGAAAACTCTTTTACAAGAGATAGACCTAATACCTATACACATGCAAATATTACTGAAATTGATGGTGACAGAGTTTTTAAAGAACATCAAGTATCTTGGTCTCTTCTGTAAGTCTCCCAAATTTAACGGCCACAAGATAAAAGTAAATCATATTTACAGTTTCAAGATTCTTCTTCATTTTAACAGTTTCGGAGTTATAGGGAGATTACAAACAACGCTAGTAAGCCACCTCATTCTCTTGAAAAAGAGGAATATTTAATTACTTAGGCTAAAAATATACTTTCCTACCATCGTAGATAAAAGACAGTCCAGGATACATCAGGAGCATTGGCGCCAGTCATTTAATCGCATAGGACATGCAGCACGAGAACTTCTTATCGTGAGAACTTGTCACTGTCGAAAAAGACAAGGAACAAAGTCCGTGGACAATAATAGTGACTTTTTGTCGACTAAGAGTCATATTAAGACTCAGTCATATTTTGACAGTAAGCGACTACGCTCGACTACGACTATCGTTCACTCCGCCGCACTTTGAATTGAATGTACCAAATAGTCGACTACGTTTGACTACGCTCAGGAGGATACTCGATCGTAGTCGGTTTGACAGAACTGCACCACGACAACGACTACGCTACCAAAGTGGCAGTGATTCTAGAATCGAGCATAAATCTAATATTCTTGCCTAGTTATAAAATTTCTTTAATATTGCTAGAACAATATTTTCACTGAAGGAAGAAAAGACCGTGAATTTATGAATTGAGGAGAAATAGCTCCAATCACAAGTACACCCGTCTTTGATTAAAGTGAGCCTCCTAGTACACCATTTACGCTGCGAAGGTTGGATGATAATAGGCTAGGGCATGAAAATTGATCTTACGCACAGCTGGAGCCTGTAGGTATGTACTTTGTAGGAAAATTGTGATACGTAATAATCTTTTAACTATCCTCTACGACCTCCGTCAAATAATTTTGTCAACTATTTTACACTTCCAAAGAGTGCAGTGATCGATATTATAGTCGTAGAAAGTGGTTACAATTTGTCTTTTGGTGCCGAATGAGCGTAATGCAGACAGACTTGAAGAACCAATGATCATTATTATTGATTTTAGTTCACGTAAGGTAATTAAATTTTTGATTATTGTGACAAATAGATACAATTTCGATGGGGTGGTTGGTAAACGCGCATTCATTAAAATATGTAAGGAAAAAAAATATTATTAGAATTAGAAAAAGCTTAATAATACGACACATCCTAATCACAGTTCTGCAATTTTTTTTTAAAAAACTCTCGATGAATTTAATTTTTAAATGAAAAAAACATTTCTATTATTAAATTTGGTTCATTCTACCTTTGAAATTAAGCAGTAGCTGTGTGATAGACATCTACATGTACTTTAAAGAAGAAAATTGCTTCACCTGCAGAATAGCAAGATTTTTTTTTTTTTACTTTTTGCATTTCACTTCAAAATTGAAATTAGGTCAACAAAATTTATTGATATGAAAAAAACAAGTATCTGGCAACTCCATTTTGCTGTCAACATCATAATGAATATTTACCGCACCGCACACCAACAATGCTAATTTCGATTCTGATCTGATATTCGCTATTGCTGAGAAAATTGTTGCGGGCGAGAAAGTTGCTAATCCAAATAATTAAGCTAAAGTCCATTTATAAGAAGGGAGAAAAACCAAACAGAGAAAAAGAATTCTAACAGTAAATCTCACCTTCACACAACCCAAACAATTTCCTTATTTTAATAAATGCAAAATGCAACTTTTAAAAAACTGCTGCTGGGAGAAAATTGTACTCACCAGTCTCGTTCTTATCCGATTTTCCCAGCTATGCTTCGTCCCGATTGGAAATTGGACAACACTTTGACCTTTCACAGAGTAGTTATTTAACACTTTCACATTAAAAACACTTGCGGGAAATATTTAGGTTCACTTTTATGCCTTCTGATCACCATTCAATAAAACTTTTCACTCAACGAATTAAAATATACGACACACCGAAATTTTCACGCCCGTACGAGGTCGTGTCACAACTTATAATGGCCGACACCTCGGCACCGCTTCCAGAGTTCAGATAATATTGTTATCCTTTTCTTACTTTAGCTTAAGTTTATACTAGTATAACAAAGATAGCGATATGTAAATAATAGAACTTGCGCAATCGGTGATTTTAGAATATAATTCGTTTTTTCTTTTTTTTCTTTTTTTTTTGTTCACTTAAACTTCGTTATGCTTTAAAAGTGCGTGAGGTCAATGTTATTATTTCCCATAAGACTGAGAAGGGATTATTAATATGAATAAAAAGAAAAATATTAAACACTAAAAATTGCTGGAGAAATTAAAAACTACTGTTGGGCGAAAAAAACAAACTCGATGATGTCACCGTTTTATTGGCAGCAAAGAGTCACCAGCAGGCAGCAGCATCATCATAACAACAGAAGACATTCGAGTTCGAGCTCGACAAGTGGAAATGGAGACGGAGAGCATAATATAAGTCCATCATTCATCCACCAGGCTTGCCAGGGGCGTTGTCCATTTAATACTTTTTAGTTAGCTTTTCTTGTAACGTATTAAAGATTTTGAATAATTAAATTCTTGGGGTTAGATATATTTTTTTTTCAAACTAAATTATACTTGCCCGAATTTACTCACTGAATGATGCAACTTTTCAAAATAACTCGTATCGTTTGAATTATGATGAACTGACTCATGTCAGATAGGTTAGGTTCAAGAATCAAGATTCAAAGATTGATGCGGAACAGAATGCATAACATAAAAAATAAAACATTTACAAATGTATATATACTTTTTTGTTATAAGATGTTTATCTCTTTCTTTCTTAATAGAAAAATTGTCTCTTTTTTTTTCTTCTCCGCGACCCTCGAATCTCGAATCTCATTCCACAAATAATTTATTGAGAGCGACAATATGGAGTACTGCCAAGTAAATGGTTTTTTGATTAAGTGTACAAACATTACATTTATTCAATAATTCACAATTGGACTTGGTTTTTTTTTTCATTCAATAAACAAAAACAAAAATTACTTCCGATTTGAAGTTTAGCTCCGAACCTACCCCCAAAATTCATAGAACAAGAAAGTCCTAACCGTTGCAGAAACTGAACATAGAACCGCTTTGAAAAGAACATACGTTCGGAACCAGTTCTATCAGTGTGGTGAAGAAAACACTTAGTTTAGGAACAGAACGAGGCCTAAGGCCTGAATTACAATTACCACTGATCAGTCGAATACGACTTTGCCAAAATGGTAAATGCATGTGGCACGATACAATTGCAACTTCGACTTCGACTGGGACTGAAACAAAACTTTGCTCAAAGTGCAAAGTTGGAGTTGGCTGCGGCCAACTTCAGTTCAATCACAAAAGTCGGGACTTCTGGCACCTTCTGGTTTGTTCAAGGAGTTGAAACTTTAATTTTTTAATTACAAATTTCACCTCAGCGTCGACTTCGACTTAAAATCAGTCGACAGATCAGTCGTAATTGTAATTTACGCTTTACGGTTCAGTTCAGGTGAAAAGATTTCACCATAAGAAATCTTTTCTCTCGTTTTTATTTAAATCGACTTAAAATATTTCATTTAATCTAAATCGTTTTAAATTAGTCGGAAAAATATCGGTTTAAATGGCTTAAGTTGCTTAATGGTTGCGTGTATTTAATGTAGCAATTTTCACAGTTTATCGAGAGTATAAATCAAAAACAAATATTCAATCGTGCATCTCAGGATAACAAAATATACTAGAGGAACACCGCGGGGCCGCGGGGCTGAGCAATATTAAATAAACTTAAATGGGAAAATTTTGCCGTTCTGCATTACTGGTTTCATTTCCTTTCATAATTTTGTATGTCTATTTTATAAAATGGAGACGTCATTTTTATTTACATTTTTTTCAATAGAAAATCCATAAATTTTACTTAATTTCGGCACTCATGTTTATTAGCTTCCACAATGATGGTGGAATGTATTAAAAAAAAAATAAAATAAAACAAAGATTACATTTGACAACATTTCAATATATATAATCTGGCAAGTCTTAAAGTGTCAAAAACGTGTAACTTTCTGCTATTCTGCAGTACAACTGCAAATCGGAATTCGCAGGAGCAGGAAGTCGACTAAAAATAAATTTAGCCATAGAATAATTGTTTACTGTAAATATATTTATCGTTTTTGTTTGTGTCATAGAACTTTTACTTTTAATTAACGGCGGGAAAATGTTAGATCTGTTTACCATTTTCACAAAGGGTGGCATTGTGCTGTGGTGCTTTCGTGGCACTAAAGAGATTTTCACTTCTCCAGTCAACGCACTGATTCGAAGTGTTATTCTACAAGTAATTGCTAAATTATATTCGCAAAAGCAAACCAAGTTTAATTAATTGTGTTTTCCATTGCAGGAGCGAACAGGCAGCAACCTTTTCGAGCATGATAATCTGGCGCTTCAATACAAATTAGACAACGAGTTTGAACTAATTTTCGTGGTGGCATTTCAGAAAATCCTGCAATTGTCCTATGTTGATAAGTTTCTAAGCGATGTACATCTGGAATTTAGAGATAAATATAAAAATGAATTGCGTTCGAGTAGTCGAAATGTTGTTGACTATGATTTCGGGGATGAATACTCGCAGATTTTGGTAGCCGCTGAAGAATGGGGGAAGCTACAATTGAAACTTCCAAAGCAGATGAGATCTTTTGAGGAGTCTGCGAAATCTAAGAAAACTGTATCATCTATGATTGAGAGGAAAGGTGAAGAGAAGGGACAACCACCGAAAAAGAATGTTAAAATTGTTGAGTCTGAGAAGCAACAGGAACAATGGAAATTGTCTCCATCGCGAGAGGATATCATTCAGGCGAACAGGAAAAAAATGATGGAAAAAATTGCAGGAAAGAAGAAACCGGAAAACAAAAAGTCACCGAAACAAAATTCTGATAAACTCAATGATAAGTCTGGTAAAAAGCCGAGGGTATGGGATCTTGGAGGTGGCAACCGAGATTTACCTAATTTGGATAGATCTAAAGACAAACCGGAAGACATGAAAAGTGATTTTACAGCAGAGGATGAGGTAAATGACTCTATATCCAACAAAGTCTAGCATTAATTTTTTTTTCTTTTTTTTTTAGATGATTGGAACCATGAAAGGAGTCATCCAAGATCTGGAAGTTGAAAGTGAAGACGAATATTCTGAAGAAGAGGAAGAGGAAGAAGTTGTCCGTACTACAAATCATACAGCATCAACAGCAACTGCAAAAAAGTCAGGAGGTGTATTCTCACTATTCCGAGGTCTTGTTGGCTCGAAAAATTTAACTCGCGACGATATGCAACCTGCTTTGGACAAGCTACGTGATCATTTGATTACTAAAAATGTCGCCATTGATATTTCTCAAAAATTATGCGAAAGTGTAGCAACGAAATTAGAGGGTAAAGTTCTGGGCACCTTTGATACCATCGCTACAACAGTTAAGAATACTTTAACAGATGCTCTGGTGCAAATTTTGTCCCCAAAACGTCGTGTTGATATCCTTCGGGATTGCTTGGAAGCTAAGAAAAATGGGCGTCCGTACGTTATGACTTTCTGTGGAGTAAATGGAGTTGGAAAATCCACGAATTTAGCAAAAATCTGTTTCTGGCTAATTGAGAACAATCTGAATGTTCTGATTGCAGCCTGTGATACTTTCCGTGCAGGAGCTGTAGAGCAATTAAGAACGCATACACGACATTTAAATGCTCTCCATCCAGCAGGAAAACATTCCGGACGAACAATGGTTCAACTTTATGAAAAAGGTTATGGTAAAGATGCAGCTGGAATAGCCATGGAAGCGATACGTTTCGCTAATGATTCAAGTATTGATGTTGTTCTAGTTGATACGGCTGGCAGGATGCAGGATAATGAACCTTTAATGCGTGCATTAGCTAAATTGATTAAAGTCAATGAACCAGATCTGGTCCTTTTCGTTGGTGAAGCACTTGTTGGCAACGAGGCTGTTGATCAATTGGTGAAATTCAATCAAGCTCTAGCTGATTACTCGTCAAGCAGCAATCCACACATCATCGATGGAATTGTACTTACGAAATTTGATACTATCGACGATAAAGTTGGAGCAGCCATTTCAATGACATACATTACTGGACAACCGATTGTTTTTGTTGGAACTGGACAAACCTATACCGATCTGAAGGCTATAAATGCTAAAGCTGTTGTCCATGCCCTTATGAAGTAGGATGATTTGTGATTTTTATTTTTTTTATGATTTTTAGTTATTGGAGGAGTTAGGATGTGAGAGTTTATTATCATTTTTGTTGGGAAAAGTCGGCGGAAGGAAGTGAATCGGGTGTTGGAGGAATTAAATGATTTTGTTGTTTATAAATCGTTTTTCTTTTAATTATATTCTGATATCCATTTGATTAGGACGTTACCTTTTGTTATGGTAGCCAGAAGAGTCGTATCATAATCATCTGTTGCAAATTGACCTAATTTGGACTGATGATAGCTTAAAATGACTTTAGTTATATTTTACCAAATTACTTCTGTACTTGGTTTGTTAAAAAGCTAGGTAAGAGGAAATGAAGTGGTGTAAGATTTCTGGTAGGTTTATTATTTTAACCCCCACACCTTAAAGTAAACTAATCCCTTTAACTACCATAATGGTTCAGCCATGGTTTATCAAATATTTTGCATTCTACGCCTAGTTAACGCTGGAAATTCGGACATGCCATGAAAACACCTAGACAAAATCTGAGATAAGATCATTTCACATCCATCCTAAAACATTTCGAGCTAAACTATGCTCTTTGTAGGTGGCGGCTATAAATGCATTTTACCCGTCATTTCACCATTTTCTTTGAACTATTTTTGCAATACAAAAAAAGGATTTTACATCGCTAGCGGCGTGTACAACGGGTATTTTAGTGCATTAAAATGCCTAGAAAATGTGTGGAGAATTTCTAGTGCCATCTATTTTATAAAGAGGGAACCTTCAGTTTTTATCGGTGAGCTCCGTACTGCAGTAGTAAGATTTTACCAGAGCACACTTTACCAGGGTGAAAACGCACCCTTCTATCCCGGGGACTACACGAGTCAGTCGCACTGACCTTGATACTAACAAATACTCGTGTTAGTCCCTGCTAACAAATCTTTTTAACTGACTAAATTTATGGCAAGTCAGTACTGACCACGGTATAGCGAATACAAGTATTCTCATTACGAACCACACGTTCCAGTATTAGTGGACGAAATGTCGTGTATTGTATAGGAAAGTACCGTACAGAGAACATAATGCACTCTCCCCTCTCTGGCCTTTCAATAGAAATGTATATAAATTAGTGGACGAAACTTCGTCACAGCTAATGTGTCAAAATTTAATTTGAATATCTTTGCATTCTCTGTACCGTGAGTACTGACTAGCCAGTAAATTGTCAAACGTAAAATTAAAATGGCGATAACTAAAAATAATTAGGTGGATGCTAGAGGAAATCACTGAAAAGAGTTTAATAAACATTGTAATCTTTCTTTTTTAGGGAAAAATGACGGAGTAAGGAAGAAATCATTAGAACTGCATACAGAAGGAGAATGTCTGCAGCGCTTAACTACATTTTATAATTAACTGACTCGTCAGTTGATCGAACACAACGCGTAAAATTAATAAGAAAAAACATTACTGGCTGTCAGCTCTACTGACTTCTGTCATCGCCAGGATATGTGAGAAAGAAATGTCACAAAAAGTCTTCTAGTACTTCCTTTCTTATAATAACTAGCCGCAATGCGCAATGACTTCACAGCAATCGCCACCGCAAAATTTAATTCGGCTTTCTCCTCAGCGGTTTTTTCTGTCAGTCGTGAGCCAACAATCATTCGTTTCGTTTTACGTCTTGTGTTTAGGAGTGCTAGTGGCGACTCTTCAAAAATTCTCAGAAAATTATAAGTGTAATACATACATTCAAAATTCAATTCATTATTAAAAGTAACCTCACAAAATTCTCGTTAATATAAACTAAATAAAAAAAGAATTGATTAGTTTTCGGGCAAGAAATTGATTGTTATACAAAAATCAGCCAATGCCTAGATACATTATTCCGTAGAAGAAAATGTCGGTAAAATTGCAGCTAGGTGTTCTCTTGTGGGCTTTTCTCCTCTGTGTTGTAGGTCTTCCTGTTGTAAAAAGTTTGCGTTATGGTTTTGAAGCGGAAGTGTTGCATGTTAATTATGATAGTGAATTGAGTGAAATGCGAAAACCGATTGTGATTGATGTAAAGAAAAATTCTGAATATGGTGGTGGTGCGGATGGAAATGATGGTATACAACAGCGCATAAGGCGAGAGATTACTGCTGCTGCTGCTGCTGCTACTACGGAAGCTGGGGTTACCGAACACGAAGGTTCATCAGAGAATAGTAATGAATATAAAAACATCACAATAAAGGTAAAAAATTATCCTTTCGATTTATGACAAATTATGTCCAACTTGCAAGAAGTTCATGAAAATAAATATTTTGAAAATTTGCATTGGAAAAAATCGATTTTGCTCTGTTTTCTTTCTGTCCTGCTTTACATTTACACCCCTTGAGCTACTTGTAAAAGTTCATGAGTTTCTCGTTCACGTCCTTTTCCTAGAAATTCAAAGTATCTGTAATCGATTTGATCTTCCTGATCACATTTGTGTTGTTTTTAAAGACTACCACCGAAACATTAACGTGAAGGATTTTGTTATGCGTGGGCACAACATTTTATCTTGTCTCATCATCATCATCATCTCCATTCCGTATGAATTTGTTGTTTACATTATTGAAATTCATAATAAGAGTGGGACACTTGTGGAGATCAGGAGACATTTGCCCCAATTCTTAATTGTGCGCATATCTATCTTCCATCTCTGGCTAATACAAAAAAAATTAAGAACGTGAGGCTCGCTGCTAAGAAACAAAAGAAAAGACATGAATTAAACGAGGAAGGTAGAGAAACAAGATTTTGGGGTTTATATTCTTTGGAAAGGACTCGATTATTTGTGCTTTTAAAAAGCTCCTTAAGTCAAGAGTTTATTTTCCCTACATACAAGATACAAAATGTCGACGAGAAAAACAGTTCTGAATCAGTGTCTTCCCCGCATGTCCGCCTTCATCTGATTTAATAAAGATTATTAACCTTGCTGCATGTAGGCCGCAGCGTACTTGAGCTTATCCACCAAACCAACGAGGGAAGGATAAAAATAAGCACACAATGCACGCACGCACATGTTTTTCTATATTTGTTTTTGGATGCTTTCTCTATCTTCATTCAATGGGAATATTACGAGTGTGCGACTTGAGAGTTGGGAATTAGATTTGGATATGGGGTTGGGAAAATGTTTAATATCAACAGAGGGAGATTCATTTCAAAAAAAGAATTGCATTGTTACATATGAGATTCATTTCTTGTGCCCCAACTAGCAGCGGATACATTTTGACTATATACGTACCTACTGGGTATGAGTATCGAGAAGTGTTTTGTTTGTAATCAATTATGAGAAGTTGCTACTCTTGTTTATACGGGAGAACCTATTTAGTTAGCGGTGTCATTTCCACGAAATATTGGATGGCCGTCCAATCTAGCTCAATAGGAGCTGTGTGTCTTATCGAGAAGTATGCAAATAATAGTCCACAGCATGTTTATGTACAATTTGGGTTACTTTTAGTTTTTAATCTTATATTTTCGATAATAAATTTTACGTCATCCTAATTCAGGGAGGTAGATATCTATCTATTTGTATGGGGTAATTATAATTTTGCTTTACAATTGTTAAATTCAATGCATAATTTCTAAAATCTATACCTATATTTCTTTCAGTTCTATCACATTTTAGCTTATTCTACATGTTTATTCCCTTATAGTATAAAATTGAATTTTGAAACCACCTACTTGTTCTGCATGCAAAATCCAAGTCTAAATTCATTGGCTTTCCTTAAATTTATTGAGTGGATGTCCCCTACATACCTAGTTCAGATTTCTATATAAATAATCAGGTAATACAACACATTAAAAATTATTCTTTCTTCGACATTCATCCACTACAATCCCACTTAACATTAGTTTTATGGGAGTATATCTGTTTCACAACAATATTAATTCTCATATCTCTGTTTTGCAGTTTTTGCATCCTACTCATAATTTCTTTGTTATTTAAAAACAATATTCAAAATGTGATCTAATAATCGAATTATAAATTTGTATTGCCGTTAATTTATTATCCAAGACAATTCCTAAATACTTAATTTCATTGATTTGCTCGATTTAATCACTATCCATTCTAATTTTATAACAAAATTCACCATCAATTGCCATACATTTTGACTAATTCTCATTAAGTTTAAGTTTATTTATTTTTAGCCAGGTGTCCAAGGCGGATAGATCCTCTTCTAATAGTTTAATTCCCGCAATTAGCTGTTCCTTACACTCTATATACACGGTGTCCCAGATGATTCCTCTCATCCAGACAAGTAAAAAATTATATTGTAGGAGCGGGGGGTGGCAAAATGTCACCCTACCGAGTTATGATGAAAACACCATGTACCACATTTCAGCTTTCTATGTCGATGCGTTCTCAGGCAGTGTGGAACACGAAATTTTTGTATGGCAACCCAACGAAGGAGTTACCCGATTTATCTCAATTTCGAACTTAATTTTACTTTTTTTTTTAGAGTCTGTATACAAAATTTCAGCTCTCTAAGTATACGCGTTCTCGAGTTATCGTGCGCATAGACGGACGGACCGAACGGGCATGCAAAAATCAAAATAACTTTTAATATTATGCGTGGGTGTCCAATCCATTTTGCTCTATGATCATTTTTCGAGGTGTTACAAACCGGAAAGAAAAACTTAGTATACCCTATAGATTTCATCTAGGGTATAAAAATGGACCGAATCGGGTTGCCATACAAAAATTTCGTTTTCGTTTTGGGCACTGACTGAGAAAACGTCGACGTAGAGAACTGAAATTTGGTACATGGTGTTTTTATAGCAATAGTAAATAAAATTTAGAAAATAGACTAAATTGGGCAACCCCTTCTTGGTGTTGCCATAAAAAATTTATGATTTTTACGTATACTGTGAAACGGATCAGTCCTAGAATGTGAAATCGTATTAAATTGGTTAAAACCATGTTTAATGTCCCAAGAACCGCTTTAGAAATATATGCGAAAAAAACACTTCAAAAATCATACTTGCACAGAGAGGTGACCATATAAAATTACATAACGGGCATTCATCTGAGTGGTCTTAGACCAATTCTAGCTTTCTTACTTGTTTAAAATGACTTGCTTTCAGTTACTAATGGCCGGTTTCACAGTCAAGACTTAACAAATTTTTCGGCTTCACAGTCAAGGCTTAAATGACATCACTGGCTTAAGACAAGCTTAACTTAAGCCCGTCATCTCGAAGGTTTAAGTCTTAGGTGTTGCGGTGAAACACATATGGAGATTATTGCTAAATATTTTCTCCTAAATATTATAATTTTTGTTATTACTAAATTGAAATTTTCCAAGCGAAAAATAGGTATCTAGAGTTAGTAGTTTTTGAGTACTGTCTGGCAGCTAGTTACAGCATTCCATTTGACATTTTTGGAAGAAACCAAACAGTCAGTTATTTATCTGACGCAGAGGATATAAGCGATGAAGAAATGTATAATACAATATCGAAAATTGTGACCCGTGAAAATTTTTTAAAAAAAGTGCTCGCAATATTTCGAGATATGGGATGACGTTGATTTTTATTCTCTGTTCCGATTGTCAAAACATTCTTCGATTATGATCTATGATGACTTTTAGACTGTGAAACCAGCCATAAGGGAACAAATTATCTGTGACATAATAACTCCTTAAGCGGCACAGATAGAACATAAATGTGATAGGTTAAATTAAAGAGAAGACTCTGAGCTTTCGATCTTTTGTAACAAAAATGTATGTTAGTGGCGGTATTTTTAAAAAGATAACAGAAAAATAATATAAAATAAACGAAATTTTGAATTTGAAGCGTCATAACTCTGAAGTGGGGATGGGTTGCGGTGGTAGTTGAATATTCATAGGAAAGACATTCTGCATACAAGCCATCTTAAAATATACCGTATATCCTACACGTTTCAAGTATATGGCGTTTAATGAAAAGGGATCATATTTTACTAATCACCCTGTAACTCGGTAGTGTGACATTTTGTCCCCCCTCCTGTAATACAATTATTTACTTGCCTGGATGAGAGGAATTATTTGGCAAAATATAGTCATATTAGTCTGGGACACCTGTATACCAATGTGTTTTCAGCAAATAGAACAATTTTAGAGTGCTTCATAACCCTCATTATGTTATTTATGTTTATAAATTAAAAAGAGAAAAGTTCCCAGTATGGACCCTTGGGGGACACCAATCCTTAATTCCAGCCTGTCTGAAAAAACTTCACATACTGGAGTTTTTCCGCTTCCTTCCCCTTGTACATTTTCCTTACTCTCGCTAATAATAAATTCTTCAATGAGACTTATACATGTTTGTGTTCTCTAAGGAGAGTCTTTTCTTTCTACTAATTGGGAAATTAGATATACATAATTCCCTAAAACTCGGTAATTGTCTTGTGTCTATGTAGGTATATCTCTAAGGAAGTAAATAGTTTGCTAATATGATACTATAATAATATCTATACGTATCTTGTAAGATAGAGTTAAATCAGTAGACTGAATAAATAAATAAATAATCATCCATTATTAATTCGTGAACTCATCACACAAAGTTATTCCTTACATATTCAATTAAGTTCTGTTAAAAACTAAAAATATGCACTTTACTGTTTATATCCTAAGATTAAAGTTCATTAAACATTATTAGACATATTCTGTATCCCTATTATTCGTAAATTTATTCACTCGAAAATCATGCGCATTTCTTAAGCTATAAACTTGGCCAGCACTAAAAAACTGCAAACGACAAGATATGTAGGTACGAAGGTAGTATAATTTTTTTTTTTTCTTGAAAACATATTCTCTGATTAATCCTTAGCTGTTTTAGCCTTATTAGTGTTATTTTGTTACACTTAAAGCCTTATAAACATTTTCTTGGAAACCAGATATGTATATCATCGCTGAACAACACTCAAAATGAGTTTTAATCATCACGTCTTGTGATTTTGGACAGGAATATAATCTTTTTGTCGATTATTTTAGCAATGTAATCTAAGATATGTATATTGAATTTAATTTATTTGTTTGTGCAGGTGGTAAACAATACCTACGCATTTTATATATCCCACAATTTACAATATCTCTGGCTAAGCTCACATTTATGCACAAAGACTTCTGTTTTATTTATGCTCAATTTCAGTTTATTTGCCTTTAGCCAGCCACACACATCCAAATTTATAAGATCTATGCCATTTGTATCCGAGCACTCGTTTTAGGAGGCAGCAGCAATATTTAGAGCAAGTTTGGTATATCTGAGCCAACCACTCATATCATTATTGTAGATTAGAAAAAGAAGTGCTTCAAATACCGATTCTTGTGGTAACAATAAATTTCCAACTACATATTAGTCACCTGTTTCCTATTATCTAAGTAGGTACATATTAGGTAGGTTCCTCTCTCCGTTGAATATATCTTAACATTTTGAGCAAAATATTTGGATCGATAATTTCAAATGCATGTCCTGTACTTTTGTTTTCCATTCAGTAATAACTAAATTTGCCTTAGATTCACACCAAGGCCCAATGTTTCACCCTCCAGACTTATTAGCAACCGCTCATCGGTGCCAGTCGGACGCTCTAACAAAATTCAGAATTGATCCTCAAACCTCCTTGCCTGCTTCATGCAGTTCTTCCAGGAGATGTGAGCCAAGGAATCGGTAACGCTTTCCGGAAAGAGCCTGACAGTGACACAAGAAGTGAGTCACCGTTTCGGGTTCCTCTGCGCATCCTCTGCATCAGCAACAAGTCTTATCTTATGTAGGTGACTCCTGAGAAAAGAGCGCCCATTGAGAATTGACACAAGTGTTCTTAGGGTTGGCTTGCTTAGTTCCAATATCATTTTCTTCAGATTTGGGTTTAGGTTTACTCTTTCTACAGTTTCTTAGTAGTTCCGCCCGAGGGATCATCCAGCCAGAGGCAAGCGTGTTGGCAGTCAACCTAGGTCAAAATTTTAGAAGCAAGAATTGTAGAGGATGATTTCTCGGACGTTGCACCAAGAGTTATTGTCTAACCTCGGATTGGTATTGTGTGGTCATTTGATTTATTCAAAGTAGTGTTCCAGTTGAGTGTTGGTGTTCAGCATGCTTACCGACCTGTTGGGGGGCCTATTCTTGAATTACGAATGGTTTCTAAAAATTCGGTAAATATTGAATGGTTGAACCCCATTCGTTATATAATGAATGGTTTTCGTACGAAAATAATGGAACCTGCCTTCGTTATTCTAGAATCGGGGCCCAGAGGTCCTGGGTGCATTACTTTTAATTTTTTTTTTTACCTTTTCCAATAATCGGGGAAGGTTCCTTCTAGTAAAGATCTACAAACTATTGATTTCAAAGCTGGAAACAAAGCTGGATCGATCTCGGTGTATATATCTTTCAACATTCCTGAATTGAATCTAGTTATGTTCTGGGTTTTTTTTTCTTTTTTTTTTCATATTTTAGTTCTTTTTTCTACTTTTGTTCATATATTTTTTAAAACAATTTCAATTCCTTGTTGCTATTCACTAATATAAAATTCTTGTGTGTGTTCCTACTTGTGAATTACTGTTGTGGTGCGGTGGAGCAAATATTTTTTAATTGCTTTCCTGTGATATAATTTGTCTGGTTTCGTCGATGATCAATTTCTGTCGATGTATTTTAGCATAACTTTTACTTTCTTCCGTTGCTGATGTTATGACTCTTTAGTCACATTCCATTTACGGTTAATGTCGACATCTTCAGGAACACGTAGGGCATGTACATATGTGGAATTTCTTCAGAATTATCAATGATTTGGTACCTAATCATCCGAAAGTGGTTTAAATTAGGGCTTCTTTGATTAGAAATATTTTACTGCATCTTTTTTATTTTGAAAATTTGTAGCCTTTTGCCAGCGACAATGTGACCACCATCTAGATCACATCCAATGTCTGCTCCTTCTGAAACTTTGGACGTAATCAAAACTATTTCTCTACTTATGACTGACAACTATGTGGTCTATTTGCGTTCCATCCCTTTCATCCCGTGAGACCAGTGTTGGGCAAAATGTAATCTGATTAATGATTAACAATTACAATTAACCATGTAATCTGTAATCAGATTACTTTGTAACAGATTACTAATGTAATCCATTTCCATAATTACATAATGTAATCGATTAACGTGTAATGTGATTACAAGTTAATCTGATTACACATTAATCGATTACAAGTTAATCCCACTACATGTTAACCTAATTAATGTGATTACATTTAAGACATTTAAGATATTTAAGATATTTGTATTCTAATTCTTCATAAAACTCCCTAAAACTAATTTCGTACGAGAACAATACTATTTTCTTTCAATTCATTTCATTATATTATTAATTACTTTTAAGTAATCTACAAAGTAATCTGTAATCTAATTATATTGTAACAGATTACACATTTGATTGATTACATATTCTCTCATAAGTAATCTGATTGATATGTAATCGAATACAATTTAATTAGATTACTTTGTAATTTGACTAAACTGTAATGGAATTATTAATTAAATTACACTTCAATCAGATTACGCCCAACACTGCGTGAGACACAGGTCTAGTATGATTTTATAAGCCTTTTGTAGGTACCATCAGCAAATAGAAATTGAGAGATGTAAGATTCTATGAAGAGATCACAATTTCCATTGCTCCGTGGACTCATGTTTTACTTTCCGATGATATTTTCAGACCAGTGTTGTTGGTACTGATTTTGGCATTCATTCATACATTCATCAGGTCGACAACACCTACTCTGGGAATAAGAATTAATACATCGTTCAAATAGGCATATTATGACTAAGTTAATGAAATTGAACCTGGCTTCTTTGATGCGAATTATGCCAATACCATCCTTAATATGCTGTTCAGTTGGTTTTCTACTCTTCCAGAGTGTTTTTCTTCTGCATTATACCATCTCGCATCTGGTTTGGTCTCGTTTAGTACCCAAATTGTGGCCCACAATATATCGCACAAAAAATCCTATTATTCGGGTGGAAAGTTCATACATTCAATTGTAATTTTTTTCATTATTTGACAAGTTCAAATCAGACGAGATCGGCGACTTCATGTCACTGTTCGTACTTATCACAAGTTTTTTTTTATATGATTGAAGGCTGCTAGTCTTCAGCTCAATACCCTATAGGTTTATAGATAGGATCATAGCCTTCTACTTATGGGATAGAGTTAGTACATATACAGCAGCTTGTTACGATGGGCCGCAACAATGAGAAGTCATGGCGAACACTTGATAAACTCAGCAACAGTTTCGGCACATGAAAATATTTCCGTGTACAAACCTATCTGATTGTGCTTGCTTACCCGTTTGTTGCCCCCATCTTAACCTTCAATCATATAGCTCTCAACTTTGATATTGAAAATGCTTTTGCTTTAATCAATAATATTTTTTTTTTGTCATTTTAAATTCCATTGACGATGTGTATATTTTGAATCTTAATTGAAATAAAATTCTATTAAGCTCCTTCCAGAAAAGGTAGAATATCTACTCTTTTTCTTTTTTTTAATATATACATATATAATTAATAACAGGATCAAACTAAACAAGATTCAGCTCTAATATACTATGTATAAACCTAATAGAATGTGGCTTTTTTTATTATTATTATTTTGCACCCACCCACCCCCCCCCCCCCCCCCCCTCAACACAACAAAACAATACCAGGAAAAACGAAGACATTAGCTTTGAGTATAACTACGTCTTATCAAAAATCAATTTCACACCTAGAAAGTTCTTTTTCTTTCTTTAGATTCAATACGCTATAGCTATAAAAACGAGTTCTTTATGCAAATGTGAAGAAGGAGAAATTATCTAGATTCTAGACAGAGGTCAAGTGTAATGCTAAAATAGCAAACAAATGATTACATTTGATGGGGTTTTCCCATCTATTTTCTAGGTATTTGTTTGTTTCTGCAGAAATTGGAATTCTTAAAAGGTTGCGGTAATAAAATTTGTCCTGAGATTTATATTGATTATTTTGGGTTTACCCTGAAATTAAAGGATATAGGTACTGGCTAACAAGAATTTTCTCAGGTCATAAAGTAATTAGTGTATGTAATAAAATGGGATTTTTTCTTGTTTTTGGTGTTTCATCTAGGCCGGTAGGTAGGTGTATACCAAGATATTTATAGAAGTGTACAGTTTGTTGCTCAGATTCCAGGCTGTATTCTAAGTAAAATAAAAATTTGGATTTCAATTTTCCCATCCATTTCAAAGAAATTATCCAAACAACATAATTGGGTGCAACTGGGTAAATGATTGGGATAATATCGAGGATTCCAAATTTTTTCGTCTGCTAAATATATCAATGATTGACTGATATTTCACCACCTGTAACAGATGGCAATATAAAATTGAAATCAACAAGTAAACAAGTAAAAAAAGCTAGAATTGGTCTAAGACCAATCCTTATGATACCCTAGGGCCTAGATGAATGCCTTTATAAAATTTCGTATTATCACCCTTCTGTGCAAGTTTCATTTTTGAAGTGGTTTTTCGCATATAATTCTAGAATGGTTTGTCGTTCAGAAAAAATGATTACAACCAATTTTATAGGATTTCGTGTTCTGATGAAGATCGTTTTCACAGTAATACTTCAAAATTTTTATTTATTTTTCTTGCGGACGGGAATCGAACCTACACTTGTTAGAATCGGTCAATGATGGGGAAAGAAGAATTTTAAGAACTTTTATGGGATTCTAAATCAAATTAATAAATACAAGAAGAAAAAACAACCGCCTCGTCCGGGGTTTGAAACCGGGACCTTACGCTTGTCGGGCGTCTGCTCTTACCACTGAGCTAACGAGACAGATAATTTATGCGCTTTCATCGTTACTGGTTAATGTCAGCTGAAAGAAAACGTGGCTTAGTACGCTAGTTACAAATTGATAAATGCAAGAGGGAAAATCATCTGTCTCGTTAGCTCAGTGGTAAGATCAGTCGCCCGGCAAGCGGAAGGTCGTGGTTTCAAACCCCGGACGAGGCGGTTGTGTTTTCTTCTTGTATTTATTAATTTGATTTAGAATCGTTAAAAATAAAAGTTCTTAAAATTCTTCTTTCTCCATCATATTTAAAAAACTTAAATTTTTATATGGCAGCACCAAGAAGGAGTTGTTCGATTTAGTCCATTTTTTGCTAGTAGGTACAATGAAAAGACCATCTACAAAATTTTAGCTCTCTATATTGTCCAAATATATAGTGAAAAACGAAATTGTTGTATGGCAACCCCAGGAAGGAGTTACCCGATTTGTCTCATTTTCGAATTTAATTTTACCTTTTTTTTTAAAGTCCGGGTACAAAATTTTTGCTCTCTAAGTATACGTGTTCTCGAGTTAACGTGCGCACAGACGGACGAACATGCAAAAATCAAAACAACTTTTAATAGGTATTATGCGTGGGTGTCCAATCCATTTTGCTCTACCATAATTTTTTCGAGGTGTTACAAACGGAATGACAAACTTAGTATACCTGATAGATTTCATCTAGAGTATAAAAAAATACGTATATCAGACATCTTAATAATAGTTAATAGTTATAATCTCGGGCATAAAATTCCTCTGATATGGTCAAATGTAGGTAGGTACGATGTAAGTATGTGTTTTAGAAAAAATTAGAACCAAAAATTGTGAATTTCGTACAAAACAGCTGTAAACTGGGTACCTATGTGTTAATAAACATTCAGAAAAAGCTTTTTAAAATTTTATCAAAAAAATAATGTCACACCACCACCCCTACTATTTATTTATAAGTTGATATTGAAATCAGTGAGATTTGATAAGATTAACATCGAAATAAAAATTTTAGTTAGCGCGTTTAATAGATAAAAACTGTTTAACTTGGCAGAGTATATCACCACACGCTTTGTAGTCTGTAGATGAATTTAAGTAGGGTAGGTATATATGTACATTATTTTTTGTTAAGTCAAGATCTCAATTGGGGGAAATTTTTTAAAATGACAAAACCGAAGCCTAATTTGATAAAAAAAAATAACAAAAATGAAAAATAAAATATGAAAACGTCAATAAATTTATAAAATATTTATATAATGCCCAAAATTATAAAGAAAAATTCGATAGAGATCTCTACTGATTACCTACTAACAAGGATTTTGTTTTTTATTTGGTTCTAAAATTTTAGCAATAAATTATGACAGAGTGGGTATAGTCTTAGGAACTACATAGCTACTTACTTCCTTGTATTAGGTCCGATATAAGAACCTCCTCTTTTTCAGATTTTTTTTGTAAAATTTTTGAGCAATTTCTTCTAATGGCCGGTTTCAAAGTGCAGGCTTTAGCCAGGCTTAAACTTTTCTACTATTTCACAGTCAAGGCATAACTTATATGACTGCCTTAAGCTCTGCAATTCAATTCAATTCAATTTAATTTATTTAGCTGCATTGGTACACAAGATTTACAATCTTTTGTAAGCACTCGAAAATATAATTTTAGAGAAAACAATGTACAAATAGTTACTAATAGAGTTAATGTCATATGTTGATTAAAATAATAATAAAATCATAACCAAAACTAAATTTAAGGGGGTATTCTAGTCTAGAAATTCGAAAAAATCGATTTTTTTTGTTTTCATATTTTCAAAGTTTAACTATTCAAGAATATGCCTACAAGGGGATTTTTCAAATTTGTATCTTTATATTTAGTGTTTACTTGCATCCAGCTGCTAACAGTTGAATTCTAACTTCCAAACCACGTGGACGTATGGACTTTAAGGGGTAACGCCTCTGTAACGGCTAAAAAAAAAGGTTTTTCACGAATTTTTTTCTCGCAAAATTAAAGGTGTTTGAAAAAAACCTTTTAAGGGTATTATCGGGCATACATTGAACTTTATTGATACATTTTTGACAGCGAAAAAAAAAACAAAATGGCGGCTCCACAGCCATCTTCCCGGGACATGTTTCGGAGTTTGGTGGCGACCTCCATTTTCAAAGGAAAAAAAAATTTCTCGCACGGGACCCTTTTTTTTCTTATTCTAGAGGGTTTAAACTATTTTTTAAGCCAATAAAAAAAACGATTTTTCAAAAAATTTACAGTGGTGTTACACCGTAAACGCATTTTTCTCGAAACAGCCTTTTTCAAGACGATGCCCACGATTTCTCAAGTTCTACTGGACCGATTTATTTGAAATTTTTTTGAGTCTTCTTTATAGACTTGTCTATGTCCGGAACTAGCCGCATCCCAAAATTTCAATTTTTACTATTTTTAAAAAATTCGAAAATGTCAAAAAAGTGGTACAAAAATTGCTTTTTTTTTCGGCAGCGGCCATTTTTTGAAAAGAAAAAACAACTTTTCCCTAGTTCCGGACATAGCGACATTACTCTAGACTAATAATCTTTTTTATTTTTTATTTTTTCGGATTGCTAGGCGGGTTGGAATCGTGGGCATGATCACGCGCCAATTTTTTGAGCCCCCCCCCCCCCCTTCATCAGCTGCTAATTTTTTGAATTTTTAACTTTTTTAATTTTTTATTTTTTTTCTGTATTCTTGCAATGTTAATAAATAACTCATAAAAAAAAGGATAGAAAAATATTGATTGCTTTTTTTTACGGCACTTCAAAAATCACCTAAAATTCGGGCCTCTAGACTAGAATACCTACCTCCTTAAGTCAAATTATGCAAAAATACAAAAATATGTTAAGGGAAGCGATAAATGATTTCATTGTGTTTAATCACAACTTTAAAAAAGAAAAAAAGAACAAAACTTATTATTCAATTAATTAGCAGGGCACTCTCGAAACCATTCAGACCTGTATTGAAGATAGCAGCCTCTTAAATTCACCGACAGTAACCGCTCTCTGCCATGTTGCAGGTAACAAGTTCCAAAGCCGTGGGATCTGAATGAAGAAGGAGCCTTCCTGAACCAAGCGACTATGACGTGGAATCAAAAGATCCCAACATCGCTGAGATTGGAGAAACTGGATCTCATCCATTAAGTAATCAGGGCGTTTAGTATGTATAAGCTTGAAGAGGAATAGAATTGCCTGGCGTCTAAGGTAAATATTCAGTGGGCAGCCCAGTATTCTGGGAATAAAATTAGAGACATGGTCAAAACTGCGTAAATTGAAAATAAAGCTAATACAATCATTATAGGCCACAATTTATTCGACGAGAGCAATAACTATCGAATTTAGGAAAAATCAAATTCCCGTAAAAAAATAGGGGCAGGATGAGAGTTTTCACCAATCTACATTTGATGTCCATCCTTAATAATTTGGCAGAGAGCCAGAGTCGACGCAAACCTCCATACACCTTACTCAACAATTGTTGACATCTGCCAAGTACAAAAAGTTTGTTTTCAATTTCGATTTTTAGGAAGAAAGTGACATAAAATGGAATATGTATCTGATGTAGAAGTGACAAGGAAATGCACAATTCAATATTCAAAAAAAAAAATTATAAGAAGTTGCCCAAAAAATTGTGATGCTGGGATGACGTCGATTTTTATACTCGGTAGAGGTTGTCGAAACATTCTGGAGAAATGATTTTGGATTTGATATCCTCCCAGATAAAAACCATGACAAACTGGTAAATAAAAAAAAAGACCTCTTATTTTCGCTTAATTTTTAATCCAAAAAATGGCAATATTCCTTTAAAGAATTCACAATTACCGCAGTGCTGCCAACTTAAAATTTTTCATCTGTGGTTTAACCTAAGCCTCATTTTACAGAGCACTGTGAAACGGAGTAGGTTTAAGCCACAACCGTGGCTTAGCTGGGAGCTCTGACTTAACCCTGGGCTAAGAAACCGGCCATAAGAGATTTGTTTATATATGTAATTGAGAACAAAATAGTCCCAGTGCTGGCGTTTTTTTTTCGTGATCTCTCCCAAACTTTTTCGTATATCAAGAGCCAACCGATGTTTTATATTTTTTTACTTGCACTTAGTTCATTCAATTAATTTCCAATTAACGCCCAATAACACTATTCACAAAAGTCATAACTTCAGAACGGCTTACTTGATTTTAATGAAATTTATATTGTTGTTGTCTTTCAGGGGAACCAAAATGACGAAGTAAAAGCTTGGAAAAATTGGCAATTAGGTAATATAAATTAAATTGTGCAACGGAGTCTAAAAACGTCTTCTTGTGACAACTTAAACGTCAAAATATTAAATTATCACTAGCATCCCTATTAAGTTCGTCTGGTCATCTTGCATGCATCCGGTTTTGTTGCAATTTTAAATTCAATAAAATTTTTCGAAAAATTCATGTCTTCCAAAGGATGGTAATTTTGATTGTAAGAATCCATTGTAGTCCAGTCAATAGGAGCTGTTGTGATTTTTGAGGTCAGCCCGTCCTTTAACTCGTACTCGAATTTGTCTGTCTGTATATTTATTTATATATTTCTCTTTTACTATTTTCGACACTCTTGAAGACTTGAAAATTTGGTACAAATTTAATTAGTGACAAATCCGTTTCAGGAAAAATGCAGAGTTTCCGATTTTTCCGAAAAAAATGTCCGGAATTTTCCGCCTTTTCCGGTAAAAAAGTTTTCTAAATTATGCAGGATCAAGTTCCCTATCAACTGGCATCATTACTTTCTCTCCGACAATGGTGAAAACTTGCAGAAAAAATCGAGGAAAATTCATGTAAAACGCTTTTCCAGACTTTTTCCGACCAAGGAAGCGTTTGAGCGTTTTGCAACCTAAGACAAAGTTGTAGAGCGAAATGAGTTTGTGGAAAACTCCGTGGAAAACCCGGAGAAGCGGGAAAATCATCTGGAAAAATTTTCATCGATATAATTAGTGATAAATCTGTTTCAGGAAAAATGCAGAAATTTCCAATTTTCCGACAAAAAAGTTTTATAAGCTATGCGGCATAATTTTTTTCCATCCTACTGGCATCAGTACTTTCTCTTCAACAATCATGAAAACTTGTATGAAAAACCTAGGAAAATTCATGTAAATTTAAAAAAAAAAAATCGTAGTAATAGGAAAAGTCTGTGTATGTATGGACTCAACATGGAAAAGTCTGTGGAAAATCGGCAAAATTCATGTTATATGGGATCAAGTTGGAATACAGCTAAAAAAAAACATTTTTGCATGGTTAGTAAAATTCATCAAAATCGGATTGACTGAACACCTACTATTCTTCCTTATACAAAATTTAGCCTTCTTTTAATATTTGTTAATTGAAGTTTTATTTAAGTGATTCTTTTTTTGATCACTTTAAAGTTCAGTTACCCCTGAAATCGTCAATTTCAACCTTTTGATCCGAAATTACTATCCGCCTTTATCGCACAACAAGTAAACATTGACTAAATAAGTATCATAGCTGATGTTCTACAAATTTGTGTATGTATGCTATGGCACCTCTGTTGATAACCCATAACTATATATATATGCGTATACATATATATATATAATTTCTATGTATGTCTATTAACAACAATTTCAATTCGACGACCTGGTGCCAATGACCATATCCATTGTCATATAATTTACAAATATTATGATTAAAGAGTGGTGGCTGTCATTGGAAAGTTTCAAATTTAAATTGAGGGCTTGGTCTCAGTGAGATAAGTGATATTTTCTTAGTTGGGTCATATGCTCACATTTGGTTAACTATTTCAGTTAACATTCATAGTTTGCATAACTTTTCTTATTATTAAATTACAATTTTATAAGATTTATACTATGCGCACTTTCCTTCAATCTAAACTAAAAATATTATATGCATTTTGTTTGCTCTATTTTTGAAGTTTTGATGGTATCTGTGAACTTTTGTTAAAACTTTTATCGAGCAATTGAAAATGATTACATTAAATTCAGCTCAGTTAGTTAATAGTACATTGCATTTCAAATATAGGTTAAGAGGATTGAGCCGGCGCATGCCAGTAAGGAGATCTGTTTCAAACTTAATCCGCTATGTATAAAATAAATTTACGTAATTTTCGAGTACGAAAACATTCTCTATTTTTACTATTTTATTCTCGCTGCTAACATGCAAACAGTAGTTTATAAGGTCAACATAACATAACAATTCTTGTGAATTATTCTATGCCGATTACGGCTGTATTTGCAAAGTATAGTTACGCCCATATGCTTATCATTTCCAGTAAGTGCATGTAACATGAATCACTTAAGAGCAGGGAAAATATTGTGCACATTAAAATGGAATGCTCTTTCATTTCTATTTAACTATGGGAAATTAATAAAAAAAAATGATAAAGTAAAGCGCAAAGAACGAACTAGCGCTAATTCTAAACAAAAAAGGATGGTGGGGTCTTAGAACTTACATATTTATAATTATTCAAACACTAAATGATAACAGAAAGTTTTTTAAAGTTTACATTAATGTTTGTATGTCTGTATACGGACATTGTACTTATTAAAAAAATATTTTTCCTCGACGATAGATTCAAAAAAAAAAAAGTAATATATTTAAGCGAATTTAAATTTACCGAGCAACTGTCTACTAAAATCGGAATTCTAAGGACTGCGTTTAATTTGCATCTAAGCATGGTGACCAGATTTGTAGGGGCAAACATCCAACAAAATAATTGATGAGTGTAAGGTGTTCCTTTTGGGAGAATATAAGAAAATAATTTCGTTTTTTAAATCTTTCCACTTATGCGCAAATCTGCATAATGTCTAAAGCCTTGTAAATACATTTTGTACACGATTTCATGTTTTCGAAAATTTAATACTGTATCCCACCACTTTTTAAAAGTAGGCGACGATGCGACGGTAAAAATTTAATTAAAGAAATTCAATACAAAAAAGTTTCTTTTAATTAATTTTTTTACAGCATCTATACCCCTATTTTTAGAATAATAATGGCCGACAAAACTTTGAAAATTTTCAAAAATTATTTAAAATTTTTATTTTCGCTCGTGCACTTTTAATTGCCCTCAATGTCCTCGATGGGATGGGTTTGTTAAGATCATCATTAATAAATCCTCAGAAGTATGGAGATATAACCCAGTAGGAAATGTAACGTTTACCGAATCGATTCTGTAATGACAATTTGTAAGGTTTACCCCTTACTATCCAAATTACCGAATTAATTACTTTTACATTTTGATGTCATAGCAGGATAAGTGCTTACTCGTCGCCATACCGGTAACGTGCTACTTTGTTCATTACAAGTAATATCTTATTTGATTCATTACAAGTAATACCTGAGAGTGAAGCAGTTGCCGGAAACCTCTTACTTCGTTCATTACAAGTAATACTTTATTTTATTCATTACAAGTAATGCCTGAATCAACCATTTACCAGTATGCTCTTACATAATTGGAGACTTCAAAGCTTCAATTATACAAGGTTTTTGGTATTATTATACATATATTAGTTTTTCAGGGAAAATTACAGGGTGGTAGGGGAAAAACTACCCAAACTTACACAAAATCACTCCCGTCCCATACAGTGTTTTGCCCCTCTCACGGAGACCTATCACCCTGTGAAATTAATGTATAATAATATTAAACACCTTGTATAATTAAAGCTTTGAAGTCTCTCATCATATTGGTGTAATACACAAACACTTTGCAACAATTGTAAATTAAGCCCAATCTTTACATTATTTATGATCAGCTTAAATAAAAGGAGAGGAAGAAAAATTACACATAGTCCTGGTTTTGAAATAAAAAAATAGATTTAGTTCTCGTTAGAATTCATATATACACTCATGTCTTGTCCTTTACTGAACCAAATATTTTTGTAATTAATGCAAATATGACTCGACATGGCCTTCTACGAAAAGGCTTAAATCTGAATACGTCAGCTATTACCCATTCACTTAATAAAAATTACTTTTATAATTTGTTACATTTTTCAATGTTTTTTCTAGAACAATTGAACCTGGAACATGTGAGCTATTACCAATTCACTTACCAAGCCTTACTTTGGTAAACACTTACAAATCGGATTATTTTCAGGGGCGAAACTATCAATTACCAGGTAAGGAGAGAAACGAATTCTTACTGGGAAAGTCTTAAATCATCAGTATTAGAGATGAATCATATTTAGACAAACAAAAAAAACAAAAAATTGTATGGTGGGGAGGGGGGAGGCGCATATCAACCGTTTAGGGGGTACAGGGTGATTGGGAAAAAAAAACTAGTTTTTCACAAAACACCTTCTATCTTAAAAAATACAGGGCGTACGGTCACAGTTAAAAACTTGTTGTATGTAACTTTATGGCCTCTCCAACGACTGCTCAACCAGCCCCGTACACCTGACCTGTCAAGAAATATGGTTTTCTAAACTAAAAATTTCGTATTTTCTTACCTTTTTTTATAAAAATTGTATACTCCTCTTTAGTTTGACCTATTAAATTATTTAAATCCAATCGCGCTTTAATTTAATGTTTTTTACGAAATGTTTGTTTTTTTAATCGCGCGGATAAAAACAAATATTTTTTTATCTGACAAAGCTCTCAAAATGTAAAAAAAAACCAGGGACCGAAAATAACTGGTATTTTGAAAACTTTAAACAAAAAAAGCTGGGATAAATCCTGATCGTGGAATTTTGTGGAATATATCAAAAGATGTCTCGTGAAACCCGTTTCGATTCCTTCAAACCTTTTGAAAACTTAACTTTTTATTAAAAAAGCTACAAAAACCAAGCTGGAAAGGCTTTTTATTTTATCTGGAAAAATATAAAGTCAGCTGTTACTTCCAGTCCGAAAAAATAAAAAGTCAAGCTGGCTTTTAATTTTTGCCAGAAAAAAAAAGCTTTTTCAGCTTGGTTTTTGTAGCTTCAAATTATTATCGGTAGGAATAACAGGTAAAGTTGGCTTTTTTTCGTAAAAAGTCAAAACTGGTTTGGTACCTAAAAAAAACGTCAACGAATAATAAAAAAAAAAACTTTTCCAAAAGCGACACCTTGTAAAAAAATAGCCTAAATTTGGTAGTAGTAAAATAAAAAACCGGCCAAGTGCGAGTGGGACTCGCACACAATGGATTCCGTACCATCGTACAAAATTTAACACTATGTATACGCCAAAAAACACGTTTCTTATATGGAACCCCCTTTAATTTAATTTAATTTTTATTATTTGTTGTTATAGCGGCAATAGAAATAATACACACTCTGTAAAAATTTTAACAGTCTACCTACTACCGTTCATGAGATACAGCCCGGTGACGGACAGACGGGCATCGGAATCTTAGAAATAATGCTCCTTTTTTACCCTTTGGGTTATGGAACCCTATAAACACGATAGAATTTCAAAATTTTGACTTTGCTGAGTGCTAGTTTCAAAAAAGAGGAGACAAAAAGTTCTGAAAACCTGCAATTTGAACTTATCATCATAGGATGTATCATTTATGGCCAGTTTACAGTCTGAGTTTAAACCAAATATTTAGTTTTAACTCGACGAATGAGTTTCACAGTTTGGCTTAAACCCCGGTTTAAACTAGAGCTTAAACGGTGCCCTTCCTCGGTTTAAACTCAAGATAATTTTATTTTGACAGTAGCATTGCTTTTTTTGTATCAAGAAAATAATTTCATCATGGATTTAGATTTAGACATTTCTAGCGATGAAGAAGATTTTTTTGAGTTTAATTTACAACTCTGGCGACGACTGAGAGTAATTAGAAATAGGCCAAACCATTTTAATTAGTGGGACGACGTTGATTTTTATGCTAGGTTCAGTTCAAGTAAAGAACTTTGTGACTTTGTCTTCGAATCTATTCTTGTCCGTCTTCTTGCACTCTATTATATATCTCTTTTTTATGCATTAGTGAAGGCAATAGCTCAACTTCACTTATGCTAAAATTTTCATCCTTTTTTAATGTTGGCATATTTAAAATTAGAAAATATAACTACATATTTTTTATTTCTGATCTGTTTACTTTTTCCGATTCACAGCAAAATTGCTTCACAATGGTGGCAATAACTAATTTAATTCACAATTTAATCAGTACTACCAACGTTACTAAAAGAATGCACTGTGAAACCCGATTTGGTTTAAACTACGTTTAAACTTGGAGGGTGGTTTAAACTAAACCTTGGTTTAAACTCGACTGTGAAACTGGCCATTAAAAGCTATAGGGTGATCCATAAAATGTGAAGAAAAATTATTGACACCCAACGCATGTTCCAAACACCATTTGGTTTGAATCCGCCTCTTCGATTTTTAATGTAAATATCTCAATTTAAATTATTGAGAGCGACAAAATAGCTTTATCTTCGACACCCTGTATATACACTAATCTACATGGTCTTTAGTAGATAATATGACAGCATGTCTAGATTTCTTTATAAAATCGAAACCAATTTTCTTGCATGTAAATTTCACCGGGGGGGGGGGGGTATGTGCGTGTACTCAGTATTAAAACTTCAGAAAATAAAACGACAACTTTTAGGGGTTATGTATTTTGATTTCACTGCCTGGAAGACGAGTGTACTGGTACGTTTCAATTAAATCCAATCGCTTGCCCGAATCATAGTTTGTTGTTAATTGGATATTTCCTCAATTTTATACAGAGCAATGGGCAGAGTATGTACACACATGTGGCAGGCAGCATATAAACAAATCAACCGCAAACCACCTTGATGATTGCTGCACATTACAAGGCGGCAGACACAATGGATTCTTTTGTTTGGGACTCTTTCATTCGAAATAACTTTTGACAATATCCGTGACCGTTTTTCTTTTTTGTTGTGTTCTTGTTATCCATACATCAAAAATTGATAAAAGTATAATTAAACTCAATTCATCGTCTATTAGAATTTTAAAAATTATTCTCATTACAGATTAATACTTCTCTTTCATTTCATTCGAACTTATACATATAAAAAGTGTTTGATTCCAATTCAGTCAAATGCTATGGTAGTTAACTTATGCTCAGCCCCAATAACTATAGTCACCGCCAGCATAATTTGATTACAACAGCCTCCTTACAAATTCTATGCATCTCCATCTAACACAATCTTAAGAGTGATTTTAGAGTGCCGATAATAAAAAGACAAATAAAACATAATCCTGGTGTGTAAAGCGGCCCGAACCGGCCCCTATTATTTACTCGTATAGCAGCAGCAGCATCATCATCATCATTATCATACAACAAATCCATAGAAGAAAAGAGATTTGATTTGATATGGCTTAAGTGGAAATTAGAATTCGTTTTATGTCACTTGATTTATTGGAGAAAATCAATTGAGTCTCATTGCCTCTCTTGGTTGGTGGCTATGGGCTGACTGTTTTTGATTTCCAATGCCGATGCAGTCACAGTATAGTGTCTGCGGGGGCATCTGCATTTGAACTCAGCAAATCAGTCAAAATGGAATAATTTTGTTAGCGCTCGTCTCATTTAATGAAGCAGATGATTTTATTTGCTTATGACAGCTGAATATGAGATATTTCCTCAGGTTTCAATTTGTTTACAAAAATTATTTATTTATCCGGGCAAATGGTTTTACCACGTGATCATCTTCTGTTTAAATTAGTTTAGAGCTAACAATATTTTCTCACTCATATGCCATCATCCAGACTTAGTAGAATATTTCGCTAATTAATTGAGCATTGTGATTCATGAGATGATTTTTATTGTCAAGTATTGTTTCTGCGAACTCTTCTATTTATTTGATGATGAATCATTATAATATGTATATTGAAATGAAAGCCATTAATTCGGAGTTAGTTATGTGAAAATGAAGTAGAAAAAAAATTATTCCATATTAATTTCAATGATGGCATTTCGTATAGGTTATTTAAAGTTTAGAGAAAATCTAAACGGAATCTGTGGCTACATTCACAAAGGTCTATGATGGCCAGTCTTCAATTAGCAACCACAGCCAGACACCTATATGGAGTCAAAAGCACAAGCAACTTCACGTGAAACATTTGTAAGGACCTAAAAAAATGAGCAAAAATAACTTTGAAGGTTGGAAAAGGTTAGGAGTAAGTAGGCGTTGATTTTCTAAAAAGAAAATAGAGAATAAAAACAATTCAGTCTGTCAGCTTGTGACTAACCGAAAAGTACAAAAATATCTCCTAGCGGTTAGCGTAAATTAAAAAAAAAATAATAATAATAAAGTTTTATTGTCCGTCCGAGCTATAGTATTAAGTTTTTGTGTCCGTCCGTTTTAGATACTTAATATCGCTGTTATTCACGTTGAGCTCGATGAGCATTATTGTCGTTAATCCCAAAACTATATGTGTAAATTCCTGTTTTGTTCGAAGATCCAAAATATATTAAAAGCTTTTGGGAAAGTCGTCTTTATCTCACTCCGAAATCAAGTTCGAATATTTTGGACAAACTGGATTACGTACAGGATCGTACCAGCCCCATTCCAGAAGGATAGGACTCCTTTAACTCACATCAAGCTGTACCGAGAGTTCTCCTCACCTCTAGCAAGACTCTGGCATTAATAGGACTCCTTTAACTCACATCAAGTTGTACCGAGAGTTCTCCTCACCTCTAGTGAGACTCTGGCATTCCACTTCTAGACGTAGAAGAACTATAAGCTATACCTATCCGAGCAACAAATTGGTGAGGTGTGTATCCTCAAGGCAAGTCTGATACACCCCCACACCAAAAATCCATTATCGTTATTTTACGCAGGTTGGATATTTTTTTTTTTTCAAAAATCTTTGACTCAATAATTTTTTTTTTGTGACCCATTGCTAGAAACTCCATCACCAAAACCTTCCAGTTCTCTTAATGAAGCGCATCAGGTCTTGGTGAGCAGTTCATCTATAGATAGGAAGCCAGAACCTAGAGTATCCAGTCTGCTCCGGGCGAAGACCGGACAAGCACACAGAAAGTGTTCGGTTGTCTCAGGCTCCTCTTACAGGCAGGCCAGAAATTTTGGGCTGTGAACAACTACCATCCCTGTTAGATTGAGCATGAAACGAGATTTGGCCGGTGATGAATGCCAACCACAGTTCTACATTGTTTCCAAGAAACAGTTTTGTGCATCTGCAAGTACTCAGGTTCTCCCATCTCTGCTGATGCTTTCTATATGAACATCCGCTTTGATGAGAGACCCGATACTCGAGGAGACAACACCTACAGCGGGTTTTGGTCCGAAGAACGGAAAATCAGAGCCAGCCATAGCTAAAACTCAATACATTGCTCAATTCACAAATTTAAAAAATTTTAATTATTCAATTAAGATCACAGTTTAAAGTTTTTAGCAGACTAAGGCATATTTAAATATATTTTGAATGAACTCGCATAATTGAGTTGATAAACATGCGGTTGTGAGAGTTGTTGGATAAGTTAAGTGACTTTGAAAAAAAAATTTTTCGTCATACTCGTTGCACTTTGACTAACGATTTTCCAACTTCTTTCTGCAAACTAAGCGTTTTTTTTTTCATCGAAGGAGGGAGGGGTCATATTTCAATGCGAACTTTTTTTCCTCGCGATTTATTTTTTGAGGTTTGGAAATAGATAGAAGTTGCAGCAAGGTGTCAATTATGGAGAATAAGGAGTATGAGTAAGCAGTTCGTACCGCAATTCGACAATTTTGTGCATGGTAGTTAAAAGACTGGTGCATTGTTGTTGCTTACAACGGGTGCATTGTCGTTGTAGAGGAAATTTTTTTTTCGTCAATTGTTGTCACTTTTCAATCATCAATTCAGCGTAAAATCGATCAAAAAATATACATAATACTGTACTATGATCGATTTCCCCCTTTTCTAAGTATAGTCGATGAAAATTATTCCATAATAATCTCCGAAAATTTTGGACCTGACCTTTCTGACCGCTGCGATGGAATCATTTTGCCTTTCTTGGGTGGGTTCATATTCGCCAGGAAATTCTGTGAAGAATTTTTCTATTTGACAAATTTCCACAAGAACTATTTTTATTTGTAGCCCTAAATAAGATTGGAAATATTAAAAAGGAAAAATATTCTTGCTATTTGAGCGCCATCTATTATTAAAGTTACTAATTTATCAAACAGCAGCCTTCAGAAAAAAGGTACTACTAACGGAACACTTTGATAAATTACACAAATAAAAATAACAAAGACAGCACTTAATGACATGTCAAGAGTCTGTAACAACTTAGGGAGATAAGGCGAAAAAAAAAATAATTCTTAAAACATCGAGCACGAGTATAAACACAAGGTTAGGTTATAGTGGCGGCCATCGCACGAACCCCTGCGATCAGTCTCACTTAGACCATTTACTGTTCATTGTGATACCACCTTAGTGGGAATCTACTTGGGAAGATACCTCAGATTTAGGTGGTGTGCTGACACTAGCTACAAGAGTTAATGAGCCTTAGTAGGTCCTTCAGTTCCTTGTCTGCCAGGTCCCCCAAATCGGCAAAGAAGTAGCTGTTGAGCGCATTCCTCCTACGACTGGCAAAGTAAGGACATTTACACAGCAGGTTCTGAACGCTCTCAACCTCTTCCTCATCCATACAATCTCTGCAGAGAAATCATTTGTATGGCTTGCATGCGCTCTGCATGTTTACACCAAAAAGACAGTGCCCCGTAATAACTGCGACAAGGTAACGTACATCATTACAGTTCCTCCTCAGCAGAGATTCGGTCGTCCTGGGGCCGGATTTACTAACTCGGAGAGCTGTGGAGTTGTGGATATGAGAGTTCTTTTGCCACTTAACTCTCCACTCGGAATTTGTATTGAGATTTACCAAACTCTATTCCACTCGGTAAAACTCTCGGCTGTGTTAGTTGTGGAGAAGTAAGAAAAATATTTCTCAACTGACAGTATTGGCTGCTTTTATTGTCCTTTGTGAAGGTACCAATGTACCTAGGATTTTCAAATTGATTTATGGATTCACTGCATATCCTGGCTATGTTTACAAAAACAAATTATGGAAATCCTTGCAATACTTGCAGAGAAATAAGGATTTTTGTGTCTCAAGGTACCCGATAAAAATTGTAATTCCCGCGAATATGGTCAATTTGGTCGTCTTCCAGTACAGAAGAGATGATATAAAATTTTTAAATATGCACGTTAAAGCTTGTGTGTAGGATGAAATCGCATCAACATTTTGTCCCCTAATTAGATATGTAATTAGTTTTTGACTCCGGTAAATAATTTTGGAGATAGCTGCAAAGGAAGTGAATCAGTCCTTCTTAAGATGAAAAAATTGCCGTTTTCTGGTACAAAAACTCAACTCATCATTATGAAGAACTGGTAATTCGTGGAAATTCACTTTCTATTAGAAAAATATTCACAACAGAGTACTAATGGATGGGAAACAAAGAACGGAAAAAATATAGGAACTGGGGTGTATATGACCCACGTGCAAAAAATCCGTCTTTCGGCGGTAAAAAGTCAGTTATAAAGTTAAAATGATCAAAAAAAAACTACGCCACTCGATTACCCGTTTATCCATCTTTAATTTGATACCAAACATGACGTATTTTGGACAACCCCCCCCCCCCCCCCCCCAAAGCCCCTCCCTCAGAAATTGTTCACCTATATTTTTGTACTCTAGACCCTAAATCCGTAGGAAAAAACCGCAATGCTGTACGACCCTCCCACACAGAGTTATCCATCTTTCAATATTTCGATACCTCCCACGTTTTCTTTGACTCCCCAAGTATGTTAGAGAGTCTCGAATGGAGAGTTAGGGAGTTTTATCCGGGGAAAACGAAAATTCTCATCTCCTAAACTCTCCGAGTTAGTGAATCCGGCCCCTGGTACAACCTCGGGCCCCAGCTGTCTTGAAATCGCGTATGTGGTCAATTCTCTCCATGCCTGTACGTTTAGAATCCACTTCACTGGGCCGATCTATGGGTTCTGCCGCTAGGCAGGTAGTCATGGCGGCGCCCTTTGTGGCCAGAGCAACAAATGCATCGTTTCCATGTATGTCACTATGACCCAGCCACTCACGGTTATCACAAACTCACAGGGAAGAATATAAGTGAGCAGGAGCAGCATCAGGAAATAGAAAGATTCTAACTAAAGAAATTGTTGAAAGTAGAAAAGCCCTGAGCTAATTGGAGGGACTATAAATGAAGATGGTCTTGTGCTCCTAATAGAACCGTTAAATAATACGACAAAGAAGCATAGCTCAGAACACTATAAAATGTTGTACTTTATTTATTGTTTGGAATGTACTTGAAACTAAACGAAATTATTAAATAATTCTATAACAATTAATCATTCTTTATACGATAAGATTAAATGTAATTGGAAAAATATTCCGTAATCACAGATTGAATAATATAAAAAAAAAAATTTATACAAATATTCATAAAAAAATTCATCGGTTAAGCGATACATCGTTGTTCATATTCCCATTAAGTTGTCATAAAAATTGTGTGTATTTACTAACTGAGAAGTTCTTATTATCACTTTATTCGAAAAACAAAAAACATTTTTTTTTTTTTACCCAGAGCGGAAAGGTATAATCATTTGAAATGCTTTTTTCGTTCAATTCTTGCAAATTAATTAATTTTCCCCAGTGTTGGTAGTATAAAAAAAAAACTACACGTGTGAGGAATATTTATTTAAGGAAATTGTAATACATATTTAGTTTATTTTTATAATATTATACTTCGATAAAAATTGTTGTTTACACTTTTAATCAAAAGAGAAATGAACGACGAGGACATCATAATATGAGAACACTTGTAAACATACTGATAAAATGCATCTCACAATTGAGGGGAAGAAAAAAGTTTTATTGAATACATTCCTTTTGTTCGATAACATAATCAAGAATTGTGTTTTTCTTTTCTTTTATTTTTATTTTTATGTGTATATAGATAAAGTTTAAGATAATCTTACATTGCTTTAGATTTAGTCATATGTCACCAGAGCAAATCTAGAAAAATCTATAAATTTCCAAAAATGTAAATCGACTTCGGAAAAAGTAAATAAAAGTGTTTACGGAATAGTAAAGAACTTACATTACGCTCTTTAACCTCTCGATAATTAGCATCGACGAATAATCAGTATAGTCGATGATGGAGAAAATCTAAAGTTGACAGTAATTTTATTGACTAGCCTAGTGGTAGTATCTACTGTGGCAATCCTCCAAAAATTCATCAATCAAAAAGATCAATTTTACCTTACGCCACTATCTAATACTCTCATATTTCCCCTAATTTTTGCCTTATGACTTATGTCAAAACTCGAATACTTCCCAAGCTATGAAACAAGCTCACTCACTAATACATAAGAGCACTAACTTAGTCCTAACATTCCAAAATATTTGCAGTGTTTTTATGTAAAACTAGCGCTTTAAACTACTACTACTACTACTATTCATGCAGAAAAATGGTCTTCTGATAATCTTAATCGTGCTTTCTTATCTTCCCAATCGTATTCAAATTTTTATAATTTTCTTAACTAAATTGTTAAAAAAAAAGAAAAATTTCTTAACCAACTGAATACTGAAAGACTATTGATAGCAGTTTAGGCTTTATAATGGATTGTATAGTCACTTAGAGACTTGGACCAGCATACACATAATAATAAATGACAGATGTCAGCTGAAGCATTAAGTTCTTGATCCTTGATTGCTATTAATTGTCAATAGATGACGCTTATATGTTACTTAAGTAACATAAAGTGTGCAATCTACAAAGACCTAGATGTAATCACCACACATGTACTGTACTAATTTTGCTCTCCTGTCCGTCGTGTTTCTCCGATTGTACTATAAATAACTTGAGAGTGCGTCGACTTAGCATAACCATTTTATACAAATCGCAATTTAAATTCACAATTTTAAAAAAATCTTTCATACGTGGATGGGTGCCATTCAAGAATTTCAATTTATCACCTCACAAAGGGGAATGCCCACTTTTCATACAATTTTAGGCCCGACATCAACAGATGAGAGATGTCTTAAACGATGCAATGTGATACTCTGAACATATTTTATTTCAATTAAGCGGGGGAAAGTTTTGGCGATCCGATGTAGCTTGACCGACTTTCTTGGGTGAAAGAGTGTTGTTTTTTTCTACTTCTCGACATTGTGCGGGATTGCTGCGTCGTGGTGGTAAATAACTGCCTCAGAGTGAAATGAATGTTCACAACAGAGCACTAATGGCCATGGAAGAAAGAACTGCAAAAAAATATCTGCGAAAAGTAGTAACTGGGGTGTATGTGACCCAAGTGCATGAAAAAAGGGGTTTTATGGCAGTAAAAACGCCTCGAGAAAGTTTTCTGAATCGGGAAAAGTGCACCACCCGATAGTAATTGGCAAGACCTTTGATTTCCATATGCAACAAGCCGACTTGGACCCCCCCCCCACCCCCGAGTTCCTACCCCTACCCTAAAAGTATGCAGATAATTTTTTTTTCTTCTACGGATTGTACCTGGTAATGAGCTGAGGGAGGCAAATAGTGAAACTCATTTTCCGATCGAACATAATACCGAGTTAGAACCGATCTAAGGCACGAAGAATCTAGTACCTCAGCTCGAATGAAAAAGAGGGAAATACTAAAAAAGTGAGTATGGGGTGGGGATGGCTATTTAAGCATCAGAGTATAGGAGTGTGGGTACTCAAATTTCTTCTCAGGACCTAAGGAATTCGATTCTGTACTAGATTTTCCAAAAATTAACTAGATCAAACTTTAAAGCGCCCTCAGCCTTCCCCCACTTAATTGAAATATTATAATGCAAAATGGGCATTCCGTTTTGAGAACTTGTTTAAGAAGGTGGAACTGAGTATCGTCTAACAACAAATTAACATATTACATATTAGCCATAGCCAAATAAATACGACTTAGCTATCCAAAATTACCGCCATTTTTTTTAGGCGATTCTCCATCTGTTACATATTTGTTTGTGCTTATACTTTGAATAGACTGGCGAACTTAATCCGGATAATAGGAGAAATTTTACTGGGTGTTTACTTTAGGATAATAGTTAAATTACCCAGTTAATTGGTAGCCCATGACGCATGACACATGATACATGTACAAGCGTAAAAGAAATTAAGTTTCGAAAGGAGCACATCTTCAAAACCTAATAATCAATCTTAAATCAATGAATAATTTTTAATTTCTGTTTTTTTTTCTACAAAACTTTTTTGGTTGTTAATCTGTACCTACCGGTAGCAAGCAATTATGATAGTTCTCAATTTCTAATGTTTTCTAAAATTATATAAACAAATTATCATCGCAAAAAAATAAAATTATCTCGGTTTTCAAAGCAAAGACTATAAATTTTATTATGTAACCTCAAAACGGCAAAAAGCCAAAGAGAAGTTTTTTTAGTATACATCAAAAAGTTCATAAAAAAAATAAGAAAATAATTCTTTCGATTACTAAAACTGATTGCCATGTTTAAGTAGAAAACTGATAAGAACAGAGTGAAATAATTAGTTTTCTGTTGCTTCTTATCAATAATATCTCTATCTCTCTTTTATGGCTTATTTGCACGATAAATGCTGTAAATAATTTTTGTTTATATTTTCCATCAACATGCTTACATGGCATATTAGGGTTAAACCGTTATTGATTTTTTTTCCTGTGCCAGAAAACTTCTCAACTTGATTTTATTTGAGGAGGAGTTAGCAGGTATTTGCTCAACACATTTCCTAAAATGCATGCAATTCAAGTTCAGCAGCCTTGGGGAGTTCCTGATAGATATGAGAAATTCATTCACAATTTACTTCAGAGCACACACACATTTCAACATATACAAATAAATGAATTCATGTTTGCATGATATTTTTGGTGACATTCGTTTTAGTTTGTTTGTATAGTTTTTATAGGTATAGCTTTATGCAGTTTTTTTTTATTCGTACAAATGTAGTATATGCAAATTGATGTCCCATCATTCCAGATGTGTGAATGGATTTGTAAATTAGTAAACCATTTTCACAAGACTGACTTTATTGGGCAAATATATTGCAGAAATTTTAATTAAAAAAAAACCATACGAACAGAAGGTCTTTCACATACATGTTGTACTCTATATACGGTGCTCCGCCAAATATGACATAAGAACTTACAGGGTGTTTGCGAACATTAATCTAAGCAAAAAGCTTATTCTATATTTCTACGGTGATATAACGAGATGTTTTTTTTACATAATCTAAGAAAAAAGAAAAGGATTATGCTTAAGAAGTTCGTAATCCTGATGAACATTAGCTAAGCTAGCGTGACTTTTTTCTTTAATTGGGTCTATCACTTATGTCTGTGAATTTAACTTGCACATAATTTTTTAAATCCACAAATTCGTTCTCGTTCGACAGAAGCAGTGTTGGGCGTAATCTGATTGCAGTGTAATTTAATTAATAATTCCATTACAGTTTAGTCAAATTACAAAGTAATCTAATTAAATTGTATTCGATTACATATCAATCAGATTACTTATGAGAGAATATGTAATCTATTAAATGTGTAATCTGTTACAATATAATTAGATTATTTTGTAATCTAATTACATTGTAACAGATTACTTTGTAGATTACTTAAAAATAATTAATAATATAATGAAATGAATTGAAAGCAAATAGTTTTGTTCTCGTACGAAATTAGTTTTAGGGAGTTTTATGAAGAATTAGAATACAAATATCTTAAATATCTTAAATGTAATCACATTAATTAGATTAACATGTAGTGGGATTAACTTGTAATCGATTAATGTGTAATCAGATTAACTTGTAATCACATTACACGTTAATCGATTACATCATGTAATTATGGAAATGGATTACATTAGTAATCTGTTACAAAGTAATCTGATTACAGATTACATGATTAATTGTAATTGTTAATCATTAATCAGATTACATTTTGCCCAACCACAGAAGTTCTGACTTTAGCCTAATTTCCAAGAATTTCGATTTATACATTTTACCATATCTAACCATATCTAGAGCGCTATAGATGTCAATTTGAAAAACTTTTTACTGATAAGGGGAGGGTTGTTTGGAAATCCATAGATTCGTTGTGTGATTCAGATTTTATTCCTGAACATGTCTATTAGGTTATTGGGTTTATCTGGTACAATCTACCTAGTGGTATATTAGGTACATACTGTTCTTTGATTCGAAAATTACAGCTTAGGTCACATAGACCCCACGATTGAGACTGAGACTAATAAACTTTTTTGAAATTATCCTGCTTGAAAACTCACACCTCATCTCATTCACTTTTCCACATAGTGCCTAGTTATAAAGTCTGCAATTAGTGTAAACCTACGCCTATTTTTATACCCTAGATGAAATCTATAGGGTATACTAAGTTTGTCATTCCGTTTGTAACACCTCGAAATAATGATGGTAGAGCAAAATGGATTGGACACCCACGCATAATATTAAAAATTATTTTGATTTTGGCATGTTCGTCCGTCCGTCCGTCCGTCTGTGCGCACGATAACTCGAGAACGCGTATACTCTTTAGAGAGCTTGTACACGGACTTTAAAAAAAAAGTTAAATTAAGTTCGAAAATGAGACAAATCGGGCAACTCCTTCGTGGCATTGCCATACAAAACTTTCGTTTTCCACTATATATTTGGACACTGCCTGAGAACGCATAGATATAGAGAGCTAAAATTTGGTACATAGTGTTTTCTTGTACTAGCAAACAAAATTTCAAAAATGGAATAAATCGGGTAACTCCTTGGTGTTGCCATATAAAAATTTAGGTTTTTTACGTATACTGTGAAAACGATCAGTTCAAGACATTTTTATTGTACTAAACACTTCTTCAGAATACGAAATCCTACCAAATTGGTTATAATCATTTTTTCTGTCCGACAAACCGTTCTAGAAATATATGCGAAAAACCACTTCAAAAATCAAACTTGCACAGAAATTTCATACGGGTATCATAAGAATTGGTCCTAGACAAATTCTAGCTTTTTTACTTGTTGGAAAAATAAAACTGCCCACCTGTGATAGTAGTCCGCGAGATGTCTGTAGACTACAATATTAGACCGTTATCTAGGCGGATACACAAGCGACTCACAGTTGTAGTTTATTGTTGATTATCTCAGTATTTGAATGGAAAATATGATGCATTTCCAAATAATAAGAAGATGTTTGGTAATATTGCAAAGAAATATCATTAACAGTCTAGCTATATTTAATTTATCGTAATTCATCTCCATGAAGCTATAGACAGAATTTTAGTAAAACCAAAAAAAAATACGAAGGTGAACGTAAAAATAGCTGAACTTGTAAAGGAAAGTCAAATCTGGAAGTGTGCATATCACGCGTACCCTTAATCCTACTACAAAATTCTTGGTCCACACTTGTAATTCACCGTCGACAATCGGAGAGTGTATCGAGTCTGTAAAAAAATAGAGAATATGACACATATGTATTATCTTTTATCTGTCGAATTCATGATGAATTTTCTTGTCGACAGAAATTGTCTCTGTTGTGCGTGGGAGTTGTTAAATTGCTTAAAGCGCTTTTCATGAAAATTCAAGACTAAAAAGAAAGACAATAGGGCTTTTGTGGTTTCCATGGAAAGTCATAACCTCACATTTGTGGATGTATAAATACAAATCATTGCGGCGATTGAATCAAACGTAAAATCTTATGAATGATCTACTTATAAATTGTTAACAGTCACATTTGAGAGAAAAATTTACAATCATCAGCATAAATTAAGATTTTACAGTGTCTTACAAAAACAACGGGTCTAAGTGGCTTCTCTAAGGTACCTCAGATAAAATCATCAATACTCGATAGATGGAATAAGCCTTAATATATTCTATTATCTGGAAAAAAGACTCTACCTGTAAAAAATACAGCCCATTTCATAAATAAATAATAGAAACTTATATTTTCTCATTTTAGATATTATCTTGTTGTAACGATAGCCTGTCAAAAGCTATAAGCTAAAATACTTGTAAAAATAGATATAAATACAATCTGTCGTCTAATAATCCTTTTCAGCCCTGCCAATGGTATTCCAGATAAAATTTGAATAATCTCGTCATTGTAGACCAGTTGGTTTTGAAAGTGTAAACCCTTATGGGAAATTATAGCTGTTCGAAGATAATAGATTCAAATAATTTGGACATACAAGATAATTTTGTAATAGGCCTATAAAAACAGAAATTTCATTTTTACGAAAACTAAACTACAACCAAGTGATTTGTAGAAAATAATCTCTCTCAGCGGAGTTACCAGAGTATTATAGCACGACTTACTAAAGGCTGGACGAAATGGAGCTGGAGGGATTATGCTTCTAATTGTTTTCTTGAAATCGGCTATGAATCTATGGTCTGGCACCCGAAGGCTATGCATAGGTCATACTAGGTCTGTTCGATGAAAACACCGGGTAAATCTAGGGTACCCAGGGCTACACTATCAGGTTTTTTTTTTTAAACCACGGGCTCTCCCGAACTGACACTAAAAATTTCTTGACATTTGTCACTTGAAATTTGTTGCTGATTGGGCCATATAAATTATTTCTTAAGCAAAAAATAAAAGAAAATAAATAGAATAAAATAAGTAAAAAACGAGTTTTCAAACAAAACTGAGGCCAAGCCGTATGAAAAAGTAGAAAATAAACTTTTCTTCACACACAGAGGTGGACTCAGTATTTTTGATTGGGACATTTCTCTTGAATATTCTTTCTCTTCATGAATCAAATCACTTATTACCTCTAATTGATCATACTGAAAAATATCGGTGATTGTCAGCGAATAAAATCTGAGTCCATCTCTGAGTGTGAAGAAAAGTTTATTTTCTACTTTTTCATGCGGCTTGACCTCAGTTTTGTTTGAAAACTCGTTTTTTACTTATTTTATTTTCTGCCTTTTTCACGTTAACTAAATTGTTATTACGTGCTGCATGGAGATATTCTAAAACAATTTTATGACGGCTGAGAAGACACTGATTTACTGAATTTTCCCGATTTTCCATGTTCTCCACAGACTTTTCCTATTATGAATTTTTTTTTTAAAAATGTACATGAATTTTCCTCGATTTTTCATGCAAGTTTTCATGATTGTTGAAGAGAAAGTATTGATGCCAGTAGGACGGGAGAAAAAATGATTCCGCATAGCTTATAAAACTTTTTTGTCGGAAAATTTTCCAGAAAAATTGGAAAGTTCTGCATTTTTCCTAAAACATATTTATCACTAATCATATCGATGAAAATTTGTCCGATCATTTTCTCGCTTCTCCGGGTTTTCCACGGAGTTTTCCACAAAAGCAACTTTATGTAACTCATTTCGCTCTACAACTTTGTCATAGGTTGCAAAACGCTCAAACGCTTCCTTGGTCGGAAAAAGTCCGGAAAAGCGTTTTACATGAATTTTCCTCGATTTTTTCTGCAAGTTTTCATCATTGTCGGAGAGAAAGTAATGATGCCAGTTGATAGGGAACTTGATCCTGCATAATTTAGAAAACTTTTTTACCGGAAAAGTCGGAAAATTCCGGAATTTTTTTCGGAAAAATCGGAAAACTCAGCATTTTTTGTACCAATTTTCAAATGATTTTTCCCAATTTTCCGGGTTTTCCATGAAAATTTCCGGTTCAAATTTTGATAGATTCAATTGCCACGCGACATGAACTTGTGTGCCAAATTTCGCTGTGATGATGAAAAATGGGTCTACGAGAGTGTCGAAAATAGTAAAAAAGAAATAAATAGACAGACAAATTCGTGTACGCTCGTACGAGTTAAAGGGACGGGCTGGCGTCAAAAAGAGATAGGATTTTTATTTTCATTTGGTATTTACCATTATTTTTCTGAAATGGCGTCGTCATCTTTGTCATATCAGATAATGAAAATATTCTATGATTGTTTTTTTTTTGTTAATACGTGGATTTACGTCAAGATCACGTCAAGTGTTTTTTTTTAACTATTACAAAAAAAAATGAATTTACGAATACTAAATATATGTACCTACTTACATACTGAATAATGTTTGCATTTCTATTTTTCTTCAATGATATTGCACCTGTACACGCGGCATTTATTGTTAAATAAACCTAAACAATAATTCTACAAATAACCCCATATTATTGTATGTAGATACTAGTAATGATCGTGATTAAAACGATAACGCCCAACAACTAATAAACCACAGCTCAAAAACTCACATTATCTTTAGGTCATCGCTCTGAAAAATTGCCAACATTTTTATTATTATCCATAAGTAGGAGAAGGCGTAAATAAATATAGCTGAGTCGTCTGGTTTGATATGGTAATGGTAAAAATGGTGACAAAGCATACTATAATATAGCACCAGCTGAGAGTATATGCAATAAATTATCACACGGTGGCGCTGTGTCACGAATGAATAACCAATGTGAAGGTCAGTCGCTTATCGTCACGTTACACTTCCCACGGAGAAAGGATTGTAATTCTACCTTTTATAACCGCATCATAATATTATGTACATAAATATGTACATATGTATGTATGTAAGAAGGTAACAGAAGAGTAGGCAAAGTTTGTAGATTGTTCATCCAAAGTTCGATGCCACATAATATGGTTGTTGGCGGTGGTAATGGTATGGATGTGTAGCATTAGTTACGGATGTGAACTGAACTACCTGAGCTTAACTATTTCCACAGCTCAAATTACTTTACAGGTATGCAACCGAAAGAAGGTGCTGCTGCTGAAAGTAATTTGAGAAATTGAAGAAAATGTAAAAAAATAAATAAAAAATTAAAACGTCGTTCGTTTTATTCTTCAGTGTGTGTGTGTGTTGTCGAGTTTCAGTTTATTCAACTGTAAAAGTTCTCAGACACACATGGATATAACGCTTAGCTCAACATTGATGAGTCAAAATCAAGTTTTATATTAATTTATAAAGACAAAAAAAAATATTCATAAAATCATACATTCATGCGCATACATAGATATGATCTTTTTATTTTTTTTTAAGTACATATAGACACATCGGGAAGATTTACTGAGGCGCGCAACTAATAAATTCTGACATATTAACAAAGAGATGAAGGCGCCATCTAGAAGACAACAAAAGCTAATTGTTCAAATTTGTTTGTTTTTCTTTTCACTTTCATTTTAATTGCGTCGTCAGTTGTGTTTTATTTTTCTTTATAATAATTTCGAAAATAACATTTTCCTATAGAGTTAAAAATAGATGAAAATCTGTTTGTCATCTATGTTGTACACAACTACAGAGATTCGGTGTGCTCCTCTTAATATATTATAGTGTGTCCGTAATTTAAAATGAATGGTCAAGCTTCGTTGGGGTCAATTGGATCAAAAGTAGAAATTTCTGATTATTTTCTGTTATTAATTATTATCTCTCTCTCTCTCTCTCTCTCTCTTTCTGTACTCTAATACACACATATAATTACCAATATGTTATAATTTAATTTTTTATAGTTTTAGAGATATACATACATATAATTACTGTTGACTTATATACGTTTGCTGTTTCATTTAATTAAAATATATGATGGATTTTTTTTCTCAGGAATACACCGATCGTTTTGTTGAAATGTATTTAATTTACTAAAACATTGCTCGACGTTTCGGGTCCAAGTGCGGCCCTTCTTCAGGACCTCTTATGTCTGTCTACGGAGCGTATAAATAGTTCTTAAAGATAATAATAAATAACACATAAGCAACATGGAAAATAAATTAAAGTAAAAAAAGAAAAATACATTATTAATAAATTAAAATAGACTTTAGAACAGAAAAGACATTTACTGGCTACGAGGACAAATGTGTAAAGGGCTGCACTTGGACCCGAAACGTCGAGCAATGTTTTAGTAAATTAAATACATTACAACAAAACGATCGGTGTATTCCTGAAAATAACCTTTCCAAAGAAATCCGTTATTTTAAGTAACCCGATCAAAAACATAAGGCTAGCTGGAAACCTATCCGCTCTAAATTCATCTAAAATATATGTATAAAATATTTAAAAAGATTCGTAAATTATTTTTAATTTTGATTGATACTTTTCTAGATAAAGTTGATGATCCGTTGTCACCTGGGGCCGGTTTCTCTAACATGAAGAATTGGGGAGTTTGGGAGATGAGAATTTTTTTATTTTCCCCAATTAAAACTTCCTAACACTCCTTTCGCGACATACGTGGGGAGTTAGGGAAAAAGTGCGAATCGCCCAGGGACGATAAAGTGTTTCAGATTTTGTTCTAGAGGGTTGAACTTTTTTTTTATGAGAAGGAGAGGAATCTGTTTGGTATAAAAAATATGATAGAGGGAGAAAATTGAGCAGGGAAGGTGCGGGGATAAAATAGAAACGGAGTAACGGAAATTTAAAATAAAATAAAAATAAAAAGTCAGGAGTTGTAATAAATCACAGCTCAGGATCTGTAAAATCAATAAAAAAAAAACTGAGAAATTGCTTTGGTAATTACACGGTGTCCTATAAATTCGAATACAAAAGTGATTTACTGTTTAAATATGAAACAAAAATGTTTCTTTCTCATAGTTTCACAAAAACAAAGTCCCGTTATTAGTCCGCATGCTATGACAAAAAATGCAATTTGAATCAGTCTTATTTAGAAAGTGGGGTGCGATGGAAGCCATACGTGAACTAGTTGTAAAAAAATTTATTAAAGGAATGAAACCTTGTGAAATTTTTCGGGACCTACGAAAGGAAGGGATAAAGCGAGACTTCGTATATAAAACAATCAAACGTTATAAGGAAACATCCTCTGTTAAGGATCGTAAGAGAAGTGGACGTCCAAGCACCGCGCGTACTAGGCAACGCATTAAGATCGTAAGAGAGCAGATTCGCAGAAAAAAGGTCGTTCGGTGAGAAAAATTGCTGCAAAATTGGGAATCTGAAAGTCTTCAGCACAATTAATACGCACCAAGGATCTAGGAGTTAACCCTTACAAAAAACACAAAATTCATGGAGTTTCAGCCTCATCCGAGGAAAAAAGAGCTCCTAGAGTTGAAACCATACTTGCTTGGCACGGTGGTGATGAGTTCGTGTTTTCCGAGGAAAAGTTATTCATTTTGGAGCAACCATACAATCCACCAAAATGATCGTGTGTGGGCAGTCAGAATGAAGGATATTTCCGAAAATCAATTTTATGTGCCCAGATATCAAAATTCATCCTCAGTTATGGTTTGGGGTGGTTTTGCAGGAGATGCAAACTTCCCCTTGTTTTTATTGAAAAAGCTGTGAAGGTCAACGCTGAATATTACCAGAAGTATGTTCTTGAAGCAGTTGTCCTTCCAAGCGTCAAAAAGTTATTTGGAGATGATTATTACTGCTTTCAACAGGACGGAGCACCTTCACGCACCACGAATTCAGTTCAGAGGTGGTGTACTGATAACTTAACTGACTTTTTACCGAAGTATGAATGGCCTCCAAGTAGCCTAGATTTAAATCCTTTGGATTTCTTTGCTTGGGGCTATATGGTAGCGAAACTCAAGGACCGAAAAATCAATCGTTTAGAGCAGTTCAAGCAAGTTATCTCCAAAATTTGGGTGGAAATGCCCATGGAAAACGTTCGGCACGAACAGGCAGGCGGCACGCCTGCAACTCTTTCGAAAAGAGATTAATATTGGTAAAAAAAGCAAAAGGAGGTATTATCAAAAAACATTTATTGTAGGTTTTTAACTATTCATGTGCCTATTAAATTTCAATAAAAACCTTACCAAAATTTTAAATACTTATTCTTATATCTCAATATCTTTTTGTATTCAAATATATAGGACACCGATTAATGCAAATTTGCAAATTTGAGGGGCCTCGCCAGTAAATTTCCTTATCGCAATGTTGATGGATCCCCAACTCTGTGTGGGAGGCTCGTAGAGCCACCACCTCTCACAAGAGGATTGTCCAAAATACGTCATATTTGATATCAAATGGAAGAGGGAGGAGAGAATGGTGTAGTTTTTTATTGTTTTAATGTCATAACTGCATTTTGCACTTGGGTCATATATACCCCAGTTCTTATATTTTGCATATAGTATGTCTTTCGTTTTTTGTTTCACATCCATTAGTACTCTGTTGTGAACATTTTTCTCATGAAAAGTGAAATTCCACGGCTTACCAATTCTTCATAATGATCAGTTGAAAATAGTCTATTTTTGTACAAACAGACTGCCATTTTTTCATCTTAAGAAGGACTGATTCACTTGATTTTGCAGTTATCTTCAAAACCATTTATCGGACTCAAAAACTAATAACATGCCTAATTAGGGGATTGCGATTTTATCCTACATATAAGCTTTAACGTGCATATCCTAAAATTTTTATAGCATATCTTCTGTACTGGAAGACGGCCAAATTGACCATTTTGGCCTGATTTAAAATTTTTAGCGGGTGGGTACCTTGAGACACCAAATTGCAAGGATTTCCATAATTTGTTTTTGCATTATATAACCAGGATATGCGATGAATTTAGTTGAGAAATATTCATCTTCTCCGCAACTAAAATAGCCGAGAGTTTTGTCAAAGATAACCTAATAAGATTAAGATAATTAAGTTAACTTTGGTTTTGTCGAGTGGAATAGAGAGTTTGGTAATTCTCAATACAAATTCTCCGAATTTCAGAATTCCGAGTGGGAGAGTTAAGTGTCAGAAAAACTCTAAGCTCCCCAACTTCACACCTCTCTCCGTGTTAGTGTTATGTTAGCCCCTGAGGGCTGTAGATAAGAAGAGAGAATTTCTGAGCTTTTAAAACTAAACAGGAATTAAAACCGGTACACAAGGGCAGTAACTCTTGGTACTATACATATCTGCCAATTTAAAATAATCTGCACACAAATTTAACTTTTCTAAAAACAATATGTTCAGATTTCGAGTGTTGATACTTAAATATTGTGGTTAGGTTATTTCCTGAAGGAAGAAATGTCGCTTTTTGAAAACACCTTAAATTCTGATTGTTTCATATTTTGTTGGAAACTTTGATAAAAAATATAAAAAAGAAAATTGTCTTCGTTCTTATCCATGTGATAAAAAACATTATATAGTATTGACAGGCGAAAACTTTCAACCCATAGTTTTTTATGATTTTAAAGATGGATCGACTCTAAAACACTGTGCGCAGCGGCGTACCTATAGAGCTTTTGCCACCTGGGGCAATTCCCATTTTGCCGCCCTTTCTAAGTCAAGGTTGAGTTAGAATAGAATTTTGGACGCCAAGTGTGAGGTTACATTGAATGCGTTTTCGACGAAAGGTAGAAACTCGCCAGATTTTTGTGTCGCTAGCGTCGCTGCGATGGTATTCTAACACTCCACACTCCGTGTATACAGCAAACATTCATTCGATATTACCTGTCAACGCATACGCACGTTTAAAATTTACAATCTGATTACTGCTTTAAAAAGTACTTTCTTTAGCAGTTCTAATTTTTACCACCAAACATCGTTTCGCCAAATTTATGGCGCACGTGTTTTTTTGTTTTTTTCACTAATTAAGCTTAAAAATGTCAACGTTGTGTCGGACAGAGGGGAGGGGGGGGAGGGGGTGGGGTCAGCTTGCATTTTTTGAAATTGAATAATTATCGGAATCATTGATTCTATTGATTACAACATTATCATATTTTTTGTTTTTATAATTTAGACAGAAATACAAACAAAACTGCCGCCCAAAGTGAACCGGCCTACGCTACTGAGTGCACGCAAAAAATAAAAAATGTTATTAGACGATGAAATGGTCTAATGAGTTCCAAAACGGATACAATTCTCTCCGTGAATACCGCTGAGTCAAAAAAAGAAAAAAAGACACGAATTGATTAAAGCAGCAAAAAAATCATGAAATTCAACCAAAGCCGGGAAAAAATAGTAGTGTCATTGTGATAATAATTGATGAAATTAGGATTTACTGCTTTGTTGAGCCAGGATTTAAGCCACAATCACTGCAACCTAGACAACTATTGTTGCCAAAAGAAGATCGTCATACGATCAATGCTGAATGGTTTTATTTCAAAAAGTTCGCGAAAAACAACTAAGAGGGCGAATTATTCTCAACCATAACAATGCTCTATCACACACTGCATCTTTAGTAAAAAAAAAATAATAGATTTGTTAAAAAGTTACACCGATTCTAAGTGTTAGAGGTCTTCACAAATGATCGTCTATCAGAATCCTTCGATATAAATTCCATAGCACGTCAAGGGTGTAAAATTTTTCAGATAATAATTTAGGACCTCAACCGTCCTGGAATACAAGTGGAATTGATTTCAAGGTTCACCGACTTGAATTATGCTAATGATATCCAACACCTACTTTAATATGTATCTAGTTATTATAGTCATCCTATAATATTAACAATCAGAAAAAACTGCTTGTCCTTTCATTGTAGTTAATTATGATTTCGAAAAGATATACATAACTGATATAAGAGAAGACCTTATCCACTGACGCCTAATGTGTTTAAATATAACTTTTCCTTGCACCGTAGGCACTGTCGCGTCGTACAAAATCCAATTACAGACACCCAAGCTGTTTGTGGAAAAGCACGTAATGGTGAGTGCTCATTAGGGGAATTACGTAACTTAACACTTCTCTACTGAACAGAATACCACAGATTACTTGGTAATGCATTGATTTGATAAATCACTTATATGTAGATATATCCTTTGATTTAGTTATGCTGGTTACCTAGTAGAATACACAGTTGTGATAGTGTTTACTGTTGGCAGTTCTGTGGAGTCCAGTGCAAAAATGAAAAAGCTGTATCTCGAGATTACTGAAGCGTTGCATATAAGCGGAGGATATGGTATGCCATATCGGATAGTACTGAATGTGGTCCTGATTGCAGGCCTTAGAAGTTACTTTTAGAGTAGCAGCTTTCAAATTGGACCTATAATAGAACCTTGGACAACACCAACTAGGATTTCCTTGAGTGGTAATTTATGATTTTCAAGTTCCACATAGAATTTATTAGATATTAGAAAATTATGGAGTTATCCTAGTGAATTGAGGGAGTAAAGTTGTATGGAATGCTTTTTCAACATCAATGAAATCCGAAAGCTCCCAGTAAAGGCCAATAGGTATTAATTAGTTTGGTAGTTTGGTGTTATATACCTTGCTAAATAGGCCGAACTGACCTGGATCGTACTTGTTAGAGAGATAATGTGTTTAAGGAAACTAGAATTTGTGATTCAAAATATCGATCCACTCAAAAAACACACAAACAAACATATTTACTTATTTATTTAATTACTTTTATTACTCACCTTATTAAAATATCTATGATAAAATTAATAAAAACTTCTATTTTTTTCCAGGTGAACTCTCTAAATGATTCACATGCACAATTAATGGTACATTGGCTAGGAGATGGATCTGATGTTATGATCTGTTTAGCTAGAGATCCACCTTTAAGTCCTATGGATGACCCGAAAAAAGTCACACAAATATCACCATCCTCAGTTTACTTTTCGTATGATTATGGCGATACATTTGTTAACAAAACTCATTTGTTTAAAGTGCTTGTAAATGGAACAGAACAAAATTCAACATTGGATCAATTTCTTACACATCAAAAATTCGATACGATCATATTTACAGACTCGAGGAATAAAGCTATATTTCATGTTCCGGATAAAGGAGATGATATCAAGCGTTATATGGTGGATTTTACTCCGTCCGATATATCATTCTATGAAAATGATGCTAAAACTTTTCTCGTTTTGGATAAAGTAGATGATGAAAGGAAATTGTACTATACAATCGATGCAGGAGAAACATTTAGTTTACTACAGACCTACGTGAAATCATTTTCATGGTCATATGCAGAGGATATGCCACCACATTTATATGTGGAACGGAGGGAACCAACAAGTAAGGAATATTTTGTTTCTTTGGAAGTCGAGTCAAGTCGGGGTGTGAATATTTGAATTCAGTGAACTTTAACTTGCAACTTCTTTAACTTTCGCTAAATCTTTTCGAAAATTCTTCGAAAGCACTATATGAGCAATATAGGATAGGAACACTTAACCAAATTAAACAATGTTTCAAGAATCGATAAGATATGTTTTTACCTTTAGTTCTTGTATCTATCGATTCTGTACGTCCGATTTTTTATGTGTAATTTTTGGAGTAGACTCTACTTCTATACTCTTAGCCTAAAATTCTAAAAAAAAAAGTTTGCATCTAAATTCTTTCCAATTTTATTTTATAGATGTGTCATCTGTACTTTTCATGGATGCAACAGAATTGCTAAAGGCAGATTCTAAAAAGGAATTTCACTTACTTATGGAAAATGTTCAAGATTTTTATGTGAAAAAAAGTTTCGTTTTTGCTGTTAAGAAGGTAAAAAGTGTTTTTGTGCGAAGTAATTTATTTAAATTTCACCCACTCCACACAAAAACTCAGGTTATGAATACTAGTCAACTTTGGATTTCCTACAAACGAGGTCGTTTTATCAAGGCCGACTTTCAAACCGAATTGGATATCAAAGGCATGCATATTGCTGACGTGGAAGGCAGAAGAATAATGGTTTCAGCTGCACATTCAGATGTTATATCTCATCTGTATGTGTCTGAAACTGATAATGAGATGACTGTAATAAAATTCGTTCCTAGTCTAGAGAATGTATTTACTTTTATACCAGGAGTTATGTGGAAAACAGGATGGCTTGTGTAAGAAATTGCAATTCAATTTTCTTTGAGTTCAATCATAGTAGTAATTAATTTTTTTGTGACTTTAGTCAAACAACAGAAGAAGCTTTTACAGATCTATATAAAGTTGAAGGATTAAAAGGAATTTATATTGCATCTAAAGTGAATAGATCGCCATCATTTAGAAATGGGCCAGAAGGATCAGTGGGTCCAGAACATTTGCTGTCGGTGATATCATTTGATCATGGTGCTGAATGGAGACCAATTACAGCACCTAAAGTTGATGATGAAGGACAACAGATAAATTGTACTCGGGAATGTAGTTTACATCTATCACAGAAATTTAGTTCATTGTATCCAGTTACAAGGTAAATGTACAGGCAAAACTTTATTGGATCCTGTTTTAGTAATCTCTTATGGGAAATAAGTCTATCTTCAACTAGTTATATGTCCATTCTATTAGTGTCTTCATTCAGAGAACAGATATCGTCGTCCACATATTTATAGGACGAACAACTCGTATACTGGTTTTGCATGTCAATTAGTAATTTTGTTCAACGTGTTGCTATAAGACTTTATTCAATTATTGTGGAATTCAAAAGATTTGGTGGTCAAGCCAGTTGTAATTCCTGTGACTTTTCTTGTTTTGTAGACTATAGCAAACACCGATTTGACGTTGGAGTGGAACAGTTTATTTTTTATGTTTGCTTCTCCAAACTGATATCATAGAAATAAAAACACATTTTGCCTGACCTGACCGGTCTAATTGCGTTAAGCATACCTTGGATCAGTTGCTGGGGGACTGCAGACAAGTATTGCATAACTAATTAATATACAGAATTCACTTGTATCCAACCAATTCGTCAACCAATTTATTCCGTTTAATTTTTCTATGATCTGGAATCCAGTGAAGAATACCTTAATACCACCGCTGTAGTGTACAACCAAACGAATGATCTTAGGTTTAGGTCCCTATTTCCTACCGAAAATGCTATAGCAGGCCTTATTAATCAGTATTTTCATGTTCCGTTTTCAGTTTAGCTTTCAATTCAAGGATTATATCCATCAGAATTTTTTTTAGACCATCTTCTAGTTCTGCCAAAGACAGTCTTCACATAATATTGGTCAGTAAAACATTCCTCATATCATCTTTGTCTAGCTTCTTATCCAGGATTTTATTCATTACAATGGATTTCCATTTGGAATTTCAAACAGGACGAGAATTTTATTGAGATTAGGAGATAACCAGAAAACCTCATAAAATTTTATGACACGAATACAATCCGAAAATGAAAAAAAAACATATATCTCAGAAAATATTTATCTTTACAGATCCGTTACAATAATGAGCTCGAAACTATCTCCAGGTGTTATTATGGCATCCGGAGTTGTGGGAAAATCTCTGAAAGGACATCCCGGCGTATTTCTATCCCGTGATGCTGGGTTGACTTGGAAGCAGGTCCTTAAGAACTATCACTTTTTCAATTTTGGAGATCATGGGGGCATTTTAGTAGCTGTAAAGTATTTCAAAACAAAAGGAGAAACACGCGAAATTCTCTACTCAACAGATGAAGGTGAAAAATGGAATTCATTACCATTTCACAGTTCAGATCTAAAAGTTTACGGTCTTATGACTGAACCGAATGCCAACACTACCATCTTTACCCTGTTTGGATCTGAAAAACTCGAACATCTATGGCTTATCATAAAAGTTGATTTAAGAAAGGCTTTCAATTATAATTGCACACCTGATGATTATAAATTTTGGGCCCCAAGCTCACAAGATGGCGACTCATTAATGCCCTGCATATTAGGAATGCAACAAACATTCCAAAGGCGAGTACCGCATTCAAATTGTTACAATGGAAAGAACTACGAGCGCCCAATAAAAACTGAAATCTGTCAATGCAATCATTGGGATTTTGAATGTGATTTCGGTTTTTCCCGCCTAAATAGAAAATCTCCGTGCGTATTTAAGAAATCTATGCTGCCTCTAGTAGATCCATATAAAATTCCTGAAAATTGTAAACAAGGTAATTTCTACAATCGAACTCGAGGTTACAAGAAAATTGAAGGAGATGTATGTGTTGGAGGCTACGAAAGTCGTTATCATCCTCAAACAATACCGTGTCCATTCGAAGAGGTGAAAAGCTTTGTTATGGTCGCGCAAAGAGATCGAATCTCAAGACTTGATTTGATTAGTGGAAAGAAGGAAGTGGTGCCCGTGCAGAATTTGAAAAATGTCATCGCTATTGATTTCGATATCAAACACAATTGTGTTTTCTTTGCTGATATTATGTCCGATAAAATTGGCAGACAGTGTCTTGATGGTAATCAAACTGCTGAGATTCTTGTGGAAACCGAGCTGGCATCAGTTGAAGGGATGTCTTATGATTGGCTGTCGGAAATGCTTTTCTTTGTGGATGGTACTAGATCGAAAATTGAAGCTGTCAAGACATCAAGAGATGAATTTGGTATGTATTTATGCCTGATTGTATGTATAATGCAATCTTTTTCAATTTCTCCTGTTTGTTTTCAGCTCGAATGAGGGTTACAATAATCGATTCAGAAAAACTAGTAAAGCCACGAGGAATAGTTACACATCCAATTGAAGGATATCTATTTTGGACGGAATGGAGTACAAATAAACCATCTCTTTCTCGTTCAAATCTCGATGGTTCCGATATTCGGATGCTTTTCACAAAACCCGATGTCATTTGGCCGAATGGCGTAACAATTGATTATTTCGCACAGAGAGTGTATTGGGTTGACGCCAGTAAAGACTATATTGGCAGTTGTGATCTGAATGGAAAGAGTTTTGTCAAAGTTCTCCAACAAGATTCCCGGGTTGCACATCCATTTGCTGTAGCTGTGTATAAAGATCAAATGTATTGGGATGATTGGAAAATGAATTCAATATTTGCTGCTGACAAGGATCACGGTATTATGATTCAAGCGATTGCCTATCAAATGACAAATCTAATGGACTTGAAAGTTTACGCCCATTCTCTTCAAGAAGGTACTAATGCTTGCTCAAAGAAAAACCACAACTGCAGTCACATTTGTGTTGGGGCTCCTAAGGAAGGATTTTCTTGTCTCTGTCCTGACGGTATGCTAAGATCTTCCACAACAGGTGAATGCTTGTGTCCGGGTGAGACTCAACCATTTGCAAACAAAACTTGTCCTATGCAAGCAAATACTTGTGCCCCAAGCTATTATACTTGTAAAAATAAATTATGCGTTCCCGCTCTGTATAGATGCGATGGAGAGGATGACTGTGGTGATAGATCTGATGAACAAGGCTGCTCTACTTCAGCGAATCCACCATGTCCTCCACATATGTTCACTTGTAAAGTGAGCAATAAATGTATTCCCGAATATTTTGCTTGCGATTTCGATATCGATTGTGATGATGGGAGCGATGAAGAAGGTTGCAAGTTCAATGATTGCAAATCTGGGGAGTTTCGGTGTAAGAATGGACGATGTATAAGTCATCGTTGGGTATGTGATGGTGAGGATGATTGCCGGGATAAATCTGATGAAGAAGGCTGCCCATCAACAAATATTACAGCAGTAACGTGTAAAGCAGATGAGTATCGTTGCAATTCGAATGGCCAGTGCATTCCTAATCAATGGAAATGTGACAATGACTATGATTGCCCTGACGGTTCTGATGAATCTGAATCTGAATGTAAAATCAAGGATTGTGATATGTGGGAATTCAATTGCGGGGACGGTAAATGCATTTACAGATCGTGGAGATGTGATGGAGACAAAGATTGCAAGAATGGCGCAGACGAAGAAAACTGCACCCATACAGTACCAACAAATACTGGAAGTAATTTGTTCCCATCTGTAGTTTGCCATGATTGGATGTTTAAGTGCAACAACAACAAGTGCATTCCAATGTGGTGGAAATGTGATAAGGTAAACGACTGCGGTGATGATAGTGATGAACTTGGTTGTTCTCATGGCGGGAATAAAACAACTACTACAACAACAGTAAAACCAAGTGATGGAGCGGCAGAAAAACGTTGCCTAATTAATCAATTCGAATGCAACTCGGGTGATTGCATTTCCAAAAGATACGTGTGCGATGGTATTATAGATTGCAGTCCTGATGGTGAGGATGAAAAGAACTGCCCGCCAAATGCAAGAGAGCTATGTGGCGTAGGAAATTTCCGTTGTAGAACAGATCATACATGCCTTCCAATGTCGAAATATTGCGATAAAGTTATCCATTGCTCAGACGGAAGCGATGAAGAAGATTGTGATAAGAAAAATATAACTACACCTGGAGAGCCAATTCAATGTCATCCAGCATATTTCCATTGTGATAATACGTGTTTCCTTCTCATGAAACGCTGTGATACCAAAGTTGATTGCTATGATGGTACTGATGAGGAACGCTGTGACGAAGTCAAACGGGTATATCAAGTAACTAGGCTTATGATTGAATCCCGTAGTGTTAACGAAACTTCGTTTATTCTCTACTGGTGGTTAACGTCACCCTCACCAGTAGTTCAAATTGAATTCTTACCGTCGATTGCTTTAGCTGGTACAAATGCCTGGCAGAATCAATCAAGTTGGATATCAGAAAGACAGCATCAATTCCGTAATTTAAAACCGTATACCAGATACAATTTGACAGTTTATGCCAAAGTTCGCGATCAAGACCCAGCACCGCCATATTTGTATCATGATGTCACTACTGGTGAAGGTATTCCTAGCGAACCGCTTGATGTTAATGTAACACAATTGAATGGATCAAAAGTGCAAGTTAGTTGGAGCCCTCCAAAAGATACGTCTGGCAAGCTAGTTTCATATAATGTTTACTACAGACCACAAACACAATCAGTTGGTCCAGCACAAACGAATAAGGTTCCTGCTCAAGAGAATTCCATTGTTTTGGATTCTTATTTTAGAGGAAATACAACATATGAATTTTGGGTAAGAATATTCTATACTCTACAATATTCCCTTATCTATAAATCTCCTTTGTCTTTTTTTAGGTTCGAGCTAGAAATGGTAAACACGAATCATCCAGCTCAAAAATGGTTGATGTCACTTTTGATGATCTCTCAAACATAGACTTCCTTCAACTGTTGATGGTAGCGGATGTACAAAATTCGTCTGTCACATTGAAATGGCAAGAAGCCAAAGGTGCAGATGGTTACATTATTCAACCAGTTTTGCCACCACCCTTTCCGAAAGTGGAACCATTAAAAACTAATGAAACACAAATTGAAGTGAAAAATATGATGGCTGGTGTTCTTTATACATTTAGGGTGTCTGCATATGTGAAAAATTACGTTGGAAGACCGCATTCAGTAAAAATTACACTTAAGGGGGATCCCCTTCCAGAAGTACAAAATGTCAAATTAAAACATGATACAGATTTCGTTCGAATGACATGGAAAGAATCTAAAACAAGCTTGAAAAATATCACTTATGGCGTTTACTATGGAACTTCAATTCTTGAGTTGTTTGAAAGTAAGTAGTACGCATGCATATGAATTATGTTCAAATTACAAGTTAAATTAATTTTATTATTTTCTATAGAACCGCGTATTATAACTCAAGAACTATATGCCAACCTAACTGGTTTGATGCCATGCGAAGTATATCTGATAAGTGTGGGTATTATTGGACCTATTGGACCTGGACCTTTAGGTCGTGATCCTATTGTCTTGGAGACAAATTTGAATGACAAGAAACCACCTATAAATCTTGTAGGTAACATTGATCCTAAAAATCGAACGCTGACAATAAATTGGGAGCACAATTGTCCAATATCCGATTCATATCCACCATATTTGATTACCGTAACGGAATTAGTAATGAACAAGACTCAGAGAGTGGAATTGAAGCGATCAACAAATAAAACGCTTTCACACTATATTACCGACATTCCATATGGTTCAGAATATAATATAAGCGTATCAGCAAGTATTAAAGATGCTGAGCCTGCATTTATTACTGTTAATGCACCAAAACTGCGTGGACCTCGACAATTAAAAGTTACGCCAGAAAGAAATGGTTCTTTTGTAGTTCATTGGAAGGAATTGCAGTATCAATATGATTTTCCGTAAGTAAAGTTTTTATTTCTTTCTGTATTATTTGGATTTAACACAAAGAAGAAAACAAGGAAAAAATCAACCCGTAAAAACAAAGTTTTTCACTATAAATCCTTTATCTTTTTTTGTATGGCCACCCTACGAAAGAGTTACCCGATTTTCCCATATTAGAACTTAAATCTAAAATTTTTTTAAAAATGCCGTGTGTGAAATTTAAGCTCTCTAAGTAACGTGCATTGTTTCATGCGTTACAAACGGAATGACAAACTTAGTGTACACCCTATGAGATTTCATCTAGGGTATAAAAAGATATCGTCATCCTTCACGGACGGACCACCTGTTAATTATACCTTGATCGAGTAACGTTGTGTCTGTCAACAAATGAGTATCAAAATTAATTTTATCTGCTCTGTTCTGGAGAATTTGACCTACAAACAGTTTTAAAAAACATAATCCATAATGGCTGACAATCGGCGATCTAGAGAGATCAATTGATATTTTACCCTATATTTACTTAGACAAACTAATCATAATCAGTTTGCAGGAATCTGTCGGGGTGTATGACCTCCTGGTAGGGGGTCGTCAGTATAACTGTTCTGACCCAGAATTTATTTGGTCAATTTTGAATAAATCTTGCACTTTTTTTTCCTATTTTATATTCTCATAATGATTTTTTCTACATATTTTTTTTTTTTACAGATTTACTTACGAAGTGGTGATCTATGAAGGATTATGGTCAAATCGTACTACAGAGTATCCAGGATTGGTAAATCGTATAACAGGAAAAACACCTCCAATCATTATAAATCCTGAAGATTTCGGTGGAGAAGCTGCTCTTGGTAAAATTTTTACCTTTGGAATACGTATTAGAACAAATAATGGTTTTATGTCGAGCATATCAGAAACAGAAAATGTTGAAGTTCAGCCAGATGCGAAATGGTTTAGTGAAGTTATGCCATCAACAACATATGCATGGCTTATTATAATTCCAATAGTTTTAATAATTTCATTGGCACTAGTCATTCTATATCTTGTGCAGCGACAGAAACGATTGAAAAATTCATTTTCACGTTTCGCTAATTCACATTATGACACCAAAACTGGTGCTACTCGAATTGGTGATACATTCGATGATGATGATCGTCCAAATCCGAACGATCATCATTCCAGGTTCACTGATGATGAACCACTTGTTATGGCGTAAAAGAGTGAACAAAACAAAAAAAAACGGAGAGAGAGATACGGGGACTATTTTGTATTATAATATTGTTCTTTTACATGTTTTATTGAAAAAAAAAAATCTCTCAATTTATAAAATATGTGTGTGCAAAGAGACTAAGAGATGACTAAGAGTGAAATAAGAGAGAGAGAGAAAAGATATAATATTTGGTCCGTATCATGTAACTAACAAAAAACACACCGGAAGTATTTATCTGTTGTTATCATACTTATTTTTAATAATTCAATACCGATAAGGTGAGTGAAATTTTTAAATTTTGTTAACTATATATATACCTACATATCTATTGTATGTGTGTATGTGCGGTCAAATGGATCTAAATTCAAAATGTCGATTTTTGTTTCAAATCTGATATATAAAAGGATATGAATTACCTATACAACCACTAAATTCAAAGATAGTCAGGATAGGACCATATTCATCCAGAAAAGAAGAAGAAAATCCGAGTTTTTTTTTTATTATTACTAATCAAAAAAGAGATGGAAATAGAATTTAATCAGAAATTTAACTAATATCGATTGGTGAATATTATGGAACTATAACTTCGTCATATTTCTCCCAGATCCACTTTTCGTTATTTCTGATGTGAATTTCAAAGATGTTGTGCTTATCAATGCTACCAACACAACATACAATGACCAATTTTCTGATAGAGTCAGCCATTCGATAATATTTTTTTTCCCTAAAGATTTTTTAAATTGTCAATTTATTGACAGTAATCTAAATATGAATAAGCTGATAGCTTCAATAGATAAATTTCCTTTAGCATGTTAATGATGTTCCCCTAATGTCTGTCAAATGAACTGGAAAAAATCGAAGACTTCCTCTAACTGTTTAATTAGATTGAAAAAAAAGTTCAGAGTTCATAGTAAGGCAGTTTAGATTAACTATCAAATTAAAAGTAGAATATAAAAAAAAAAAGTATTTCATACAACACATTTTTCTGCAATGTCAATACAAACTTAACTACAGTTGTCTCTACAGCTTTCTCAAAGTTCATCACCATTGAAAAAATTAGAGCAGAAAATCTTGCTAGCGTTGCCACATTGGTCTAATTGGATCGAAATTCCGTTGTTCTTTTTCTCTTTCTGCAAATCCGCATCTCTCCAAACCATCTCTCTTTGAACTGCTTTTATTTAAGAAAGACTTTTTATACTTTAATTCTTTAATATATTGAACGAAAGTTAGATGGGTTATTATTAAGTAAATCATTTTCATATTCAGTGATTTTGCAGAACCATTGAAGACCAGAATATCATAATTTTCAATTTTTCATAATCAGTAAGTCTTCAACTTACGCGGCTTCTTAGAAGCGAATGAGAAAACCCATTCCGAATTGTGAAATTTGTTTTTTTGATTGCCAGAACGGGATCCTTGTCTGTCGGTACATATGTGGCAGAAGCTAAGATAAGTGTTTACTTGTGTACATCAATAGACATTCAGCTATTTATGTTCATTGGGTTGTTCGATCAACCACATTCTTCCTAGCCTTGCTATGAACAATAATAGTTACATTAACGTACACTAATATGAAAAGATATAGTCACATTGGGGCTTTTTATGTACAAATCAAATCGCATTAATAACCTTTTTTACACATAATGGTAGCGTTCAGGCACTATTCGATTAACTTGGGTTTTCAACTTGCGCGGAAATCTCGTACTGTACTTGATTTTATGCGGTTGAATAAAAAGGATTGCGATTTATTTGTTTATGCCATTTTGATTGCACACCACACATTTCAATTTTATTTACCAATATAAATCAATTTTATCAGGATAATTAATATGAAATTAAAAAGCTAGGTATTGTCCACTTGCTACTACTATTACAATAACAAAACCATAGAAAATTACGTTTTTTTTTTTTTGTTTTTTTAATATGATTAAAACTCGAAATTGAAAATTCTTAATTTTTGATTCTTTTAACCATGTACCACAGATATGTATAAATAATTATGTAAATATTGAAGTAATCTGATCTTTTTTCAATTAACTGTCGAAAAAAAATGAAATTTGCTCAAAATTACGTTACATGATGAATGCGGCCACCATGTATAACAGTTATATAAGTATTTATTATTTGCATGTGCGCTATAAGAAAGGATCTGAGAGTACATATTCAATTAAAAAGGCGCAGAATAGAAAACCAATGTTTTTTTACCAGTAATAATCTTTAAGTTTAAAGTGGCAGTTGTTACGGTTCATTGGCGCTTTTAAAAATTATCTAAAAAAAAATTATTTATGAAACATACGCCTGAACACTATAAAAAGCCTTCCAGTTTTGTGAATTATATTTTTTTTTTTCAATTTAATATTAATGCGCTCATATCACAGATCCTTTTCTTTCTATGTATAATTTTCACCTAAAAGTGTTAAAATGAACTGATATGTCGAAAGCATTTATTTTAAGTGTGAGTAAAAAAAATGTCCTTGGAACGTTTTTAAAACTATGAAATCTAAAAATAAAAACGTTTTACTTTTTGCGTTTTTAAAAGAAAGTACCTTTGTAGGAAGATTTTTTTTTTTATATATATGTATATATGGTGTTTAAATGTAATAAGAAAAACTGGACATGACCCATGTTTCCTAATATGATGATAAAAAATAATGAAAGACGAAAAGATTATAATTATAATAATTATTGTGTATAGTAGTAATATTGAAAGTGACGAGAGAATCGTCTTTATTCGCGGATGAATAAGGATTTTGATTTTTAATTATTACATAGATATCCTTTGTTTTTAAATTAAGTTCTCTAACCAAAGCGTGCTTCTTTCATCAATTATTATTAAATTCAGGGGTGCTATAATGGAACTCGTAAAGTTTCTACCCAAGGCTATATGTATGAATGTATATACAAGTTCCATAATAGTAGGGACTGAGTTTTTTATTTTTATTTTATTTTTAAGTTTTAATTTTTTTTTTTTTTTGTGAATACATATAATATGCATTTAGATTTATTCTCCTAAATTTTTTTGTCTTGTATAATTACCTAAAATGATGAACTAAAGAGTGAAATAATATTAAGTTGTATTTCTGTTTATTCTTTTTTAGTTTTGTTTTTAAGAGTTTATTTAAAAAAGAAAAAAGATTTTTTTTTTATAAGAATAATAGATGTGTTTTAATTTCATTTTAATTCAACCTCAGCAATTTCAAGAGCTGCTGTATATCGCGACCGGTATGTGGAGTCCAATGATAGCTGGGGGTGATATTTTTATATATAATGCCTTTTCTGTATTTCAATTTTTTTTTTTTCAAGATCTTATTGGTAAGGAAATTCTATCATTCGACTCGGAAGTAAGAACAAAATATAAATACATTAAGAATTGCTTAACAAAAAAAAAACAAAAAACTGTATCACATATTTTCTGAGCAGTTATCTAAAATTAAACTTGATTTTATTTGACTGCTGACAAAAAGTTGGAGTTTAGTTTTGTGTTGGGTGATTCTTTCCTGTGTTATTTATCTGTATTTTGTACTACATACATATTACAATGCTGCACATGCAATCTCAAATTTTTTATTTGATTGCGTGTATTTAATAGGTTTTTTTTCGAACTGACGCTATCTGTAAGTGACATGCACGTTATTAAAGTTCCACGCATTCTAGTCTTGGAAAAAGGTTAAAGTTGCAAAGTGTCAAGTCTAGATTGTATGAGGGATGAGTTTTCAATTCACGATCTTTTGTTAGAGTAATTATTGTAATTCAAATTCTTCTTTATTCTGGATTTTTTTTTTAAACAAATTCTGGTAAACAAATAACTGAATAGCATTCACATATGAACGATTTTTTGATGCAATCGTAACCATATAACCAAATCGGTGAAAAAATGTAACCCTTATTAATTATTTTTTTTCCTCAATCAGCAGATTATTTTCGGGATCAAAGAAGTAAATCGAAAGTTTCATCCCTAGTAACTCTAATTCTATGAAGGATTTTTTATGCTCTAATCCAAACGAGCCCTTTTCTAGCTCTCTATCAAGTTCAGTACCGCCACTGATAATATAGTTTCCTTAATACACAAATCCCTGGCCGATCTGCACGAGATTTGCCATTAAAGAAACAGCATTCACTAGTGAATTGAACGTAAATAGGCGGGGGCGGGGGTTATCAACAATAGCTACTTCTATTTTTTCGTTGAAATGTTCAGAGGAGTTTTAAAGATGATTTAAACGTAAAAAAAATAATTTTTTTTTTTTTAGAAATTTGCAGATATTAAAACTATATCTGACTCAAAAACAGTCGTGACGAATTATTATGATGAAATTTGTTGCGGAAAGTTTCGGCCTGTAATTGGATGCAAAACTAATGCGACCTAGCTACTACATAACGTTACAACCACTCTCACTACATCACAGAGAAAAATTCTATGATTGGACATCCTTAAAAAATCATTATCAAGTAAAGAATTACATTAAAATTTCACGTACCTCTTCTAATTTCGGCAGTAAGCGGACTAAGGGAACACAATTGTAAAACCATTAAAATGCTTATGCAGAATATAAATAAAAATTTACAATAAAAGTGCTAAGGTAACTATAACTTTACGTCGAGACACTGCAAAGAAAAACTCATAACTCTTATTAAAAAAAAATATTATTAGTTCAAAAATACTTAGCAGGTCTTTTATTTTTTTAGTTCAAGATACATAGTTCCTCTGCATGCACACCATCCTTGCTCTTTATGAACATAAACTTTTGCGTTTTGACTTGGCTATTCAAGTCGGTCTCAACGTGTATATCATTCCCTTTATGTAAATGTAACAAACGATTTTCAGATCTCTGTCTGTATCCACCATTTTTAATTACTTATAATAAATCCTTAGCACTGCTAGTGCTAGTTTTTCAGCTTCTAATCCTGTACCTCTAGAACTTTCAAAAAGTGCATTTTTTAACTTCTCCATAGATGGCGAGAGTGGGAAAATTTAAATTTTAAATTTTTACCTCCCCCTTCATCTATAAAGAACACTTAAAACCGCACTTATATCCGATTTCGATGAGTAATTAGATGAGATTTTGGATTTCATATCAGTTTTTGAAACTTATAAGCAATTATTTATCGGTTTTCACTATTTTTAAATTTATCTTAATGTGATCTAATCCGAGTAAATACATACATTTCTCGCGAACTGTAAATTAGTTATTGGTGTTTATGAAAAAATACCAAAATTTTGGACAATGAATAGAAAAGTTTTATTTTTAGGAAAATAAGTTTAGATAAGTAAATATGATGTATTGATGTAAATACGTGAAAATAAAATATTATTATTAAAGTTTTCTTGTTCTTTTCTGTCGTTTGGGATATTCTCAACTCTATAAACTTTTGAATTGTGTTTTCTTGATATATTTCCCCATTGGAACCCAGTTACATTTAATACAGGCTTAACACCAAAAATAGCCGTACTTGAGAATAGATCAAAGCATTCATATGCAGTAGATTTGTAAATACCATAGCTCAATTAGTAGTGCTAAGTAACTAGGAAAAACTTTTTATCTTAAATTTCTTCTAGTTCCAGACACTAATCTTGCACAATCGTAATTTTATATGCATTTTTTATGTGTCTCATGGAGTGAGGATTGAATGTTGTTCCTTCTGTTCAGATCTAGTTTGACAGAACATCATAAAAAGTTAGTTTGGAGTCAGTTACATTATGTGTGCAGATACAGTCTACAGGAAAAGGAAAGAGTTCGAATCAAGACGTACTGAGGATATGCATTCTCAGAAACTTTCAACAAGTGAACAACTTTGCTACAACCTGGCCTGACTTTCTCAAATCCAGAAACAATTCGATTTTCGAAAAGGTAGTGTATCTCTTATTTTATTATTTATTAAATAAATATGCATGAATTAAATTTCTTCCTACTCAATTCTTAACCAAACACCTTTTTTCTTATGTGCTTTGTATTGGTTAAGCCTGGCTGGTAAATCAGAATTGTTGTAACACTAAGATTATTTTGGGCTATCTTTTATTAATAAACAAATCTGAGCAAGGAGACAAAGTGAAGGAGTGTGGAGCTTTATACTTACTAGTAAACAAAGAAAGGTGCTACGCTCTTTAAGTAAATTAGCGGAAGATTTTGTTGGAACATCTTCTGTCTTTATCGATCATTGTTTGTATTCTAGTTTCCATGAAGAAGTTCTGTTATTAGTTACTTTGGTTGAAGAAAAATATAGTGAAGTGATGAGGTTTGATTACAAAAACTTTAGAATACCAAACGCCTCATTTAACAAATTGCGCGGCCTTGTTGCGAAAGGATAAGAAATCTTGCCGCCAGCGGCATCAACAATATTGTGTTTTTGAGTAATCTCCAAAACCGCCGCGCGGCAACTCTCTTGCCGCATCGCGCCACTCCCGGTGTGACTTATAGATTTAATTTTGCAAGAACAATCGCGCAGCGGCAACCACAAAACGCTGTGCCGCTCCGCTACCACTTTAATTTAATAATAACGAACATATCGAAAAAGGATAAGCAAATTTTTGAAATTGGGTATGCGTACAAGAGCTGTATTTAAATTTGGTCTTTAATTATTTTGGGAACAGTTCAATATTTTTCATTTTAGTCCATCAGTTCCTCGTTTGCGCAAACCCACTTGCTCTCTATATTAACACAACTGAGCTTCTTGCGCAAATTTGCGAGAGAATTCTTACAACAAACAGTTGAAATATTTATTGCCAGCAATTTGCGCTGTCAATGTTTTTAACTTTTTGTGTACATTAGCAAATGTGCTTTTAAAATAAAATTTTCAAGCATTTTCTTTTTGTTCATTTTTAATTACGCTACATTCAAAGAATTCAGAGAATTTTCACTCCTTAAAATCCTTATTTATCTCCTTAAAATCCTTATCTGCTACATTTCTTTTCTAAATTTACTACATAATTATATTGCCGTCGATGTGACAGCACTGTAGTTATGCTGCTGCTGTACTGTGGCACAGTCGTCACCGCAAAATTTATTTCGGCTCAAGTGGTTTGTGTTTTTTATAAGTCTAAAGAATAAATTCAAAATTCAATTCATTATAAAAAGTAAACTCACAAATTCGCATTAATATAAACTAAAAAACAAAATCAGTCAATGCCTATAGATACATTATTCCGTAGAAGGAAATGTTGGTAAACGTGCGGCTAGATGTTCTCTTGTGGGCTTTTCTCTTCTGTGTTGTAGGTCTTCCTGTTGTAAAAAGTTTGCGTTATGGTTTTGAAGCGGAAGTGTTACATGTTAATTATGATAGTGAATTGAGTGAAATGCGAAAACCGATTGTGATTGATGTAAATAAAAATTCTGCATATGGTGGCGGTGCGGATGGAAATCATGGTATACAACAGCGCATAAGGCGACAGATTCCTGCTGCTACGGATGCTAGAGCTGCCCAAAGTGAAGATTCATTAGAGCACAGCAATGAACATAAAAACATCTCAATAACGGTAAGAAATTTGTATGAATAAAAAGTATGTACCCGTTTTATTTATGACAAACTATCCCCAAATCATGAAAATAAATATTTTGAAGATTTGCAATGGAAAAATTCGATTTTGCTCTGTTTTCCTTATCTTACGTTACATTTACACCCCTTGAGCTATACTTGTAAAAGTTCCAGAGTTTTACGTTCACGTTTTTTTTTTCTAGAAATTTGAAGTATCTGTAATCGATTTGACCTTCCTGATAGAATGTTCATATTTGTGTTTCTTTATTTTTTAGAGACTACCGAAACTGGAATGGCAAGATTTTTTTTATGCGTGGGCACAATATTTTATGATGTCATCATCATCTCTATTCCGTATGAATTTGTTGTTTACATTATTCAAATTCATAATATGTGTAGGGTACTTGCAGAGATCAGGAGACATTTGGCCCAAGTCTTAATTGTGTGCATATCTATCTATCTTACATCTCTGGCTATGTTGTTTTTTGTCCTCCAACCACCATTCTCTCTAATTCTAGTCTGATTCGTTAACTTTAATTATACTATGCTTGAACCTCTTCTCAGACAACATCTAGCTTAGCTTCCGATTATTCATAAGATAAATACTTAATATTGGATAGATCTCAGTCTGGTTTTGCTGTTCAAGCACCATGTATTTTGTTTTAACAGGATAATTTCTCTCTCATTGAGAGAAGGCTTGTTATCATTTGTCCAATTTCTATCATATTATAATCCTATTATAGAACCTTGAGGTACACCCGTGCAAAATTGGAAGGAAGTGCTGTGTGCTCCATTTATTTTTGTTTTGACTGTTCTGCTTGATAAATAATCTTTGATGAGATCGTTAGTCTTGCCTCGTAGTCCTAGCTCATCCAAGATCTCTAGTAATATCTTGTGAATAACTGTATCGAAGACGTGTCGTGTCTCTTGTGCAATTAATAGTCCCAAATTCAATAATTCAATTTATTTTATTCAACTAATTAACACTTAATACTAAAGACCAACCGCTTTTTGATTAAAACTCTAACTGCATAACTTATTCTCTTAACTTATTACATATACCGACCGGTATTCAATTGAAACCCGAAGTGATTCACACCAATTCAGTTGCGCGCATGGAAATCGGAAGTAAAACCTGATACTCAACATATGTAATTATGATGCGGTAATATTCTACAGCCGATGCCGAAACTGCTGGCCAATGTCACTGATAGCAAGCAGCTGTGCTAATGTAAACAAACCGGGCAATGACTGTGAATGGCTCCATGCGAAGTAGCATGTTTAGTCACTGCTGCTGTATTGTAAACAAACATCACCTTAATCGGCAATAAGCCGGTACTTCACTTTACTACCTGTACACTGGCCAGCCTCTTGTCTCCGTGGGCTTGCAGACTGGACCAGAATAAATCGAGAAACATAACGCCTACATGCATACATAACCCACGTCTAAGTATTCATTTATCATTATGCATTGAATCAGTTATGGCTTAGTCTGTACCACATTTCTCTTGAAATCCGTATTGGTTTTTATCAAATCTCCCACTGGCCGAGATAAATTTTGTTATTCTTGCATTTAATAGTTTTTCGTAAATTTTCCCTATTGTTCTTAAAAGTGAGATTGGGCGATGATAGTTACCTGGGTTTGATGTGTCACCTCCTTTGTGTATTGGGATAACAAGAGTCTCATTTAAATAGTCCGAATACACACCTTTCAGGAACGCATCATTCCCTGCTAGATAATGCTCATCAGTTTACAAAATTTTAGTGATGATGGTGCAGGCGGGGGTCTTATGTTAACTAACATAACTTGTATGTCAAGTAGGACAGTGTGAGTGTACATTATGTGGTCGTACGACAACTAACTTTCTTACTGTGCGCCTCGATGAGTTTCTTCGCTAACTCATCTATCAGCTCATCAATAAAATTGGGATGGATACTGATCTGTCGGTCTAGTGCATCTAATATACGAGTGAAAGGGAGATAAATGGTGTTGCGCTAAAAATTTATTTCCTTTGGCTTTTGCTATGTGCTTGCGAAGTGGGACTGAATTTTATCATTCTTCATTCCTCCGAATGCTCCGAACTAAACACCGATATCTTTTAACTCTATTCTCTTTCAGAGTCCTCTGAACATTCAATACGATTGATATGGTTTATCATCCGTAAAGGAAAATACGACAGAAAAATGGAAAGTTGCAAGGAAGACAAAGGACAACTATGAAAAAGAGGACAAGAGAAGATATAGAACCAAGTTGAGGGCTAAAGATGAGCCCCAAGGAACTAACAGAACAATAATGCGAACATCAAGGAAACTACGACAACTGTAAGAGGAAAATGTCGCAAACGCACTTGACTTGACTTGAGATTCCTTTTAGCGTTCTGAACGTGTATCTTTATTATTTCTCAGAGTGCATTTAGAGCAATTCGCCAATATTATTAATAGAGCGGGGAAAAAGTCCTATTGAAAATGTGAATACTTTTTTAAGTTTCATACTTCCTTTCTTTCCTTGACCGCTTATTTATTTTTATAAAGAATCTTTTGTATTTCTCAATTGATATTTCATAAACCACAAGCGTTTCCAATACAAAAAATACTACTAACACTCAGAACACTCTCTCTGGATTTGTATCTTTCTTCCATAGTGCTCTGAACAGTTTAAAAAATCTGTTCGATCTACAGAGCGGAAAAGAGATACACGCCTAATGCGTTTAAGGAGACTAGAACTTGTGATTCAAAATATCGATCTGAACGTACACACACAAGCTGATATTTAATTACACACACAATTATTAAAATATCTCTATTAAAACTAATAAAAACTTCTCATTTTTTCAGGTGAACGCTCTTTTTGATTCACATGCACAATTAATGGTACATTGGCTAGGAGACGGATCTGATGTTATGATCTGTTTAGCTAGAGATCCACCCTTAAGTCCGATGGATGACACACAAATATCACCGTCATCAGTTTACTTTTCCTATAATTATGGCAATACATTTGTTAACAAAACTCATTTGTTTAAAGTGCTTGTAAATGGAACAGAACAAGAGTCAACATTGGATCATTTTCTCACACATCAAAAATTCAAAACGATCATATTTACAGACTCGAGGAATAAAGCTATATTTCATGTTCCGGATAAAGGAGATGATATCAAGCGTTATATGGTGGATTTTACTCCGTCCGATATATCATTCTATGAAAATGATGCTAAAACTTTTCTCGTTTTGGATAAAGTAGATGATGAAAGGAAATTGTACTATACAATCGATGCAGGAGAAACATTTAGTTTACTACAGACCTACGTGAAATCATTTTCATGGTCGTATGCAGAGGATATGCCACCACATTTATATGTGGAACGGAGGGAACCAACAAGTAAGGAATATTTTGTTTCTTTGAAAGTCGAGTCAAGTCGATATGTGAATATTTGAATTCAGTGATCTTTAACTTTCGCTGAATCTTTTCGAAAATTCTTCGAAAGGATAGGAACACTTAACCAAATTAAACAATGTTTCAAGAATCGATAAGATATGTTTTTACCTTTAGTTTTTGTATCTATCGATTCAGTACGTCCGGTTTTTTATGTGTAATTTTTGGAGTAGACTCTACTTCTATACTCTTAGCCTAAAATTCTAAAAAAACAGTTTGCATCTCATTTCTTTTCAATTTTATTTTAAAGATGTGTCATCTGTACTTTTCATGGATGCAACAGAATTGGTAAAGGCAGATTCTAAAAAGGAATTTCACTTACTTATGGAAAATGTTCAAGATTTTTATGTGAAAAAAAGTTTCGTTTTTGCTGTTAAGAAGGTAAAAAGTGTTTTTGTGCGAAGTAATTTATTTAAATTTCACCCACTCCACACAAAAACTCAGGTTATGAATACTAGTCAACTTTGGATTTCCTACAAACGAGGTCGTTTTATCAAGGCCGACTTTCAAACCGAATTGGATATCAAAGGCATGCATATTGCTGACGTGGAAGGCAGAAGAATAATGGTTTCAGCTGCACATTCAGATGTTATATCTCATCTGTATGTGTCTGAAACTGATAATGAGATGACTGTAATAAAATTCGTTCCTAGCCTAGAGAATGTATTTACTTTTATACCAGGAGTTATGTGGAAAACAGGATGGCTTGTGTAAGAAATTTTCTTTGAGTTCAATCATTGTAGTAATTAATTTTTTTGTTATTTTAGTCGGCAAACAGAAGAAGCTTTTACAGATCTATATAAAGTTGAAGGATTAAAAGGAATTTATATTGCATCTAAAGTGAATAGATCGCCATCATTTAGAAATGGGCCAGAAGGATCAGTGGGTCCAGAGCATGTGCTGTCGGTGATATCATTTGATCATGGTGCTGAATGGAGACCAATTACAGCACCTAAAGTTGATGATGAAGGACAACAGCTAAATTGCACTCGGGAGTGTAGTTTACATCTATCACAGAAATTTAGTTCATTGTATCCAGTTCCAAGGTAAATGTACAGGCATAAATTTATTGGATCCTGATTTTGTAATCTAGTATGGGATATAGGTCCGTCTTCAACTAGTTGTCTGCATTCAGAGAACAGATATCGTCGTTCACATATTTATTCAATTCAATTTATTCAATTATTATGCAAATGACTCTTTGGTCATGCCAGTTGTCATTCTTGTGACTTTCCCTGTTCTGTAGACCCTAATAAATATCGATTTGACGTTGGAGTGGAACAGTTTATGTTTTATATATGCAGACTTACTTTCCACTTCTCCGAACTGATATCATAGAAATAAAAGTACCTTTTCCCAGCCCTGCAAGTCTTCTTATCTGACCAGTCTAATTGCCAGTATACCTTGGATAACTTCTAAGTTGCTCAGCGCCTGCAGAAAAGTACTTCATAACTAAATAATATAGGACCGTCTTGAAACCAACCAATTCGTTCAATTTACTCCGTTTAATTTTTCTATTATCTGGAATCTAGTGCAGATTCACACCACCACTGTAGTGTACAACCAAGAGAATGACAGTTTTCACATAATATCCTAATTCCTCATATGATGATAACCATATCATCTTTGTCTAGCTTCTTATCCAGCATTTTATTCATATAACGTTAGTTACTGCAGATTTCCAATCGGTATTTCAACAGGAGAAAGACTTTATTGAGATTAGGAGATAACCAGAAAACCCCATAAAATTTTATGACAGGAATACAATCCGAAAATGAAAAAACATATTTCAGAAAATATTTATCTTTACAGATTCGTTACAATAATGAGCTCAAAACAATCTCCCGGTGTTATTATGGCATCCGGAGTTGTAGGGAAATCTCTGAAAGGACATCCCGGCGTATTTCTATCCCGTGATGCTGGATTGACTTGGAAGCAGGTCCTTAAGAACTATCACTTTTTCAATTTTGGAGATCATGGGGGCATTTTAGTAGCTGTAAAGTATTTCAAAACAAAAGGAGAAACTCGCGAAATTCTCTACTCAACAGATGAAGGTGAAAAATGGAATTCATTACCATTTCACAGTTCAGATCTAAAAGTTTACGGTCTTATGACTGAAGCGAATGCCAACACTACCATCTTTACCCTGTTTGGAGCTGAACAATACAATCGTCGTTGGCTTATCATAAAAGTTGATTTAAGAAAGGCTTTTAATTATAATTGCACACCGGATGATTATAAATTTTGGACCACTAGTTCACAAGATGGCGACTCATTAATGCCCTGCATATTAGGAATGCAACAAACATTCCAAAGACGAGCACCACATTCAAATTGTTACAATGGAAAGAATTACGAGCGGCCAATAAAAACTGAAATCTGTCAATGCAATCATTGGGATTTTGAATGTGATTTCGGTTTTTCCCGCCTAAATCGAAAATCTCCGTGCGTATTTAAGAAATCTATGCTGCCTCTAGTAGATCCATATAAAATTCCTGAGAATTGTAAACAAGGTAATTTCTACAATCGAACTCGAGGTTACAAGAAAATTGAAGGAGATGTATGTGTTGGAGGCTACGAAAGTCGTTATCATCCTCAAACAATACCGTGTCCATTCGAAGAGGTGAAAAGCTTTGTTATGGTCGCGCAAAGAGATCGAATCTCAAGACTTGATTTGATTAGTGGAAAGAAGGAAGTGGTGCCCGTGCAGAATTTGAAAAATGTCATCGCTATTGATTTCGATATCAAACACAATTGTGTTTTCTTTGCTGATATTATGTCCGATAAAATTGGCAGACAGTGTCTTGATGGTAATCAAACTGCTGAGATTCTTGTGGAAACCGAGCTGGCATCAGTTGAAGGGATGTCTTATGATTGGCTGTCGGAAATGCTTTTCTTTGTGGATGGTACTAGATCGAAAATTGAAGCTGTCAAGACATCAAGAGATGAATTTGGTATGTATTTATGCCTGATTGTATGTATAATGCAATCTTTTTGAATTTCTCCTGTTTGTTTTCAGCTCGAATGAGGGTTACAATAATCGATTCAGAAAAACTAGTAAAGCCACGAGGAATAGTTACACATCCAATTGAAGGATATCTATTTTGGACGGAATGGAGTACAAATAAACCATCTCTTTCTCGTTCAAATCTCGATGGTTCCGATATTCGGATGCTTTTCACAAAACCCGATGTCATTTGGCCGAATGGCGTAACAATTGATTATTTCGCACAGAGAGTGTATTGGGTTGACGCCAGTAAAGACTATATTGGCAGTTGTGATCTGAATGGAAAGAGTTTTGTGAAAGTTCTCCAACAAGATTCCCGGGTTGCACATCCATTTGCTGTAGCTGTGTATAAAGATCAAATGTATTGGGATGATTGGAAAATGAATTCAATATTTGCTGCTGACAAGGATCACGGTATTATGATTCAAGCGATTGCCTATCAAATGACAAATCTAACGGACTTGAAAGTTTACGGCCATTCTCTTCAAGAAGGTACTAATGCTTGCTCAAAGAAAAACCACAACTGCAGTCATATTTGTGTTGGGGCTCCTAAGGAGGGATTTTCTTGTCTTTGTCCTGACGGTATGCTAAGATCTTCTTCAGCAGGTGAATGCTTGTGTCCGGGTGAGACTCAACCATTTGCAAACAAAACTTGTCCTATGCAAGCAAATACTTGTGGCCCAACCTATTTTACCTGCACAAATAAATTATGCATTCCAGGACGGTATAAATGCGATGGACAGAATGACTGTGGTGATAGGAGTGATGAAGAAAATTGTAAATTCAATGAATGCGAATCTGGGGAGTTTCGCTGTAAGAATGGACAATGTATAAGTCTTCGTTGGGTATGTGATGGTGAGGATGATTGCCGAGATAGGAGCGATGAAGAAGGTTGCAAATTCAATGAATGCAAATCTGGGGAGTTTCGGTGTAATAGTGGACAATGTATAGGTCTTCGTTGGGTATGTGATGGTGAGGATGATTGCCGGGATAAATCCGATGAAGAAAGCTGCACATCAACAACTATTACAGCGGTAACGTGTAAATCAGATGAGTTTCGTTGCAATTCGAATGCGCTGTGCATTCCAAATAAATGGAAATGTGACAATGACCAAGATTGCCCTGACGGTTCTGATGAATCTGAATCTGAATGTAAAATCAAGGATTGTGATATGTGGCAATTCAATTGCGGGGACGGTAAATGCATTTACAGAACGTGGAGATGTGATGGAGAAAAAGATTGCATGAATGGCGCAGACGAAGAAAACTGCACCCATATAGTACCAACAAATACTGGAAGTAATTTGTTCCCATCAGTAGTTTGCCATCATTGGATGTTTAAGTGCAACAACAACAAGTGCATTCCAATGTGGTGGAAATGTGATAAGGTAAACGACTGCGGTGATGATAGTGATGAACTTGGTTGTTCTCATGGCGGGAATAAAACAACTACTACAACAACAGTAAAACCAAGTGATGGAGCGGTAGAAAAACGTTGCCTAATTAATCAATTTGAGTGCAACTCGGGTGATTGTATTTCCAAAAGATACGTGTGCGATGGTATTATAGATTGCAGTCCTGACGGTGAGGATGAAAAGAACTGCCCGCCAAATGCAAGAGAGCTATGTAGCGTAGGAAATTTCCGTTGTAGAACAGATCATACATGCCTTCCAATGTCGAAATATTGCGATAAAGTTAACGATTGCTCAGACGGAAGCGATGAAGAAGATTGTGATAAGAAAAACATAACTACACCTGGAGAGCCAATTCAATGCCATCCAGCATATTTCCATTGTGATAATACGTGTTTCCTTCTCATGAAACGCTGTGATACCAAAGTTGATTGCTATGATGGTACTGATGAGGAACGCTGTGACGAAGTCAAACGGGTATATCAAGTAACTAGGCTTATGATTGAATCCCGTAGTGTTAACGAAACTTCGTTTATTCTCTACTGGTGGTTAACGTCACCCTCACCAGTAGTTCAAATTGAATTCTTACCGTCGATTGCTTTAGCTGGTACAAATGCCTGGCAGAATCAATCAAGTTGGATATCAGAAAGACAGCATCAATTCCTTAATTTAAAACCGTATACCAGATACAATTTGACAGTGTATGCCAAAGTTCGCGATCAAGACCCAGCACCGCCATATTTGTATCATGATGTCACTACTGGTGAAGGTATTCCTAGCGAACCGCTTGATGTTAATGTAACACAATTGAATGGATCAAAAGTGCAAGTTAGTTGGAGCCCTCCAAAAGATACGTCTGGCAAGCTAGTTTCATATAATGTTTACTACAGACCACAAACACAATCAGTTGGTCCAACACAAACCATTAAGGTTCCTGTTCAAGAGAATTCCCTTGTTTTGGAGTCTTATTTTACAGGAAATACAACATATGAATTTTGGGTAAGTATATTCTATACTCTACAATATTCCCTTATCAATAAATCTCCTTTGCCTTTTTTTTAGGTTCGAGCTAGAAATGGTAAACACGAATCACCCAGCTCAAAAATGGTTGATGTCACTTTTGATGATTTCTCAAACATAGAATTGAAGCAATCAACAAATAAAACGCTTTCACATTATATTACCGATACTCCATATGGATCAGAATATAATATAAGCGTAGCCGTAGGTATTAAAGATTCTGAGCCCGCATTTATTATTGTAAATACACCAAAACAGCGTGAACCCCGACAATTGAAAGTTAGGATGGAAAGAAATGGTTCTTTTGTAGTTCATTGGAAGGAATTGGAGCATCCATATGATTTTCCGTAAGTAAAGTTTTTATCTTTCTGTATTATTTGAATTTAAACGAAGATAAAAACAAGGAAAAAAGTTTAAATTGGTGTAGGACCAATTCTTACGATACTCTTGATGAATGCCCGTATGTAATTTCGTATATGGTCACCCCTCTGTGCAAATTTGATTGTTAAAGTGGATTTTCGCATCTATTTCTAGAACGCTTTGTCGGACAGTAAAAATGATTATGATCAATTTCATAGAATATTCTGAAGAACTAAATAATACAATAAAAATGTCTAGGACTGATAATTTCAGATCTCTACATCGACGCGTTCTCAGACAATGTTCAAATATATAGTGAAAAATTAATTTTTTGTATGGCAACGAAGGAGTTACCCGATTTGTTCCATGTTAGAACTTAAATTTCCAATTCGCCCCGTGTGCGAAATTCAGCTCTTGAAGTAGGACGAACATGCAAAAATCGAAATAACTTTATGCGTTGGGGTCCAATACATTTTGCTCTATACTAGCATTATTTCGATGCATTACAAACGGAGTGGTAAACTGAGTGTATATTCAATATATTTCATCTTTCATTTCACCGACCACCTGTTAATTATATCTTGATCGAGTAACGTTGTGTCTGTTAACAATTAAATATTAAAAATAATACATAATGGCGGACAATCGGCAATCTAGAAATATCAATTGATATTTTACCCTAGATTTACTTAGACAAACTAATCATAATCAGTTTTCAGGAATCTGTCGGGTGTATGACCTCCTGGTAGGGGTCATCACTATAAGTATAACCGTTCTAAAAAAAAAGCACTGACCCGAAATTTATTTCGTCAACTTTGACTAACTCTTGCACTGATATTTCCTAAATAGTGGCGCAATTTCAATTTTTTTCCTATTATTTTATATTCTCATAATGATTTTTTCTAAATATTTTTTTTTTACAGATTTACTTACGAAGTGGTGATCTATGAAGGACTATGGTCAAATCGTACTGCAGAGTATCCACGATTGGTAAATCGTATAACAGGAAAAACACCTCCAATCATTATAAATCCTGAAGATTTCGGTGGAGAAGCTGCTCTTGGTAAAATTTTTACCTTTGGAATACGTATTAGAACAAATAATGGTTTTATGTCCAGCATATCAGAAATAGAAAAGGTTGAAGTTCAGCCAGATGCGAAATGGTTTAGTGAAGTTATGCCATCAACAACATATGCATGGCTTATTATAATTCCAATAGTTTTAATAATTTCATTGGCACTAGTAATTCTATATCTTGTGCAGCGACAGAAACGATTGAAAAATTCATTTTCACATTTCGCTAATTTGCAACGGCTATAATATTTTCTTCATAAAAAAATGTATCTTGGGTTTATTTTATCATTATTAATCAGGTATTAAATTGTAATAAAAAGCTTTTAAAATAAATAAATTTGTTCTACGTACAATAGTTGTATAACTGTAAGTCAATATGCTCAAAATATGTAGTACAACTACGTCCATCTAGCAAGGTGAGTATTCAACAAACTGGCATTGTATATAACTTTAAAGGTCGCTTATGTATTATGTATGGAAAAACAATAATGTTTTAGTGCGATTCGTGTAGGTTATGAAAATTAAGGTTAAGGTAGATCGCCGTCCATGTATATATTATAAGTGAAATAGTTCGGTTTAAAATTAGTAATAAAAATTCAATTTTATACATACAAAATTGGGTTAACGTCCATGCGTTAATGTGATAACTAGAATAAAATAAATAGATAAAAGTGAGGTTGATTATTTCTATGGAAGGTATATTTTCGTGTCATTTGTGAATAATAATAATAATAATAATATAATAGTATTAATTATTTTGTGAGTGCGCAATCCATAGAAGTTATCCACAACTCTTTAAAAGGTGTTCTTTTGCTACAGTTGAAATTGAGAATATTCATTGAAAAAGTCCATTTTTGATTAAATTTGGGCTTGTCAAAAAGAAATTATGTAGAATTTGGTTCGACAACAATTCGGTAAGTAATCTACCAGTGTGTGCCTTACATTCCGAAAAAATGCTCCCAATTTTGAGGAAAAAGTGTCATGGACCTTAGTTTCTCGAGAAGAATTTCACTGGTAGCATAATTATTCAATTATTTTAATGAATAAAATACAAATATACAGTGAAAACTAAGGGACCGAGCAATTTCTCCCGTTATAGAGTTTTCGTTATAATGAAGGAATGACTAAAAAATTACAACAACATATTTATGTATGGACAAAATAAATCACAATAAGCAGGTGTCAGTCTGATTGACTGAGTGGTACCTAAAGTCTGAATTACATTGAGAAGGCAGTAGCAGGACAGCGACAGTAAATCATTTCCATTGGTTGAAAACGATAAGCGGATTTGTAATATAAATCATACCATATGCGCCGAGCCAGTCAGTGTTTAGTAAAAGCAATAATCATAATAAAGTAAGAGAAGAAGTTCACGAAACCGACATAGCTGGAGCTTTGGGCACGTACTCCCGAAAAATCGGTAACTTTGTGAGCATCGGTCAACCTATCACAAAAATTGTTTTCCAAATTTTTCGCTATAGAGAAGGAGTCACTTCGGTCCAGAGAGGAGTGAATTAATATATTGATTCGTAGGCGAACCAACCAAGTTCAACTAGTGATTACTTTATAGAGAGTTTTTTGTTATAGGGAGTTTCGTTATAGAGAGTTTTCACTGTATTTAAATTTTTTTGCTAACGTGATATAATACATATATATGTATGTATATAAATGCATAAATAACCAGGGACTGAGTACAAAAAACAAAATCATGAACTCATCTTTAAATGAATAGCAGCAATTTTATCCTCATAACTGAAGTGGACATTTTTGGTGTAATTGAAAAAAGTGTAATCAGTAAAATTTGAACCTTAATTAATAATTAATTAATAATTTTTAACTAATTTCTTTTTATCATTTTACCATTATTTAATTTTTTTTTGTTTTTCTTGTTCTGAAATAAGAGTTATCAACCAAATTTTATAATTCTTGTTAATAATAAGAGTAATTTTTTGAATTTGATGTTTTAGTCATCCACTCCCTCCCAAGTTTGAATTTATTTTTTCGGTTGATCCACAAGAATTACATTCAGTGGTCGAAACGGTTTCTGTCACATCAGTTCTATTAGGTGATTCTTATAAATGTTTGCATATTAAAAACGAATCTGGTATTCACATCAGATTTCTTACACATCATACATATATGGAAACTTAAAGGTGCATACATCTTAATTTGTTTTGTGTAGTAGTGTTTAAATTTGTTTTTTCGTATTTTCCAGTTATAATTGTATATAAATTTTGTAAGTAAATTAACCCAAGGTAGCTACTATTCCACTTTTACCATATTCATACATGCAGAATTGATGAAAAGATTGAGTCGAGAGTTTTCGACTTGCCAACAAAGTGTGGTCGAGTCCAGCCAACCTATTTTCATCTGGAATCGTGTATACAAGGAGTTGAACCCGGGTTGAAACATGCTGAATCCTGCATGTAAATATGTTATGTATTTACCTTAGCTTTCACAAGTCATGAAACAGACTCCCTCACTACCACATGAGAGCCCCAACTGAGTCCTAACATTCTAAAATATTTGCAGTGTTCTTATGGAAAACTGACAAAAGTTTGATTTGAATAGCTCAACCGCCCTAAGCCCTAAACTACTATTCATACAGAAAAATGGTGCTGTGATAATCTTAAGCTTGCTTTCTTATCTTCCGAACTGAAATAAAATTGTATACCTTTCCTAACAAAATTATTTAAAAAAATTATCTTAACCAAATGACTACGATTCCTCAAACAAAAACTCTCAGCTGAGTAATCATTTTATATGTCGCTGTGCTGTCGTGGCATAAGCAAATTTGACATTTTGTGTAAATAACCCATAACAACCCGGAAAATGAATGTCATGATCCATATGAAGAAAGAATAATAAATCCATATTTATTATTCATATTTCGCATACCTATAACTCTACATGCTAATGGAAGCATTTGTAAAATTTTTAAGGCTTATATATGCATGCTGGCTTATGCACATTGTAGGTAGGGCTTATAGGTTGGCCCAAAATGAACGTATACATAAATTAAGTTACTTGCATAAAGCGAAATCGCCCGTTAAATTAAACAGACGTACCCAAAACAACTTTAAGTGTCCGTATCCGTTGCAGTATGCTTCACTTTTCGTCGATGAAGGACATTTAGGACAAGTTTACTAACGTGTACGAAGAATAGAGAAATTTAAAAAATTTAAATGGAAGAGGAAAATTGAATACAATATCCATAAATGTCACAAATCTTCAATTAATTCAACCTTTTTATTAAATTCTTTCTTTTTGCACTTTTATTTATGGAAAAAACGTCAATCATGTAAGTAAACCTCAATTTCGTATATGTACCAAGTTTCGGAAAGCGCTTTACGTCCATTTTGGGCCAGACCCATTTTTGAAATATTAGAGAAAATAAAAAATTCGATGATTTTTCGTGTTGAGAAAAATAAATTGATTATTTGTAATAAGTACATATAAGAAATATAAAGCAGAGCCATTATTTATTGAATTATCAATAATTACTTGCGTTTTTCGATTCTTTCAGAATCATGCAATTCGCTATTACTTTTTTTATAAAAAATGTAAAAATGATTATTATTGTCGGTCTCTGATTTTTCTCTTCTGTTATTGAAAATTTATGCGAATAGTCGTCGAAAGTATTTTCAGGGAAATCTTCTTTACGGCTACACTTTCCCCAATATCCGCACCATTGAGGATTGCGATTTGTGATGTTTTATTTTCATCCTAGTTTTTAATTTTGATCTAGGTATACTCAAGATATTCATTTTATTTTCAGGAGAAGAAAAAAGAATTGGAGGATATACAAGAAAGCTACTTAGCCTCATTGACTGATTCCTATAGAAAAAACGATGAATTGCAACTGTACAAAGACCAGGTCTTTATATAAATAAAAAACGAATACATTTGCACAATATTGCTATATGACTTACGGGGCAATATTCGTCCATTTTGTAATGTACGTCCAGAATTTTGAAGTGAGAGAAACAGACTATGTTGGAATTATATTGACAAAACTACTCTAGAAATACAAAATCCGCAGGTGCTTACATCCCATTCAAGAAATAAGGTGTAGCCAGTCATAAGTTTAAACTTTTAGAAAATATTGTGAAATCGCTTCAAATGTCTCCATGCATATGGATATTAATGGACAAGCTTGTCTTGGCTATTTCCTGCCATGATCAGCTAAATGATATTGTTACGTGCAATATAAAAATGACAAGCGACATCTGAGTACTTCGCGCGAAATACTAAATTGGACATAAGCAACTTTCGAAGTATCGTATCACAGAAAGAGTAAGCGACATCTATAAAGTACGGGCATAAGCAACTTTAGGTTCGGAAAATCAATGTTTCGAGAAGGTTCTAGGACAATTGATAAAGTATAAATACGGCACTTGTTACCGCTAGGAGGCCAGTCTTATTTCAGACAGTGAAGTGAACGAAGTAAACTATTTGGATTACGATAACTATAGAAGTACAGTACTAGCGATACCTAACTAAAGTAGAGTTGATTTTATAATTGTTTGTGAATGTTATAAAGTAAACAGTATAGATGAATAAAGGAAGAACTTGTGAATAATATTTGAAATATGGTGTTTGAATAACGAACACAGGCCACGCTCGTAAAAACATCTAGTTAGATTAGGACGAAGTAGTTTATCAAATACTCCAATATTGATGAGTGTTGCTGATGTTATTATTCTAGAAAGTGTTAATTCGAACTTGCACAGTAGAACCACTATGGTCCTTTGGATGAACAACGAAAAAAATAAATAATGGCAGAGAGAGCTATTAATGGAACGCATTCGAACTCACACAAGCTGTTATGGAAGCATATGAGTGAGTATTACTTGGACGTGAAGTCCAGACGTCCAGACTATCAGCCAAAGCTGATAGCTTCTTCTGTGATAAACGTTGTATATGCAGGGCGGCATGCTACAGTACCTTGTAGATAGTGTTGACAGCGGATGAGCTCGTGATAGAACCCTCTCAAAGAGGTTACTTAATAGCTGTGCTAGCACCTTTTTGTCTGATTTTAAATTTCCAAGGCTCAATCTGCGTGTAGGCTTAGAAATGCACCCGCGACCAAGTGTTGGGCTGCGATTGGAATGAGATGTCTAGAGCGGAAGGGACCTTGCGATCTTGCTAATTGTGGAGGAACCTCCGACTCATCTCAATATATGGGAGTACTGACAAACTAGCTTTTTAGGTTGCTGGCCTATGAGTGCCCCTCTGATTCGCCGTATCGAGATTGATATCAAGCTCTGTCCAAAGACTGACGTAACCTCGGGGATGCATATCGGATTTGTTACCCAACAGAGAGAGTTCTGACAAGTCCGCCCACGTGACTTCACCATCACTAGCACAGCAACCAATTTACCAACTTGGACGGGTTGAGTCGAGCGCCCACCCTGATGAAGCCAAGACTTACAGACCGGCTAGCTCAGTAGAGTTAGATAAACGCGACCATTTTCCAGCTATAACCAGATCGATAACCAGATTGCCACCGGGAGACAAACCCATTTTCGAGAATATTTTTAACTATTTGATTTTTTATAAGTTTCTCCACAACCTTGCTGAGAAAACAAACTAGACTTATAGGGCGAAAAACATTTGCAACACTTAGCTAAAGGTAAAACAATAGCTCTTTTCCGAAAACAGAGAAATTGTGAATACGTCAGACAAGAGTTAAAAATGTAAACTAAGCTATCGGAAATAATACGGTACAGAATTTTAAAAAAATTTGGTGAAATATCATCAGGCTTCAGATCTTACGGACATGACTGCATTAAGAAACATCTCATGAGAAGCGCAACGAAAGCTGAAACCATCGTGATAATCGAATAGCTCCCTTTCCATAAGTAGGTAGTAGGGATTGAGAATTAGTGGTTAGGGTTAAGATCGCATAATGGCGTTACCTTTCCACATTTTCCATTGCGTTTTAAGTTAGACCACGATTTCCTAGCTTACAGGTATGGATCTATCATTCCTGCTAGATACCTCCTCTTAGCAGTCTGTATCGCTTTCTTAATCCGGTTTCGTAATATCTTATATAGGGACAAATCCTCATCTCTTTTAGAAACCTTGTATATATGGAAGAAATATTCTCTTTCTGCGACCATGAAGTCAATATTAATTAGTGTGCCAAGGAATATTAGCCAACGATTGTAGAAAGAATCAAGTTATTCATCAATTTTTGCAATATTTCGAATGGACTAAGTATATTGCAATTTTCCTATAGGAAATAATGGCACTAGTTTTATAGTTTTCTTTTTGCCTTATGGCAAGGTTGGATCTTCCAAAATTAAAATTATCAAAATTTACGTTCCGAAATGCCACAGTACAGATAGTACAAGTATCCTCCGTACGAAAGACGTTCCACCATTTGGTCTGGAGACAAATTTGTGGTGACGTCACTTACATCTCTAATATATAGAAAAATCAGAAAATACCTGATATCTTAACAAATTTGACAATAATTTATGGTAAAAATCTTCTAAAAAGACTTCTAAAATATTCAGAACTTCAGTTTTACACGCAATTTCACTAACTTATTGTCACATTTATTAAGGATATCAGAGATTTTCTTATTTTTCTATATATTAGAGTATATATTAGAGATCTAAGTGACGTCACAATACATTAGTTGCAATGTGTCGAAATTTACAGAGAATACCTTGTATTCTCTGTAACGTGGTTTTCACCATATTCTATCTCTCTTACCCATACGCAGGATTCAGGTAAAAATAACCTTTTGAAAATTAAAATCGAAATGCGTTTAATTTCTTATAAGCGATTAAAATATCACTTGGACACAAGAAAAGAAATTTCTTTAATTTAATTTGTTTTTCGGGTGTAAAATGTCATCTAATTGGTTGAATTTTACATGTTTTTTGTGTAGTAAACGTTTTAAAAGGTTCTCAAAGCTTGATATACAGAAACACAAAATTTGTGCCACATGAAATAGCAAATCGCTCAGTATATTGTTATAAGTCAGTGAATTGATCTCATTCCTAAAGGAGAATCGTGATTTTTATAAGCGATATGAATGCTCGAATCGTCATCAACGCCTTTAACATTTTTTTGAAAACAAGGCATGCGCCAAAGTATACTTTATAAAATTAATACTTTCTTAACTATTTCACTTAGGATATAATTTCGGTTTTTGGGAGAAGAGGTGGAAAGGCAAGAAGAATTTAACTTAGCTTAACTCAATTCGAATTAAATGTCAGATTCGTGTTTTTGCGGCAGGGTTTTATTGCGTGTTTTCTTTAATTAAAAAGCTTTAAATTGTTCCGGTAATTGTGTTAATTTTAAATATAAACATGAATGGTATGGCCGAAGTTAGAATATGTCTCAAAATGATGCTAATTTCGGCCGTGTATATATTCGTTTGTTTAGATGATCATTTAGACTAACTTGAGATGTGAAAATCAAACACAATAAAACATTTTATTTTATTTATTTTTCCCATTTACTTAGAAAAAAATGATAATTTATAATAAATTATGTACATTTACATTAAAATAAAAAAATAAAAAAATAGTTATACTCTGTAACGCACATACAAACATAAGTGTTCGTAGTTATTTCTTCTCTTGAACAGAACTAATCGATTAATGTAAAATTTAAGAATAAATATATACACGTCTGTCCGTTATAATTATATCTATATTTGGGTGTTTTTTTTTCTCCCTACGTTATATAAATTCTACGATAAAAAATTCATAGAAACAATTCTGAGATTTTACACTCTCAATTAAGTAAAACTGTAAAAATTTGTCAACAGGTACTCAACTGAATTTTTTTTTCAATTCAATATAAATTTCAAAAATTTATTCCTTAATTATATTACTAAAGTGATTATAGAAGATATGACTTTTATAGAATGATAATATATGTATGTATATAAAAAAAAATAAAAGAAAATATCAGACGTGCTAAAACTTTGTAACTCCAGCAATAATCTATCAAAGCACTTTTAGGTATTTATACCCATTTTCCAATCTAATTTTGTTATTAAAAAATTGTTTAAATCGAAATCGAAATTCATTTAGTATAAATTCATTAATTTACATTTTTTATCATAATTATTAAATTCACATTTTTATAAATTAAATGAATAATAATTATTATCATAAAATACGTGCATACAAAATTTTGGTGGCAGTGGTTATACTAAATACAACCCAGTACCTAGTAGACCTACCCCCTCAATGACCATTTTTTTTTTTAAATAAAAATTATAATTAAAAAAAATAAAACCATTCCTAACTACAGACATTTTCGAAGCTGCAACCTAACTTAAAATCGACACGATTAAAGATAATTCCAGTAGATCAACCTGGTGTGGATGGAATATTTCTTATCTCGTCTCAGCGTCTTATGTATTATTAATCTTCATAATCTAATTCTGGTGTAAGGAATATGCGTAGGGCAAGCCTAAAATATATTTTTCTTAAGGAAATGAAGACATATCTATAAAATACTTATCAAGCCGTTAAATCTAGAGATAAGATCTTTCATACTAGTTCATACAACTAAAAGCGGTGATAAATAATACGGGACTGGGCGATTTTATGTATTTCTAAACCAATAAAACTAGACTTTTCTGTCACATATTAGAGAACACTACAAAATTGCTTTTCTAAACTCATTTCGATCAGGTTTAGAGAATGTGAGACATACTGACAAAATATTAGAAATAATAAACAGTCGAATGAATTCAGAGAATGTGCTTTGCCAACTATGTCATTGACAACAACTTAAATAAGGAACGAGTTGTTCGGAAGACTTCCTTCAATTACATAGATTTGATACAGAATGTTTACATGAATACTTGAAGTATACTTCAAGTAGAGATCAAGTAATCAAAATATCATGTAAACGCGCATTGACTTCAAGTATACTTGGGTCAAGTAAATCTCAAATTTAGTTCGATTTACTTGATCAAAATTCATGTAAACGCAACAGCAGTACTTCAACAATTTTCATTTCTGCGAGTTATGAAAATGGCAAAGAGGAATGGGAAGAAAATTATTGTTGATAATTTAGGCTGTGATTTTTAGCACTTTTCTCAAAACATTTATCTATAATTCCTTACCAATGTATTGGACCTAATGCAGAATTATAATGTCACTTCAAGTAAATTTCAAGTCAAGTAATTGGAATTAATTCAACTAAAAACCGTAACTTGAGTTTCAAGTGGATTTCAAGACAAGTACTCAAGTATTCACGTACCCGTACTGATAGCCATGCGATTACTTTTTTGCTGTAGGGACATACAAACTAGTTATGGCGAGCAGACTGGTGTATTTAAAATAGTAGTGTACAGAGAGATGATACATTTTGATTCCATCCTACAAGGTTGTATTCAATCTAGATAAAACAACAGAGCGCATGTATACTCAGGGCCGTATTCACCCGTTAGAGAGGGATGGAGCCCACTTGAGTTAAAATTAATGTTATATATGTGTTGTTATATCATAATGTAATACAAATTAAATTTTAATTTAATTTTAAGTGTACTCTAAACCTCTCTTACAGGAGTACTAAAACAGAAATTAAATTAAATTTCAATTAACTGGCTTGTGTGAATACGGCCCTAAGTAATACTATTGTTTTGAAAATGATGCAAGTTTAACTGGAAAACAGACATTGAAGGGTGCTGTGCTCACATAATGTCCATAGTGTGTAGTAAAGTAATAAAAAACTAGTAGAAAAGCTTACGATATCCCGTATGTAATTTCGTATGGTCACCAAATCGTCGTTGAAGTGGCTTTTCGCATATATTTCTAGAACGCTTTGTCGAACAGTAAAAATGATTATGTATAGCCAATTTCATAGGATTTCATATTGTGAAGAACTTTTCAGTACAATAAAAAAGTCTAGGACTGATCGTTTTCACAATATACGTAGAGTTCCTAATTTTGAATATGGCAACACCAAGAAGGGGTTGCCCAATTTAGCTGTTTTTGGAAATTACATTTACTATTTTTATAAAAACACTATGTGCAAAATTTCTGCTCTCTACGTTGACGCGTTCTCAGGCAGTGTGCAAACATATAGTGAAAAGCGACATTTTTGTATGGCAACCCTACGAAGGAGTTACCCGATTCGTCCCATTTTCGAACTTAATTTAACTTTTTTTTTAAGCCCATCTGCAAAATTTCAGCTTCCTAAGCACACACGTTCTTGAGTTATCGTGAGAACGGACAGACGGACGGACATGCAAAATAACTTTTAATATTATGCGTAGGTGGCCAATCCATTTTGCTCTACCATCATTATTTCTAAGTGTTGCAAACGGAATGACAAGCTTAGTATACCCTATAATTTCATATAGGATATAAAAATAGTACCTACAAAGAAAAAGTTGTTTAAATAAAACAAAAAAAGAAATTTTCTTCCACTTCCGAGTTAGATCTTTCAATTATTAGAAGACCCCCCAACCTTGTATATTAATCTGTAGTACCTATTTCTTTAAAATTTATTGTTCAATGAATTTAAAAAACCCTGTATCCCTCTATTTACCAATATTTTACTTTATATGTACATACATACCTACATAATATTAATAATTTAAATTGTATCATATCAATTTCTTTTATTTGCTTTGTTTTCTTAATAAATTTCTATTTTCAAATGTCTTGATATTTTCTTCTTCAAAAAAAAATAAAAAGTAAAATTAGTGTGGTAAAAATAATGGAAAAAAGGGAAACCTTTTTATTTTGGATCTTATAGACCAAGAAGACAAATAATTGAACTTATCTATAATTGTTATTTTCAAATACAAAAAAAAAACAGATAAGATCAACGCTACTATTTTTCACTTGACCTATATATAGATTACGTTTTATGCAATATACATATAAATAGCTATGATAATGCTCTTTTAATTGTTCCTATTCTAATAAATATAAATACATTTAACTCTATCTCTATATATTTCAAAATAATTAATTTTTTTTTCTATTTCCAAACATCTTATATAAGGCGTATGAAAATACATACATAGTATCAGACATGTGGTTGTATGTGTTCATTTATATAACGAGTAATACTACTTCATTTTCATTTAATATATTTACTTAAAAGTGTGTTTTACAAATGGATTTTTATACTTGTGTTTTCATTAAATTTCCCTTATTAATTTCAAACAATATTTTGATAATATTAATTATCTTTCGCGTTAGTTAGTTTAGTGCCCGTAAAAACTGCCTATGTAATTCCCTAATTCGCTATCTAATTTTTTGTGTATTTAATTGTGTGTGTGATTCATGCCAATATTTAGCAATGATTTATATTTAACAAGTCAAAAAAATTTGTGATTTTGAAAAAAGTCAAATGTATTCACGAAGATGTTTATATTCACCTTTGAAACATTTATGGGATGAAACAACCTACAAATTCTAAATTGAATACAGCAATTTCCTAACAGATATAATAGCAATCAATAGGTAATTAAAACTAAAACATGAATATAATCCAAAGAAGTAGTAGCTAAAATTTGGCAACTCATCAATTTTTTTTATGAAAACTATTATACCAGTGGTACTGACTGATTTTAGATTGACTCCGTTCAGTATCCAAAACGTATCTCGAAAACTTACAACATTTTGACATTTAAAAATGAAAAAGAAATATTTGTTCGGGTTATATGTATATTATTTATTAGTTAAAACAATGCTTTATCCTTTATATAAAATTGTTCCGTCGGTATAATATTCTGTATTTGTTATATATTCCTTTACTCTGGGCATATTGAACTGTTACAACTGTTATACATTTCAACGTTGGTATTAAGTTTACGAAACATTCTTATATAGTTGTTTGATCATATTTTAAAATAGTGTTATTATTTATCAATATGTTTTTTCTCGATTTCTAATAATTTGTTTGAATCAGTGCGCTTTTTCGTGTACATAATAAATTATTTTTTAACTACATATAAGTATGCTTCAAATCAGACTTCATGATTTTTGGTTCTAGTTTGGTTAGGCTGGCTTCATGTCTACTCATAAAACTAAGCGAAGATCATGGTGAAGAGTGAAGACTATAGATTATTGGAATAGGCTTTTAGAATTTTTGCCTATTATAATTTGTTTGAGAGTAGATCAATTCTGAACTAAAGTTTCCATGATCTACTAGAGTTAGAGTTAGCCTACTTAAAGACTTTAAAAGATTAAATCATATATTTTGGAGAAATTTTCTCTAAAAAACTTCTATTATTATGATTGAGGCACTATTTGCAAAAAATGCAATTTGAATAAGTGGAATATATCGTAATAGCCAGTTCAACTTATTTAGCTGCCTTAATTTTTCCAATGCCTCCGATTTGAGTCGTTGAAAGCTCCCAAGCTTCTATTATGAAATGGTATACTTAAATAATTAATAAGAAATGGTATACTTAAATAATTAATAACAACCAATAACTAATAACAATACCAATACATGGGACTAAGTTTGTTTGTTTTTTACCCTACTACTTAAATAGAAATATACTTTAAAGGTCTGGTTGCTACACAACTCGTGATAATACGAACTCAGATTTTAAACTCATTAGTTTCACCGTATCCTAAAAAATTACTCAGATGAATAGATGTTCTGTTAAAAACTCATTAACAGGAAGCTTCTGAATTAAAATAACAACTACATATATCAATTAAAACCGATCTGATGGAGAATTACTGCTTCCAATATCCATCTTCCTTAAAAATTTAGAAAAGTTTCATGGAGTAAATAAATAAACTTGTAATAAATACCGAAGAGGAAAAATGCAAACACTCTTAATCATTTCTTTGTAAAAAGTATAACCGATATAAACAGTGGCATTCCAAAGGTTTCTTATTTTGATAGTATATATACCTACAACAGCGTAATATATACAGTCTAAGTTTCGGAAACTAGATCTCATCATCAGCGAGGAAATTGTAAGATGATATTAGAATGTAGGGACCAAATTTTGCTATCATTGCTTAGAATAATAAATGATTCCCTTTCTACTGGTCCCTATATTCGCTCCATAAATACTCAATAAAAATATAAAAGCACTTTGACCGCACTGATTCAAGCAAAACGATCCATTTTTAAAAAATTCACATCACTTACATTATAATAACGTCACTCTTCTTAAGGTCAACTAGGTGTGATATGAGGAGCAGTATCCTAGAATTGAACAAGTACAATATAATAGCAATTACAAAAGCCAAAAATTTTGAAAATTATTAATATACAATAAATATACAGAAGTTATAAAACATGCAAACAATGCTTAAAATGCTTAAAAATAATTTCGAAAAAAAATTATAATTTTTTTTGCTGACCGATTATATTCGGTATTTCATGTCCAAGATGACTGTCCTGTGTGTCGCTTTTCGCTTGCTATGAGTATGTCACATTAGCACTAAGAAAAAAATATAAAATAAATCACCTTTGAAGTAAAGCTAACAACAAGTTTTCATACTTGGAGCTAAGGTCTATATTTTTTAAAACAAAAAAAACTTTTCATGATGAATCTATAATGTATGTATGTTGTATGGAAAAACAAATTAGCTCAAAAAATTAAGGCAACACCACAAAAACTATATGTATATAATAGAAACAATCTGCACGAAGAGAGCGTATAGAAGGAAAATATTATTATTGAACACAAACTGCCGACCCATATAAAACTCTATTATAAAACAAAGAAGCCGTTAATTAAGAAACTGTGGCTCTAGTTTTGTGGAGCTTTGAGCTCAATACGTTTCTTGAGCAATTTGAAAGTCTGTTGCATCGCTCGCATTTGATAACGGAGCGTACTGGTCATTTCTTTTTGCAACTGTTGTACTTCTTGGATATCTTTGCGTAAATTTTGGTACTCGTTGCGTACCTCAGTCATTGATTCAAGTAATTCCATAACACAAACGTCATCAATTTCTCCACCAGGAGTTCCAAGGCATTTCTCGAATTCATTAAGTTTTGTTTGAACTGTAGTTAACTGGGTACCAGCATTGGCAACCTAAAATCATCAAAGATTTATTAAGCATTAATATTAGTAAAACAAAAGCATAAAACAAAGAATTCCTCAAAAGCTATATTATAATAGCATACAATATCTTACCGACTTTTCAAGATGAGTTAGCTCTTGTGAAGACATCTTGAGCTACAACATATTATGTACGTACACAAAACACAGCAAAGAAACCGATTCGATCACACTTTAAACGAACCGAATCCGATTGTAGTAACTCGAGAAATAGCCAAGAATTATGAGTTCCCGGCAAATCATTTGAGATTTTATCCTCTTTTACAAAAATTCACATTTCTTATCGTATGAGCAGCAAGCAACAACATACACACCCCTATTTTAGATGGAGGAAAACCTTTCGATCGATAAAATGTTGAATATTTCAGAAAGCGTAAAGGGCACAATCTATAGAATTATTGGAATGAGAGGGTGGATGGAGTAGAGATGTTTTTGTCTGTGAACACAGAGTATATCGTCGTCAGCATCCAGAATGTAACAACAACATGAGGTGCTTGTTGGCTGTTTGTACTTCCAATGCCGGGTTGGGTATTCACACTCAAACTTACTAAGTGTAGGTCAGTGTTACTGCGCATATAAAACTGAGCAAACCAGGAAATCATTGAATATGTTTCCGTGTTCTTAAGGATTCCAGTATACACAGTAAAAGAAAATATACAGATGGATGAACTTTAAAAAGAGATAAATCATTCTGTGAAAGCATATATACACCTTTGACGTGAGATTGTGGATTTTTCTTTTCCATCTCATATCTATTCAAATAATTATGAAAAGACTTTAATAAATATAAAATATAAGGTCCATACATATTTGCAATAAACTTTAAATATTCTATGGAACTTGGTATAGTAAAAAGAATATAAAAATGTATTTTACCTATTCCAAAAATTATCAGAGCGTTAGTAGCATTTATGTATTAAATGCTTTTTTGAGAGCGGTACTTTTCGAAATGCTTCAATTATTTCAAATGTTTTTAATCGAATAAAAATATTATTTAGATAAAAGATGGGATATAAAATAAAAACTTTAATTATAATTGTGAAAAATAAACATATGAAACTTTCAGCAGCGAAGGTACGCAGGGTGTTATAATCAAACAGTAGCTTATATCAAGGTCAACTGGTACATGCAACTTATCTGGAAGATTTATTCTTACTGAGCGTCTGAAAAATTGATAAAGTTATATACGCACTGACATAAAAAAAATCACAATCTAAAGTGATTACATTTAATAGAATCATTTATACGCAGGTACATATGACCTTGCGTAGACGGAATATAATATAATTTGTTTGTTGCGATCCCAGAAACAGATTAAGATCTAAGATATCCGGTGGGTTGAGATAAGTCCTAAACTGCTTTGGAGGTTACAGTATTTTTTTTTAATAATTTATAAATCACCCTATAAGATTTGAAAGATACACCCTCATAATATTTGCGCTTCTCCTCCCTCAGTTTCGAAGTAATATGTTTTTATACAATGGGCCTAAAGGCCTAGTTGCTTATCATAATAAATAAATAAAAAATAAAATAAAAATAAAACCAAAATTTTGGAATTTTAAATCAATTGTCTCTACAAAGAATATAAATTAGTAAAGAAGCGGCCACAGGTCTACACCCATTAACATTTTAGAAATTGACTCGGATACCATTGGCGGATTTGCAAAAGGCTAGCATACAGATTGTATTTATACAGCTTCAGTAGAGCCTTCGACAAGTTATCGCACTCCGTGATACTATTTAAAATGGAAAAGTATGGGTTTCCCCAACATATCCAAAATGCACGGAGTCTTACGTAGATAACAGAACATACCAAATCTATTTCTGCCATTCCATCTCTAGAGTCTTGAGGGTTTCGTCTGGCGTACTTCAAGGTAGTCATTTGGAACCGTTGTTCTTTATTCTATCTATTGAGGGCATTGCCTCTATTCTAAGACACTGTAAAGTCTTGATTTATGCTGAAGATGTTAAGCTTTTCGCCCAGATTAAATCTGTACACGATTGTGAACAGGTACAGAATTACCTCCACAAATTTTACGATTGGTGCTAAAGCAATAACTTGGTACTCAATATATACAAAAGTGAGGTTATGACTTTCCACAGGAATCAGAAACTAATCACCTATGATTATGTGTTCTCAGGATTCCTTGATTCGCCGTGTGGGCTCTTTATGTGACTTGGGTGTCAAATATGAGTATAAATTGAATTTTATCTCGCACATAAGCTACGTGGCATCAAAGAGTAGTTCTATGCTGGGCTTTATAAAACGTTGTCCCGAGAATTCTCGAATGCGTTTGTACAATTGCTTTGTGAGACCATCTTGAATACACTAGCCAGGTCTGGTCTCCCTTTTACGGTACACCGACCGGCCGATCATATCGAGTCCGTTCAACAGAACTTCCTACCCTTTGCTCTTAGGCATCTACCCTGGAATAATTCATTGATTCTTCCACCCTATGAGGATCGCTTGAAGCTTTTAAATATGCACTCACTTGAGAAAGTGGAATGGTTGCCGATGTAACTTTTGTGCATCAATTCTTAAACGTGAATATTGATTCTCTGTTGTTATACTTAACAAAATTTCTTTCCGTGATAGTAGGCACAATTTGAGAGGCTACCTCTGTTGCATGTTAACTCTTTAAGGTCTAAATTTAACTTGTACGAACCAATTAATCGCTTTTGCATTGCTGTTAATAAAATGGCTAAGCATTTTGTTGTTTATTTTTCTAAGCATTAAAAAGACGTCTAAATAATGATTAATCGTTTTTGTTTTATGTTGCATTGCATGTAATTTCATCCGATGTTTGGTTTATGTTACTTTAACATACTAATACTAACACCGACTAAATGATGAAAAGCATGGATGGTTTATGTATTAAACACGTATCACTACAGCGAGCTTAAGCTGGTTCTGATAGTCATATAAACAAGAGATCAATGTTCCTACTTCAGCTGAGAAATTTTCTAAATAAGTGCTCCAACCCTGTATGGTACCGCGCTGATGCATACTTAGCTTGTCCGTTGTGCTGTGATTATTTCGCATGCGCTGTTCTGTGCCTGGTGGCTGGGTTTGGACTAATGATCCATGGGTGTCTCAAAGCTCGTGTGAACTCGTTGTGGCGCCTCGATTTCAGTACAGTATTTTGTTAATTTTCTCGTATTTCACTTAATTCATGCACTCGAATTACTTGCCATACTTTCAATACACTCAGCAAACTTGAAAAGTTGTTACAAAATTTGAAAAGAGAGATTGCTGAAAAAGAATTATTGTTTTCTTGGGTATATAAAAGACATTTGATAACAAATTAAATAATTTCATATTGAAATCAATGAGACGACTACGAATGGCTTAAGCAGTCAGTCGATCGAGCAAGATTATTGGATTGGAAGCTTCTGCTGTCAAGGAAGCCAATAGCCTTAGATAAAATCCTTAATAATCTAACCAGTGCCAACTGATACTCTTACGGAGAACGTCTTTCTAGTAAAAACATGTTTGGTTTCAGATAAATATTTACAATCAGACCAACAAAATGAGATTAATTAACACTTGATAAGCAAGGTCGTAAAGGAGTTACCTCCGTAAATTCTTTCTTGAAGCTAGTAAAAAGTAGTTTAGATTTGTCGTGGCATGATCACTGGTCACAATATATGTCATTAATAGCTCATAAAGCCGTAATGTATATGCCGTGAATGGAAGAAGCTCCCAAAAACGCTTAACACATCTTACAGCAACACGTTGGATCTTCATTGCCTTGGTACGCAATGTTTGATTTGCGATGTTCTTATGATGTCTTAATTTTTTATGATCCAAAAACAATGCAAATCATTTAACTTTAGAACTAAATCAAGGGTTTTTATCTAAAATTAATCTTCCAGTTTTACTACTTTTCCTAATGTTTTTTTATATAGGTATATTGTTGTTTAATTTTATTCTAATTCAAACAAAATATTTATCGAAGAACATCATTGTAAATTCCACCTTAAAACAGTCTTTAAAATAATATTACAGGTACATCTCTTCGCCTCAATATAATACTTAAATATTAAATTGAGATTACTAATTCATTCCTTTGTTCTTTACATTTTGAGTTTTAACACCTATCATCATGTTTTCTAAGTTGAGCAATATAGCTTTAAGCTGGAATTTTATTAGTGTTAAAATAACATACCTCATTAATTTATAGAAATTCTAAAAACACTTGAAAAACACTGAAAAATTCACTGTAATTGAAAAATGTTAGAATAACGGAACATGAAATGAGAATTAATACGACTGGCAAAGCGTCAATTTATTTAGCACATGCAAAAACCCTGCTAACTTTCTTTGTCCTGGACGATTGGGGAAATCTGAGAAATTTCCCGCCTTCATTCAAATTGCCTTTTTATGCATATATGTATATACTGCAAGTTACGCTTACCATCTAGTATAGCGAATTCGAATAGAAGAAGATTTACCGACAACCCCGACAACCGAGAGCCAAAGATAAAAAATTCTGTCAGAAGTTTGTCAGTGGGTTTTGTTTGGGTTTGTTTCTTGAAGGAACAAGATTTATTGTTAGTTAGGATAGATGTTTTTCTTCTTCTAATTAATAACTAATTAAAAAACATCTACAAGATGCAGTAAAGTATATTGATAAACTCGTTTATAGGAAGAAACGCTAGCCGCATTGATTTTTGCATTACGTGGGCGGATGTTTGTCGTTTCGGTGTAATCCCATAAAAAAAAACATAATAATAATAATAATAATAATAAAAACATAAAACATACGGTGTTTGTTAATACAACAGGCGATTTAGCAAGTGAGTCGGACCCCTCTGACAGTGGATGTGATAAATCGCGTAAAAGTCGCAGAGGGGCTGCGAGAAAAATGTCGCATTCTAGTACGAATTCAATAAAGGGACATAAATCTGTATCACCAGGAAGCTTTAGCTGTAATGCACTTAATGTTGATTTCTCTACATATACAGCTACGCATCAATGGACCAAAACGTTAGAATGTGCAGAATTTGTGGGGGCCAAGTATGAACATATATAAAAAAAACTGTTTTGAAAGCAATAGTTCTAATAATTATTCTGTTTTATTTTTCAGGAGAAGTAAGCATACGGTAGTGGCATATAAAGATGCAATGTATGTCTTCGGTGGAGACAATGGTAAAACTATGCTAAATGATCTAATAAGATTTGGAGTTAAAGACAAATCATGGGGAAGAGCTTGCGCTGCTGGAACTCCTCCAGCTCCAAGATACCATCATTCAGCTGTTGTATATGGAAGTTCTATGATTGTTTTTGGTGGATACACTGGCGACATTCACTCTAATTCAAATTTAACTAACAAAAATGATTTATTTGAGTACAAATTTCAAAGCGCTCAGTGGATGGAATGGAAGTTTTCTGGGCGGTAATTTATTTTTTTTTTCTATAGTTATAACTAAGATCTTCGTAATACTTCTTAGGACACCTGTAGCACGGTCAGCACATGGAGCTGCTGTCTATGATCACAAACTTTGGATTTATGCAGGATATGATGGCAATGCCAGGTTAAATGATATGTGGACTTTAGTTTTGACGGTAAAATTTTGTTTTAATTGTCACTTTCACAGTTTAAGTTTAATTCAAGAGGGTAATTTAATTGGGTACTAAATCCGGCACAGTTACTTCATCCGGATAAACAAGTATTTCCATAACCGTTTTTGATATCAGCTCTTAATTGAAAGTGAATCAAAGCCGTGTATTTGACATATAATCTGTGTTCTTTTGTGTCCGCAGAACAGCAGAACAAGAGATACATAAAAGAACGCCTCATACATTTTCATAGAAAGATTTAAATGAAGCGAACAGTACAAAAAGGTCGCTTCAATCGACAGAACAATTTGTTCTCTCCAGTATATGGGAGTTCTAGAACAAGGTACACAAAAGAACACAGCTATAGTCAATTATAGTATCTAGTTAACTTATACAACAGTCTTGACCTAAAAAATAATTTCGGTTGAGCTCTCGGGCTCTTAAACGTAGTATTATAAGACATTTAAATTTAATTCTTGCCTGTTTTTTTCTAGGGTGACTGCCATCAATGGGAAGAAATCGAACAACTTGGTGATCGTCCACCAACATGTTGTAATTTTCCGGTTGCTGTTGCACGTGATTGCATGTATGTGTTCTCGGGACAAAGTGGACTCCAAATTACCAATTCGCTTTATGAATTCCATTTTAAAACAAAGACGTACGGTTTTACCTTTTTCAATATTATAAAATTATAAAATTTAAAGTTATTAATTTTATTTTTAATAGTTGGCGTCGAATATCTAATGAGCATGTACTTCGAGGAGCATCAGCTCCACCATCTCGACGATATGGTCATACTATGGTACATCATGATCGATTTCTTTACGTATTTGGTGGATCTGCAGATACAACTTTACCCAATGATTTGCATTGTTTCGATTTAGATTCACAGGTGTGGAGTGTTATAACACCTGAACCAAATTCTCAAGTTCCATCAGGACGAGTATTCCATGCATCTGCAGTAATCAGTGATGCTATGTATATTTTTGGAGGAACAGTGGACAATAGTGTTCGTAGAGGCGATACATATAGATTTCAATTTTCGAGCTACCCGAAATGTACTCTACGAGATGATTTTGGAAAATTTTTCAATGACAAACAATTTTGTGACATTCAATTCATTGTTGGTCCAGAAGAGATTAAAATTCAAGCGCATATAGCATTTGTTGCAGCACGATCAAAATTTTTACGGACAAAGATATTGTAAAATGATTTTTTCTTAAAGGGAAATTGATTTCTAACGGTTTTTTCTTGTTGTATTTCTCAGGGCCGCTAGAGATGCAAGAAAACAGCATTTGCAAAAATTGTACGGCAGTGTAGATGTTACATTTACTGAACATCCAATTATTGAAGTTCGTCTACCAACTGCAACACCAGAAGCTTTTGAAATAATTCTCAATTACATCTACACAGATCGCATTGATTGTAAGTTAATTGTATTTTAATAGATAATTTTGTCAGAAATTCTAATTAATCCTAATGTATTTGCATGCAGTAAAAGATTCTTACAGCAAGAACATTGTCATATTAATTACTGATATCTATCAGTTGGCTGGACAATTTGTAATGCCTCGCCTTGCACAAGGCTGCATTCAATATCTTGAGTATAAAATTTCGAAGGGAAATGTTTTGGAAGCTTTATATAATGCAGATAAGAATAAGTTTGTGTTTTAATTTTGGATGCTGAGTAATTTCTTGATTGAAATATTTCTCTTTTTTTAGGATTCAAATAATCAAGGATCATTGTATGTCATTCATTGTACGGGATGAGAATTTTACAGATGTTGTAATGTCTACAGAATTTAGCGATTTGGACAAACCATTGTTGGTGGAAATTATTAGAAAGCGACTCAATCCTGCAAAGACATTGCCAGAAGTTAATTCCGATAAAAGTGTCGGTATGTTTTTGGTTATTATTTTCGATGTGGTCAAAATGTGGTTAAAAAATAAACAATCCAACCGATGAAATTACAAAAACGTCTGGTTAAGCGGTTAATAGTAATGATACTAATCCAACGATAAGTATTAGATAAGAACTTAAAGGTGTAGAACAGCTTAAGGGTAAAATTCACCACTATAAATAGCCATTATCGTTTACGGCTCGTGTTCTCTAGCAGAACAGAAAATTAAAATGGATCAACAAAACGCGTGCTTTGTAACGCGATTTTCCAAGGTTTGCTCTAACCAAGTTGAGTTAATTGCATTTATCATTGTCATCATCATCATCATATTCGTGACACCCTGCTACGTTTAAAAAATGAAGGCATTTATCACAGTTTTCCACATTTCGTGAGAGATATCGAGATACAATAACTCGCACTTTAAATAAATGTGATCCATTCAGTCCTTTAAATAGCTAGACAAAGAAGTTTGTCAAAACTATCTGTTCTAATGCCCAATGGAAATGGAAGAAAATGCTTCTAACAGACAAACTATTACTAACTTCTTTACTTTATTCTTAACAGAGATGGTAACCTTAACATACTCAGCCATAGTTGCATATAAATCTAGAGTTTAGTTCCATATATATATAATTTCGGCCATTTCATCTATTTGTGATATAAAACCACGAACTACTAACTATTATCGTTTTCAATTCAGGTACAACTCTGGAAAGTGATATGGCAGTTTTCCTGGAATCAAGCGGGAAGGATTTTTGCGATATTCAACTTGTTCTAGACGGACAAGTAATCCCAGCACATAAATCAGTACTATCTGCCCGATGCTCATATTTTCAAGCTATGTTTCGATCTTTCATGCCACCAGATAACACTGTTAATGTAAGACTATTTTTTTATATAAAAATTTCATTTTTTTATTGCTCTAAAATTTTTCATACTTTGTATCAGATTCAAATAGGAGAAGTATCACCATCTCAAGAAGCTTTTAGTTCACTTCTCCGTTACATATATTATGGAGAAACAAAACTTCCACCACAAGATTCATTGTATTTATTTCAAGCCCCATGTTTCTATGGATTATCAAACAACCGGTTACATGCGTTTTGTAAATATTCTTTGGAGCATAACATCACGTATGAGAATGTGCTTCAAACGCTCGAAGCGTCCGATATAACCAAAGTATATGATATCAAAGAACATGCTCTAAAGCTTATTGTTAAAGAATTTCCAACAGTAAGTACAACATTTTTACGTTTTATATAATTGTTTGAATACATTTTTACATATATGTGTATATAATCAGGTTGCACGACTACCAAAAATGAATGCATTGAGTAGAGATCTTTTACTCGAGATAATAAGAGCTGTTGCAGATGCTCATGGTGAACTTATGGTGACACAAGATTTATCTTCAATCAGTATCAATACCGATCTCTGAAAATTAGCATTTCTACAGCCAGCTTTACATATGCTATTAGCATGGTTGAGAAGTAGCGATTTTCACTAAGTGCGTGAAATGAAAAGATAAAGATTAATTTAAAAACAACCAAAACAAATTAGAAAATTATCATCCCCAGAGCAGAGACCTGTCTTGTTGGATAATATAATATTATATTATTGTATTTCATCGCCGTTTTTCTTTCCTTACATTTTTTACATATTTACATATAGTTTATGTTTTAAAGTTTATTGTTAAGATTAATTGGTAAATAATTAACATATTTCCTGTTGTATTTTTAAATTTTGAAGAATTTTGTTTCGTATGTAAAACACTTGTTCTGAATTCGATCGAATTGAAATTATAAATAAGGCAAATTCGATTTACTTTTTTAACTCATTGAGTAGACCTTTAACTAATTGCATCAAATTTGTTCATTTTTCCATTTCCTCGTTTTTATAAAACCTCCTATATCACATTAATCTATTTTGAGGTTTTGGTATCAACTCAACCGCCGTTTTGCTTTTTACCCACTTGGGGAAAAATATTTTTGGTGATACTTATAAAGTAGAAAACGAGAGGTTCAATGTGTTATTCAATATTTGTAGTTGACAAGAATGATCAGTTATTTGTATCCCATAAAATTACACTTTTGCCAATAGGAGGTTTCATAAAAACAGTGACGATTTGTTGTTTCAATCTGTTTTATGTGAATATAAAACACTTGTTTTTATTGGTTTCTAAATTCCAGTCAGTTACGAGATCATCAGCCTTATCATCAGCTTATTCTGAAAAGCGAAAATTCGGCTTAAGCTTAGTACAAAGTTTTTGTTATAGCCCAGAAAAATAAATATAGTATACGCTGACCCGGCATACAAAAGTTTACGTGGCATTCACATAAAAGATGGCTTGTACGATACGTCTTATAAATCGAATCTGTTGTGTTTGCTGCGAGGCAATACGAGACGTTAGATTATTTGTTCACACGCAGAAGTTTATCTGTACCGAAGACGGCACTTTTGCAGCAAATGGCATCCTGATTATGTTGATGATGCTGTGAAGCTTTACAACATTAAGCAAGAACCGCACTATTATTTGCAGATATTTTATAAGCTGCAACGTTACAACGAGGCAAATAACCGCAAAAATTTTGCTCTCATACCCATATAGAAGCATGGCCTGCACCATGTTCGCTACGATTCACGAGGGCTCTGGCAACGTCTATGTGGACTAAAATTGTTTAATGGAACTTGGGAAACGTTAGTTCGTCAAGAAGAATGGCCGAAATACTTTAAACTACCGACATCGGTATGGCGTAAAAAATTTGATTGGTCTATTTGCACGGATGGTGTAGCGATTACCTTTTCTATGAAGAAGGGAGTGTCAAAAGCACCACCGCGACCACCGTTAAAACGCCAAAAAACAAGTAAATGTGAGGCACGTGATGACCAGGCGATGTGCGCTATCCAAGCAAAATTTCATTCTGGCTATTTAAAATCATTTTCTGGATTAGATCCTGGTTGTCGACTAATCCTGGCGGTGTACGAACATCGAACGGAGGCGAATCATTTACTTTAATAAAAGGAAAGAGTTCGAGATTCAACTACAACACATCTATGTATGCACGCAAAGTTTTGTTGGTGAAGTATGCAAAATCACTTCCTACAAGTGCAGAGCACACAAACCCCGATGCAACGGGATTCTTTAGCGTACACCAAAGAACGCCTGCAATGGTTTTCGAAACGTCAAGAGGTGTATGGGTAGCACAAAGTTGCGCGCTTGCGCTTCAAACAGTATATTTACACAGAGCGTGCAGTTGGTCGCTTGGTTAAGGAAATCACCGATAATACTCGTGAAAATCTAGTGTGCATAAATTCCACGAAAACAGCTGCAAATTCGCCAATACCTGGCTACGTGCGAATGCCGCAGACGAAATTGTTGCGGCCGCTTCATTTGCATTGCTCTGTCCTCGAAGTGGATGAGTTGGATGAGTTCAGGACAACAAAGCTGTACAGCATTTGTTTTCAGCCGGTGACGATGTCGAGGTCTCCATACAGATCTCAGTTTTGTACAAATTGTCGTATCACGTGGAACCGAGCGGTCAACACCGGCAAAAACATTTTGCAAATTGGCCTAGCCCACCTGCAGGGCATAGCATTGCACAGGAACTTTAACCGAAGCACAACCCTCCCTTAACAGTAATGGCTGTAGCAAGCCGAAACTTATTATGCGGTTCCTTTCGTCTATTTTGGTTGCCTCCACAAAAATCCATCATGTTAGACAAAGTGCAATGCGACTTACGAAACCCAGATTGTTGGAATGACAGACAGGTTGTATAGTTTAGGAAAACATTTTTTTTAGATTTTTGATTAAACTTTTTCATACTTTTGAGCACTGGAAGGATACTGATTGTTTGGAAATCAGTTGTAAGATTCCTAGTTTTGGGATCGAATGAAATGAATATGTTTTTTTTTAATGAAAGTTGAGGATTTTGGCAATGGATTTCCTTACAAATTAATTATATATTTTTGAGGACCTCTGCAGTATTTACCACTCTTCTGAAAACATAAAAACTTCAATTCCAATGTTATCGCTTTAAGAATAAAATTTCTACATTTTTTTCTGATTTTAAAATCTTTAATTAAGCCACTCAACAACATCGACAGAATATAGAATAATATAGGTATAGCTAGGTAATTTATATATAAAATTGTGGCATTGGTAAAAATTCGTTTTTAATAAATTCATACACAACCAGTCCTTTACTAATTTCCACTTTCTATCTCCATCAATTGCAACGATGATTCTAAAATTTTCATTTGCAGTTCGATTTCATTCTTCATGTCATCTATTTCAACTTTTGATGAAAGAGCCTTTGTAACAATTTGATTATGTTTTTGCTGGATATAATCAATATTCTTTAAAAAGTCCATAAGATTTATATCGTCATCGTCCAACTTTTCTAATAAACATTCCATTTCTTGTAGCCTTACTGTAATTGTATTCAATTGATCGGCCGCATGTTCAGCCTTAAATATAAATTTTTATTAGATATAATTACTATACATTAGTATTTGTAATTCACTTGCCCATTTTTCCAGAGTTTTCAATGATTCTGAAGCCATTTATTTAAATTTTCTTGTATAACAACAAACAATCAAAATACATTTAAAGAGTATTTTGCAATCAAACAAATCAACGTCAATTCTTATCTGACACTCTTCTTCTTGATCTATTGATGTACTTAACTTAGCATGGATATGATGGAGGTATTTTCAAAAAAAAAATATAAACCCTCACTTCGAAGCTTAGAATATATTCTAAGCTTCGAAGTGCTCTCTTATTGACTAGATGTCAACGAACACACCACATCTAACAACAGACCTAGTATCAAACAAAAAAAGAAGAAGAGGAATAATTAAGAAGCTGTTTGCAAGACGTGAATTATATATTTTCTACCACATATTTTCTGAACTCTTAAATATAGTTTTCCGAATTTTGTTTAGTAGAAATATAAAGAAATAATATAATAAATGTGACGCAATTTTTTCAAGTTCGTTTAACCAAACAACTTAGAATATATTCTAAGCCAAACAATCTGTCAAGGTTTTCACAAGTGAGCGGTTAATGACATTTTTATTAATATAATAAAATTCAATAAATCGTCGAATTATTGTGTGAGCAGTGATTAAATGTAGGCTAACAATAATGTCTAGCAAATGGTTAGGTAGTACTACCGACATTGGAGGGATATTGCGAAAACCAAATACAAATTCCAATCAAAACGTGGACAGCAAAGCAAGTGATTTGCTTGTCTTTGGATATGCCTGCAAAATTTTTCGCCATGACGAAAAAGCGTTATACATTGATCAAGGAAAACATTTGATACCATGGATGGGAGATAATTCTCTAAAAATTGACAGGTTAATATATTTCGTATTTTATATATTTTCTTTTTTGTTTAATTTATTTAAAAAAGAGTTGATTTTTTTCTTGGATAACATGCAGTCAAGGTAATTTGGAAAATGATTTTGATATGGGGCATGGAAATAAAGTATAAATATGAGAAATTAAGCTACACATAAAGCTGAAAATTGTTGCATAAACAAACCTCTTTGGCTTGATATGTAAGTATATATTAAATATGCAAAAGTTCCTACTCTATATCGAAGATATAGAATTATGGAAATGTTTTCGTATGGGCTTTAATGTGGAAACGTTGCTGTAGGTAAAAACAAAAATAGTTATCATTGATAAGTATTACGCAGCTTAACCTGGGACGGATTTATTAAATGTTTTTGGTTTGATTTGAAGTACCTATATACTCAAGTGTAAATAGTCACTTGTGAACAACACTTTTCTCTTTTGTCCCCAATGACCAATACGTAGTTGATTAAACAGTTTTCGATCATTTTTTATACCGAAAGTGTATTTTTGATACTATATTAAATTATTTTTATTATTACTTTATTAGTATAATATTCGTCCGTAGCTCAGTTGGTAAACGCGCTGATTATCATCCCAATTGCCTTGATTCTGTGAATCATCTACTTAATATTTCCTTCCAATTTTTTACTCCTACCTTTTACTAACTAAAATGACATGTATATGTTAATCCTAATACAACTAAATGAAGCTATATAAAAACACGTACAAAGTACCCGCGTTGATTTGTGCCGGGGTCAGTAATAAATGAACTTTGATTTTTTGATTGATCTATTACATTATGCAAATATTTCAGACTGTATTTTAGCAGTGGAGTGTGCACTGAAGTCCCATCGAAATCGACATATATGTCGTAGACACTTGATGTAACTCAGCACTTCACGAATAGTCTAGGTACTTCATGGAATGTATGCAGATAGTATAACAGTTTGCACTGGATGACTTTTTATATGAAATACTACATGCCTTTACGCCGTTAGTGTAATACCAACCGACATAACCGAATGCTGGGAGAGGTAGATGAGTGGTGAAGGGCGCGGTCCCACCCAGAACTGCGAGACAGCTATGCACACACGCACATACGCCGGCGTGTGCTTAATCTCACCATATACTACTGCACCGTTAATGTCATTTATATATAGTATCAAGAAAAGCAGAGTTCCCAATATCGAACCCTGCGGCACATTCAGTCTGTTGTACATTAATTCTGACAAAACATTATCAATTCTTGTTCTTTGACAGTGATCACTTAAATAATCAACAAAACCATTTAATTGTTAACTCCATATTTTTTTAGCTTAATTAGTAACCGTTAGTCAACCGTCTCAAAAGCTCAAAAGTCCAGAAACACTGTCAAAACAACTTTTTTTTATCCACTTCTTCTTTCCATTGTGTAATGACAAAATTAAACGCCGTTTTATAACAATGAATCTTACGAAAACCCAACAGTGTCTTAAAAAATAAGCTGCTAGTAGAAATCTGCTCACTTCCAAAATTACAAACTTACATTTGAGCAGCTGACACCCTTTAGATTATAGTGCTTTTAATTTTAATGCTCTTTGTTTCCGGAACACACTAAATTAGTGTCACTCGGAAGGAAGTATTTTATTATATCTGTAAAACCTGAAATCACGAGTATAAAAATAATGTTGATTGCGTTTTGCTACTTATTAAATTCTTCTTAGATTTCGATAACGAAAGGCAGTGTAACCATTATTTAAATGTAAAATCTTTATATCTTTGATAACGCATAAAATTCTAGCTCTTCTACTTCTCAATCTCAAATGCTATACAGCTGGATAGAAAAAACAACCGACCGACAAAATTCCTGACGAAACCTAAATTTATTACTCTGTATTCCTAAAAGCCTAGTCCTAATCTATTTGATGCGGCCATGTAATTCCTTACTGTAAATTGTACCAAATCTAAAGAATTTGAATGGAGTAAAGAACATGCTTTATGCCTCTTATCAAAATCATTTTACAGAAACCACACACTGCTTAGTATTTTTAAATAATATAATCTTTAAAAAAAAAAAAACCTTTAAAAGAACAAATAGCTTGTCTACTACGACGATACCAGATAACAAACAACATCGAGAAAATGATTGGAGAAGGTATAATAAAAGGAAAAAAAACTGTTAACCACACATCCTCAAATTTAATATTCATAATAGATCAAATTCCATCAATTATACGGGATTGGTATGTATATATATCCTCATAAAATATCACATCACATCAATTAAATATTTGTGAGGTACTTAAAAAAAAAAGTCTATAAATAGTTTCGGCGCCTCTTACAAGTTTTTGAGTCGCTGAAACATCTCTCGGTTACTGTACAATCGCACAACATTAAACGAAACAATGTTGCCTTTGTTGGCTACCACACAGGTATGACGTTAGAGCTACCTTGCCCGATCTTAGCCAGTATGAGCCGCCTCCTGGTGGTTATATGAATCGTTTGGAATATCTATCACCGGCAGAGCAAAAAGCTGAACAACTATGTGAGGAGGAACGCTACTATAGCCTCTATCATAACGAAGAGGAGGAGCAAATGTATCAAGGTAAAACTACTTAAGTTCTTGTATCAGGAATTTTTGCATAAATTAAATTTTAAAAGAAATTTTTAACGTGTTCATACAGGATATTTAATGGAATTTAAGATAGAGAAACTCTATAGAGTTTAAAACATAAGAAAATTGTAAAAAATTTCCAGATTTTCAAAAATCTAAGGTGAAAACTTAGTTGAAAAGTGTTTCAATGTGTTTAAAAACTAAAAAAATATTAATCGATTTTGTCTGACCGTTTGTTAACTAATTGAAATGAAGATTCATGATTATTTGGATCACACTAATAAAAAGTGTACAACAGACTATATAGGATGTTTTTCGTTTCCAAAATTCATGATTTTTAGGTGGTCCTCCTATGCAAATATAATTTCTTTCACTCTACAATTTTTGTCAAGAGAATTTTTTTTTTAATTTTATCTAAAATACATTTCGAATCTTTACATTATGAGAGCGCCTAAATATTACTTTGTAGTGACTTTTACAAGCTAAATTTAGAATCTCTTACTTATTCCTTAAATGAATCGAAAACTTCTTGAGAAAAATTTATTTTTTTAATCGCGCTACGGTTTAAGCAAAGTTAAAACATTTTTATGTGGTAAGTATAAAAGTTTTCAGCTTCTCTAATATTGAAAAAAAAGGAGATAAAATGAACGACAGAAGAGCGTCACTATAATTAGAGGGATACATGATACCATGGAATCTTCTCTATAATGCTGATCGAGAGAGATGATGTCCACCCCTTTTTTTCGGAATTTTAGGCAGTTAAGGTAAATAATTCATCAAGGGTATGAAAAAATTTTCTAGCTGGCTGTTATCAAGGCGATAATATCAAAATGTTTTCTTTTTTCTATATTATATATATTTAGTATATATTTACTGTTATTAAATAAGATTTTTTATGATAACTTTTCGTTATTGATTTAATTTGTAAAAAATTTATAGAGGAAGAACTGAAACGTTTACATCAGGAAGCCTCAACATCATACGGACAAGTATCTTTTGATTATAATGCGGAACAAAATAATAAGAGAGATGACCTGGAAGAAAATAAGGTGGAAGAGCCAGATGAAATATATTTAGCACCAACAAATTTGCATCTTCCACCTAATGTTGATATGGTAAGTTTAGACTTAAAAATCTTATTAAACACGCAACTAAAGATAATGCAAGCTTTAGGGTTAGATTGGACCATATTTAGGCGCATCTAACTATAACTAAATAAGATACATATGAAACAAATCATAAATTTTATATATTAGTTACTTCAGTGCTTTGTGCGGACCTACATTAGAAGAGCTTACATATGCACCAATATTATTCTTGATGGGCCATAGAAGAGGTTTATCGACTTTGCAGTGCCAAGCTCTAGAAAGTATCATATGCCCGTTCTTTTACAATGGATGTCATTAATCAAATATCATGTTTAGAAGTAATGGCTGAGACAAAGTCGCCATGATGTTGGGTATAATTTCTGTGCTTTGTGTAGATAGGAACGGTGATTAGAAGAATTGGTCTTAAAAGTGATAAATCTTTAAAAACCTAGGTATATCAAAAATATATTTCCGTTTCTATTACTACCATATCGGTTATTGGTATTTAATCTGTTACCTTCAAGCAGAAGAATGTCAGAGAACCAAACAAAACGAAAATGTTGATCCATACGACACTTGTATAGAAAAAGCCATAAATAATCTCCTGTTGAAAAAAAACAGAAAGATTTCATACAACACAAAGGGGACGGGTGGAAGACTACATTGGTTGAGAACGTATTCAGGCAACGCCTGAATATGACAGACTTCAAACCTCATATCTCTGACAATGACTGAAGTTTATCTAACTCAATCTCTCGATCTTCTGGAGTGCTTTTTTGCTCAATAACAAGTGACCTTTTCCGTCATCGGTAGCTCGATGAGGTCCCTCAAAAAATTTAAACAAAGAATACTTCATTGGTATCGGAATGGTGACTAAACTAAAAAGTTAGGTAAAAAAGAATTCATCTTTCTTTATTGATTACGCTCCCAGCCATAACAGTGTGGAAGTGTCAATACATCCTGGATAAATTGAGTAGGTCTGGGCTCCTCAATAAATACTATTCGCAATCTATTTTATTATTTTCTGATATCTGAACTAATTTCTTCCACCCAAACATTCATAAAAAAATTAATTAATTTTAATTTTCTCTATAGCCCGACACAATGAAACAACATGCGATCATCGAAAAAACAGCCAAATTCATTTCAACTCAAGGAGCTCAAATGGAGATTTTAATAAAGGCAAAACAGTCAAATAATCCTCAATTTGAATTCTTAAATCAGAATAATCGGCTCAATCCTTACTACAAATTCATTCTGCAATCATTTAAAGATGGCACATATTCAATTGAAGAACAGGTAGCAGTTCAGAATGATAGTCAAGACAATATGAATTCCGCAAATGCAGCTCAAAATTATTCAACCAATTCGACTCCCGTTCAAAGTTCATTTGCATATCCAAGTTTACCAGTTCCCACAATAAAATATAAACCATCTGCCAATTGTGCGTATACTCAATTGATTAGTAAAATAAAAGGTGTACCTCTACCGCCAGAGCAACCACCTGAAACAAAAGATGATAAACTGCATGTACCTACATTGTTGGACTATAATTCATACTATTCCCAGCAGTATAGTGCAAGTAGTGGGACAATATATGGCGATGTACAGCAAGAAACACAAGAAAAAGATCAATACAAATCAACAGCAATAGAATCTGTCAATGTTCAAGATGGTGTTGAAGTAAAAAATATTTCTACTGGACTTATGTTAGCACAATGCTATGCGTCTGATACAGAAGATGAAAGTGAACATCATTCAGAGGCCGAGCCATCTCAACCTGTTTTAAATTTTCCCATCCCACCAGACTATCTTCAAAATATAATCGATAAAACGGCAACTTATGTTGCTAAGAATGGTAAGCAGTTTGAAGATACTCTGCGAAATAAGCTGGATGATCGTTTCTTATTTTTGGATCCCGGTAATGAATATCATGCATATTACATGTATCAGGTGACTGGTGATGTCCAGTCCTATTCAAGCTCTAATGGTTCTTTAACTCAGGAAGATTCAACAAAACCAAAAATTACTAGTAAGTTTCTTATATTACACATCTTCCCTTTATAAATATGTGCATACGTGTGTATATAAGCATAAATATTAAAATTTTAAATTTTCATTTTAGCGCCGGTTTCCTTTTCTATTAAATCAAAAGATGATTATTCGGTACCATTAAAACCAGCATTACCTCAGGAAGGTAGTGATGATGAATCTGATTCAAATAAAATTAATTCAACAACAGCAGGAGGGTCTACAAACCAATTCGCAAATACATCTGTACCTGAACACGTGCAAAGAGCAATAGAATTGGTGGAAAAACAGTTAATAGTTAAAGGATCACAATTTGGTCAAACTACAAACGTTTCAGGAAATATGAATATAGGAAATTTACAAAGATCTCGTTTTGATGTTGATAATACTGGGGCGATTGTTGTTAGTCGAATAAATCCAGTTTCAACTGCACCTGTAAGGGCAGAAATGTTACAACAAAAAGAGCTTAAAAGAGGTACTTTTATGATTTTTTATTATTTCTATATAAATAATATTTTAATTATTGTTTTCAAATTTTTCAGCAGAGGAAAAAGTTAAGGATCGACTCGCACAAATAGCTAGAGAAAAATTAGGATTGATATCAAAAGAAAAACAATTGCAGTTAGAAAGGAAAAAGAAAGCAATGGCGTTTTTGACTCAAATAAAAAGTAAGTTTTGATATCAATATTTTGTAAAATTCTTCTTGAAATACGAAGTATAGATAAATTCAGATGTTCAAACTTTACATATATTTAAAACCAATTATGTTTGTTCATTTTAAGCTGATAGACATTCCGAGTGTATTTACCTGAATTTTAGTTATTTTAAGATTTCTTAGCGAATAAAAAAAAGACAAGTCGGCGACGTAAACATATCTCTATAGAGCAAATAAGAAAAAATAATGGAAATTACATAAAAATACGGCTCTTTATTTTCCATTTTTGCTTTAGGATTGAGTTTAGTAAAGAATTCGAAATTAGAGAGAGCGATAGTAAACTCACAGAGAGTTCGATGCAACATTTTTTAGTTACTCCTTCAAATATAAGTTTTAATGCTCTTACATAATTTTGACTAGAGTCAGAGGTGATTACGGCTATGATAATCGTTACAATGTATTTAGGATCGCCATTCGAATTGTCTTTCAAAACTCTACTAAAGCGATGCCTAGAGATGGTACATTAGATACACGTAAACTCTACATAACCCTCCATTGTAGAATTTTAAATAGAAAAATGTATCTCGTGTAAACACAAATGGTAGAGAGCTCTACCACATTTTAATATCTCTACCGTTTCTACCAATAAATTTAAACTGATTCAATATTTTGGAAAAGGTCTACAATCTCATTATCATTAAAGTGCAAATGAATTCACATTTCAAGCCAACTTCATATTATTAGTTCTTATCTCTCCCGAAGCTCTGCCAAATTAAAAAAAATGGGAGTACGTGTAGACACTCTGTAGTGTACTTAGTAAGGCTCTACCCAAAAACATCTCTCCGCACTTTACATTTAGAGGGATTAAGCGGGTCGAGTGGCCTTTGAACTGCGGCTATTTATTGGCTTATTGTGCAGCTTACGCACTTAGTTGGTAGAGATAAATCTTGTGTGTATCAGTGATTTTATCATTGTTAGAGCTGTACCACGATATCTCTACCATGGACACGTCTTAGACTTTTGACATTATAACACATTTCCCGGTGTAACATGTTTACGTGAAATACGTGAACAAATCTAGTAATACTAACAAAATATACAAAAATAATAATATAGGTAAATTTAAAATTCTCATTACTTGTAATCAATTATTGATAACCTTTTGGGGGTAAATTCATTATTTCAGTTGGCACCTTACAGCTTAGATAAATCCTACCCAAGCAATTCTTTTATTTTATTTTATTTTTAATAACAACTTTAAATAGATTTGAAGATCGTTAGTTTATCAGAGAAATTAGAAAGTTGTCGACCTTCAGTGGGTTCCTGGGCACATGGGGAATGAAAAGGCTGACCTTCTAGCCAGGGAGGTTCTCCCTTCTTTGGGCCGGAATCCGCTGTAGCCATTTCCGTCTTGGTGATCAGGTTTCTCGTCAAAGCGGATGTTTATATGCAACATAAGCAAGGGTGTGCGAACCTGAATACTTGCAGGTTCTTTCTTGATAGGCCTAATAGGAATTTCTCTGATTTTCTCTTGGGGCTTGGAAGAAAGGAATACAGAACTGTAGCTCGCATCATCACCGGCCACAGCTCGCTTCACGCTCATCTATCAAAGATGGGAATTGTTGACAGCCCTGAGTGTTTGTCCTGCCTGAATGGATAGCTTGAGACAACCGAACACTTTCTGTGTGCTTGTCCGGCCTTGGCCCGGAGCAGACTGGATACTTTTAGATCTGCCCTCCTATCCGTTGATGACCTGAAAAACTTACCTCACCTAGGTTTTGGTGAGATGGTTTTTAGCAGGTTAGCGCAATGGGCCGCCGTGCTCCTGTGGTTGGGATCACTCGTCCCCCTTCCTTCTGAAAAAAAAAATCTGAAAATTCTAGTGTGAATTGGAAACGGGAAAAGCAAAATTAAATTCAGTGAAAATCTCATCAGGTCCAACATGTCTTATAAAATGTAAAACAATATTTTTTCGGTTAACAAATTCTGAATCTCCGAACTAACCATTTCTAAATGCGAACTTGCTGTTGAAAAATCAATGAAAATTTTTGCATTACACAAGACTTTGTGGCAGAGACGATCAGACATTAGAAATTCATGAACCTTAAGAAAATCTGACCAGTAGATAGATCGTATTGTGTAAAACAACAAAAACTTAATCTAATTCGTTTTCGATTTTTCCTGGATTAATTTAATAACGGGATGATCATACAACTTCAAGAAATTAGTGAACAGGAAATGAATCATGATTCCATGAAGAATGACGCTGAATCTAAACAGCAGTTCGATGGTATGGATTAAGTGATAACCAGTACAACTTTTGTTTTGAAAGGCTACTGGAAGTCAGTGCAATTAAAAGTTTATTTTGGGCACTGTAGTTGATTCATCGATTAAAACAATTTATAGAAATCGTCAGACATTTGGTAGTCAGCTGGTGTAAGGTAAGGCCTACGGAAATAAAAAGTATAAAAGATGATTACACATCCACATCGCTGTTTTTGAGAAAACATAGCTGGCTTCATTAGGGTACAATTTTTATGCTAGTTAAAAGTATAAAGTTAAAATGTTTTTCCGAGAGAGGGTTATTATAAGCCACTCTGTCGGATTATGATTTTACATACGACTCGACGACGAAACCTGCATAATTAAACCTACTAAGTTTGCATAATGCTAGAGCTGTTCAGAAGTTTAAGGCATTTTAAGATTAACATTCTTCTTGAATCCAAATAACTTATAATAAACGCTTGTTTACCAATAGTTCCATTGATTTAAATACGTCACAACATTAAATGATTAGAAATCAATTGCTATAGGAAATTGTTTTGTTTTGCTATAAGTTACTCCTATTCTGCGCAAAAAGACAGGCAGGCGGCAGTCTCAATTAATCTTAAAAACTTATTAATATTTCAACTTTTGCGCTGATAGAATTCTTATCAATGCTGACTTTTCATGGCATCAAGCAAATAAATTGATGATTGAAGCGAAGCGTTAGAGACGTCACGGGATTTACATATATACATAAAATAGAAAATAATAAATATTTCCTTAGTTTTTGCGGTGCGGTGAATTCGACAGTTTTTTTTTAACTTATTATAAAAAAAAAAAGTATTAAAAATTATTATTGAATAGAAATTTCAAACTGTGAGAAGAAAATAGATTGAACATTGAATTAGATCTTCTCTTTTATGTAGAAATAATTAATATGCTGGCAAAGTCTATTTAGCTTGAAATTTATTGAAAATATGCAAAAAAAAAAGTTGAACTTTGTGACCCAGTGATTAGGGAAGGTTTTATTAGTATTGATATTTTCTGATCATCTACACTTCCATGGAATTAAATTAATATTTAGGACGTCAAAAAATATGTTGTTTGGTTCTTTATCGTAAATGTAAATTGAATGACGAGGACAAATATAAAAAAAAAGAAAAATCGCAGAGGTCATCAATAAGAAATGTTTAAACCTGAATCCGGTCCTTTGAAAATTTATTGTTCAATATGTCTCGGGGGTTTGTTCTGAATATCATATCAATACAACTTAGATGCATACACAACTTGGTATGCTAATATTTTCCGTTTATTTACAAATATTTAAGTTAAGTTTAAGTTCTTAAAATTTTTCTATTCTCCATCATTAACCGATTCTAAGTGTGAGCTACATTCCCGTCCTGGAAAAATAAATACAAATATTAATTCGAATATGTGTATTTTATTTTCAGACGCAAAACACCTTCATTAGGTTGTTTAATTTGGAAAAATGACACACCATTTTAGTGACACTATTTTTTTATTTATTTATTTAGTTTAGCTACGTGAACATGAATGGTTACGTACCTATTTATGCGCACTCCGTTCCTTGACCATATGGCGCTCTACCTCTAGTTATATAATTCCTTAGTTTCTACACTTAGCCTACCTTTTGCTAGAATTACATCTGTCTTTTCTAGATCTATGATTCCTTATCCTATGGGTGTTAGATTGGGAGTGGGATGCTTAGGTGGGTAAGGAGTTGGAATAAACGGGAGTTTTTTGGCTGAGCTGGGTCGAAGATGGAGCTGAGGTTCGTGCTGCGCAGTATGTTCTGGGATGTGGGGCAAGCTGTCAGTAGGTGGCATATGGTTAATGGGATTTGGCAGGTTGAGCAGATGGGTCTTTGGGATATTCCTATTATATGTCCGAGTCTTAGTCTGGTTAGGCTTACGGGTTGCCTCCTGCTGAGGTCGGTGTTGTAATTTGGTTTTCTTATTGTGGGCCAGTGAAATTGCGTGCAGCTCAGCGGGTTGTGCCTGGGTCTCCGGGTGGAGCTTCGCTGTATAAACTGTCTCCCATGCCTCCTTGTTTTGTCTAACCACTGCTGCTCCTGTGCCATCTGTGAGCAGCTGGCATCAGTGTACCAGAAATTGCTGTCTTTGAATTTTTCCCTCATTTCGAGGAATTTTTTTCTGTATGTGTGTGGTAAGTGTCATTTGGAAATGTCTATGAAAAGGATAGCAGTAACGGATGGGGTCTAGGACTGTGAAGTCTGGGATAGTAGGTATTGGGATGCCAAGCTCTAATGTTATGGAAACGGACTTACTTAGAGTGGATGGGACTCGGGGTGGGGGATTACTTAGATAGTAGCTTATATTATTGTGAAGCGGTTTCCTGGGATCCGTGACTGCTTTTGCCGTGATATTTAGCGCACTTTTTGCTATCCTGTGCTTCATTGTTGTGAAACCTCCTTCGATATGCATGGCCTCTATAGGTGGAGTTCTGAATGCTCCCATGGCTGTTCTGACGACATTATTTAACTTAACCTGCACCTTTTGTATGGCCGTTTGGGCTGCATGTCCATAAATTGTTAGGCCGTAACTGGTTTTCCCGTCTGCGAAGGCTTTGACTATTTTACCTAAGCTGTTAGGTGGAACTCCTCTGTTCCTGGACGCCAGGGTTCTGGTTAGGTTGTGGATTTTATCCAGGTCTTGGGCTATCACGTTGGCCTGTAGGTTCCATTTCAGGTTCCTGGTCATGTGGATCTCTAGGATCCTTGGCTGTCAGGTTCAACTCTTGGATATGGCATCTGCTAGTCCTGCAGTCTCTTTTCCTACAAACATGCGGTAGCTCCAGTTTGCTTATAGGAAATCTCGCTCCGCTGGTGTCTGCCCAGATGTTGGCATGGTTGAAAGCGCTCTTGACACTGTTCGTGTCTGTGTCCTGCAATTAAAATATTGTCTGCGTAAATGAGGCTTTTAACATTAGGTATGCTTTCTAACTTTGAGCAAAGAGTGTCTATGTAAACTTTAAAGATGCTGGTTGAGAAGGGTGAGCTTTGTGGAACTCCGTTATCCAGGGGGAAGATTGGGGATAGGCTGATTTCTTGATAATACAACTTAATGTTTTGAATTAAATGGTGGTATTGATGAATTTTTGCTTTTTCCTCTCAACTCTTTTAATACCAAGCGGGTCTAAAGGAATTAAGGAAAGAGTTATAGCCTTTAAAGTGCAGAAAGTCCAGTAGGTTTTCAGCTTTAAGGCTCCGGATCCGAATAGAATTCTGTCTGCACCGTTAATGAACTTCAGAAACTTCTGATTGCTTTCTGTAATTATAAATTATAAAATTTTTTCAGTCGTTTTATAGAAAGAGTATATAGGTCTCTTAATTTTTCTTTAAAAAAAAACACGTTCAATTATCCACTCCCACGAATCCATAAAATTCTTCACAGCACATTCACGTATGGTATCATTTGAAATTGGAGGTGGTTTTTTTAGGATTGGCATAGTATTTTGTGATTCTACTTAAGTTGTTAAATAAATTATTAATTTTGCCAAAGATCTTAGGTATTATTTTAGTGCCATGCCTAATTCGATTCTAGTTGTCAGTCTAATTTAAGTTTGTCAAAACAGTCTGCCTACATATACCTCGTTCACATGAAGTGGACTGGACTGGACTGGAATAGTCCTAGTTCGCATAGTACCAAGTGTTCACATGCGATAGACTGGATTAAATCGACAAGAGAGACATCTTTCTATTGATATTTCTTAATCTAAAGTCACCTCTTATTTGAAGTTATTTTTGTAGATATTGAAAGACGGTTCATGGAAAGAAGTATAATTTTACAATTTCTAAAATATTGTATGAAAGCACGAAGGTGTTCGAAGCGAAAAATGAAAGTATACCGAAAAATATCCAAACGTAAATCCACTTCGATCCACTCAAGTGTTCACATGTGATTAATTCCATTCCACTACCGAATTAACGCCGGTGTAGGTAATTCCAGTCCGGATGGTGTTCACATGGCGAATTATCTCACTCCGAAGTACGCTAATCCACTCCAGTCCGCTTCATGTGAACGTCCAAGATTCAAACCTCTATGTTTAGTCTTCTTCCTGGTGTAGTCTTTATGACTTGTCCTGAAAATATCTAGTCTACAGAGATATTAGGTTTTATGTCTACTCGAAAGTTTTTACCCAGGCTTCAAAGTTTTTACACAGAATCGAAAGTTTTTTACCCATAATTTGTATGTTAACCTCTCGGACTAGAAAAATTTGACAGTTGAATGGGTTTTCAAGTTGTCTGTTAACATTTGATTTAGTATTATCCCCTCTACCGAAAGAAAGTTTTTACTTAAAAACATTTTTACACAAAAGTAAGCATACAGACCTATTATGAACTCTGTTGTGTTTTATTCAGTACCGAAAATGGCAAGAAATAAAAATTCAAAAAAACTATCTAACTTTACTGCATAGTTCCAGTAGGTAGAATAAAAAAAAACACGCATTTTGTAACAATTTAATTTCTCTTATTTTATTTTTCACCTTTCAGGTTCTGGAATACCTCTACCAGCATCAGCAACTGATGAATCAACAAATATAGATGAAGACTCGGATTCCGATTCTGATAAATCTTCTGTACATTCAATACCAATATCTGTTACAGAAGAAGATAAATTCGAAATCATTGGAAATAATTCAAAAATTGAAACTCCTATATTGATTGAAGGAAAATCTCGATCTAGATCAAAGTCACGATCAAAAGAGAAGTCTCATAAGCTAAAGAAGAAAAAATCAAAACATCATAGCAAGAAGAAATCGAAAAAGAAAAGTCGCAGTAGGAGTAGAAGTCTGAATAGGTCTCGGGATCGTTCAAATTCTCGTAGCCTTAGTCGAGATGATCGAAAGCGAAGAAAACGATCGACATCGAGAAAGTCGAAAAAGAAAAGGAGAGAGTAAAGTGTATGTTTTTTTTTATTCTTTAAATTTTTATTTAATTACTTAAAATTCTTAGTGCATTGGCATTAAAAGTAAATTAATAAGTAAACTTTTTACAATTAAAAAAGTTTTTTTTTCACTATCCTATTATACATGTCCGCTTGTAGTGAAACATTTTGCAGAAATGTTCTTTCACTGTTTCTAGATTGAAAATGATTAAAGAATTTGTGAAACACACATTTTATTGCATAACTGAGAGCGAGCATAAGTCATTAACAAGGCCTTACGTGGAATACATTTCCTCTTTCTTAAACTCACTAGTAACAAGTGTAGAAGGTGAAGTGCATTTCATGGTGGTCATATCACAATTATTTGAGACGTAAAATTGTGATTATATATGTCGGCAAGAAATGATTGTTTCAATTTAAATGCTGTCGTAAACAGCACTTGTGTTATTTTGATTAAGTGAATTGCGCATCTGTTAACTGTAGCAGCAGCAGCCAGTGTTGACTGAAGTGTTTTACATATTTTAACATTTATTATTGAAGATAAAGTCAATTATTTTGAACAACTCTTCTTTAAATATCTATTTGACTTATGATATTTATGTTGTCATAAAGCTGTGATACATTAAAAACAGGAAGAGCAACAACAGATACAGAATTGAACACAGATTTATAAGCAGATGCAGAAACAAAAGTAGAACTTAAGTTGATCAATTCTCAAAAAATTTTGATTTTCTGTTCAATACTGCCAATGTGAGGAAGGTAAAGAATTTTTATTTTATTGTCGCAATAATTTTGTTTGTTTTTTTTTTATGTTTTAAGATAAATTTTATACGTGAAAGTATGGAAAACGCAGAGGTGGAAGGTTTAATAAGGATTCCATGGCTGCTGTAGGACACGTACACGGCACCAGATATTCTCAGACAGGCAAGCTGCTCGATTTTTTTATTATAAGAAGAGCCTCGGTTTCCTTTTGATTAGTTTTAGGCCACATAGGTGACCATGGGCAAGACAACCGTGGCGTACATCCAAAACATCTTGCTTGGCTTCAGAACCCATATTCTGCCAATAAAGTGACGACACGTGTAGAAAGATTCTACCGTTCACTCTGGATAGATGCGAATTCCAGGTAAGTTTCTTATCGGGAGTGACCCCAGAAATTTGAGAAGTGTACCTACTCGTCATGTTAGCGGACTTATTTCGCAGCATTATTGGATCGTTTGACAGCTGCCAAGATTAGTGTGCAAAAATGTTGTCTTCCATTAAGATAACCTGCAGTCCCACATTTCTTAAATTGTGCCTACTTTCACGGAAAGAGATTTTGTTAAGTAACCACGGAGAATCAATATTCACGTTTAAGAATTGATGCACAAAAGTAACATGGGCAACCATGCGACATTTCTTAAGCGAGTGCATATTTAAAAGCTTCAAGCAATCCTTATAGGGTGGAAGAATCAATGAATTATTCCAGGGTAGGTGCCTAAGAGCAAAGCGTATGAAAAATACATAATCATTGGTGGTTGCTGATTCCTGTGGAAAGTCACATTTCACATTTGTCGATATTAAGATCCAAATTATTTGTTTTGCACCAAACGTAAAATTTGTGAAGGTCACCTTGTACCTACCTGTTCACAATAGTTAAAAGATTTAATCTGAGCGAAAAATTTAATGATGTTAGCATAAATCAAGGGTGCAGTGCCTCACAAGAGAGACAATGTCCTCAATAGATAAAAAAAAAAACGGGCCTAAGTGACTCCCTTCAGGTAGGAAAGAATGAAAATTTTGATAACTATTGAACGAAGTGTGCAGTCCAAAAATAAAAATAGACTATATATAGAATTTCTATAGCTCCTGGATAACTGTTTTCCACTGGTTTTATTCAATTTAATTTATTCATGAATATAAATTCTACATGTGGCAGCTTATCACCCTCTATCTCAGACCTTTCGTGATGGAGGAACTACTATGAATTGTTACCTTGTATACGAACTATTGTCGTGGATTTAAGAACGGTAATGCAACTAAGATTTATGATCTTTTACAGACACTCCCGTAATTCTCAGGTTAGCCAACAATTAAATTTAAACAAATTGCCACAAAATTCAAGATTGTTTTGTGAATTTTTACTGTTCAAATTCGAGGAATATTGTTTCATCTCTATATATTTATATACTCGATATACGGATTTTGTGATCGAGCTCTCAAATACGGCCCCAGGATATCTTCTTTCTACAGTTGGATGTCGCAACTCCTCTGTGGGCAGATTTTCTCATTCTATTCGCATAGTATCAAATCGTCGAGCCTCATCGCTCTTAATTTTTACAAGTTACTAGCAATGCTGTTGGTTTGAGAAGGAGCTTTATTACTTAATTTCTACAAACAAAGCCCATATATTTATCAAGTTATAGGTGGGCTGATATTTCTGGTTGTGTTGCTGGTTATTGCACTGAACCCGTACATATACATATTTCTATTGTAAGCAGTTTGGGAGGGGGGGCATGTTGGGTAAAGTGTTATGATCTGCATTAAGAATATCTTGGATGTTTGTTATCACCTTTAACATTTGTTATAAATCACGAGTGGAATTTGTATTGGTAAATGTATTACCATTTTATAATATTCAAACACAGTTCAATCGACCGATTTATCTCTTAACACAAACGTAGGCACAAAATTATTTTCCATTCAAGTTTAGAAATTCGCGTAAAGCATGACATTGAACAAGAATCCCCGCTCCAGTTTTTAACCAAAAATTTTGTATATTTTGATAATTCGATGCTAAAATTACTTGACCCATAGCCTTACATTTTTCAATTAAAATTTATATTTATTTATTTATTTATTTTTTCACTAGATAAGCAATTCAAATACTTTTACATAATTTATTTAAGTAATTTTTAAAGTTATATTGATAAATGTAGTGCGATTTATCAAGATCTCCTTCAAGTCTTGTTTATGCACAAAAAACTGGATCCTGCCTCTGTAATTATATTTTTGAACAAAAGCAAGTTTCTATTCGTAACTAATAAGTACCAATGTACCAAAAAGTTTAAATTTTTTGCTGTGCACAAAATGCCCATCATAATAGCGCTTATTTATCTCAAGGTCAGAGGAGAGCTGCTTACTCACGTTTTTCCGATAATTTTTTTCTCTCCTATATTATTCGAAAAGTGACAACAAACCACAACCACGTTAATTTGACGATGCGATAAGGCCAACAATCAGTGACCTGACTCAGAGTAGCGCGATAGTCAACTAAACATTTCCATAAAGAAAAGATAAACAATATACGTCTGAGGGGTCGTGTGTTTATGGTGTCCAGGTCGTATATATAAGAATACCCCAAGAGCATCTTGAGGCAAAAATTGTTGAAAAGTTCAGCCGACAAGACATAGATTGAGATTAAAAGATTTTCTTGTTATCTGTTGTATTTAAAAGATTGACATAGACTATATCTATACTTAGCGGATTAACTGCGGATTACTGTAAATTAAAAAAAAAAGTGGATTTTAATTTTGTGTGTGTATATAAATTCTAAAAGTGTTTAGTCAAAATGAAGTATCCAGCAACAATGGTAGTATTTTGTTTTTTTAATCTACATATATGTATCTGAAATTAATGAATGAAAAATGAACATTTAACGAAACAATTCTAATTATTTTAGGGTCCTGTGGATATTATTGATCCTTCTGAACTATTACGACCTGAACCATTTTTTGCTGATAAACCTTTATCAAAATTCAGAGACTACTCAATCGATGCCTCTGATCCTTTAAAGGAGAGAGTACGGAAAACTTATCGAGATATGCATCAAAATCAAACAGTTGACTATGTTCGAGGTAAGAATGAAAATTTGATTTAATTTAGTTTATTTTGAATGATTCAAAATTGTGGGTAGACGCCTTAGCACATACTAATATTATTACATAGTTGGAATGTAAAGAGTTTTCTATATACATATATATAATATATATAAGCTGTATTCTTTTGCTTCCTTGCAGTATCCTGCAGAGCACAGGAGATTGTGAATTCAATTGATTTGTAAGGTGCATAAAGGTAGAAAAGGTTTTCGGAGCACAGAGAAAAATCAAACAGCCATGATTTGAATCCGTGCAAAATTTCAAAATAGAGCTTGATAAATTTCGGGAACAATTTTGATTGGTTTAGTTTTTTATACTTAATTTTATAATTTCAAAACTTTTTTTTTACTTATCCTACCAACCAATTAAATTCGCAATCTCCTATGTTCTATAGAACACTGAACGGAACCAAAAGAACTCAGCTGTAGGCTTTATATAGTCTTAGCAGAATTTGTGACCTGTAAAAGTTCATAGATAAAAAAATAATTTATAGCCATCAATTAAAAAAAAAAAAATAACCTTATTTTTGTATAATCAATCTCTAAATCTAGTTCAAAGAGCAAAACAAATATTTTAAGAGAGATTTACTTGACAACTTGATTTGTGGGATGGCATCCTTAGACCTGACCACACACTTAACACAAAATAAAGTAGATTACGAAACTCGAGTTTGTCAAAGGTAACTAACTAAAATTATAGTGGTTCTTTAGAACGACATTAAAATATAGAGGTTATGTTACGTGAAGATTGTGATCCACATATGTATACGGATCGGGACCCAGTTCGAGGCATTCTGATGACAACAAATCCATTGCGATATTTTAATGTGCGAGTAATGTATTCCATTTTTTGCGTCGGTCGAAGTTAATCTAAATTAAAAGTAAAACAAGAAGAAGAAGCAGAGGAAAATTTCCATTTTTTTATGAGGGGACTTCACAAGACGTTAATCATCCATCGATGATATCAAAGACGTAAGAAAACGGACATCTGAGACCAGATGTCATTGAGATAGAGGCATCTCCATAAAAAATTAAATTAAGAAGAGAATCGAAAATAGCTATCCAGTTGGTTGGTCACAGAAATAGAAAGACTGGTTCAGTATTGATTCTAATATAAAAGATCTCCATCTCTTAACGAGATTGAACAAAGAAACGCTGCGTTATCCACGCCCTGGTCTCTTATTGCTACCTCTATTTACCTACCTCGGCTGAATTATCCTTGTTTTTCTTTTTGCATCATTATTGTGTAAACGTGAGGCGTGTACCAGTAAAATTCCTTAGAATTTGAAAGAGGAGAAGGGTATACCATTCAATGTATATTGTTGTGTTCTCAAATAACTATGAGTCCATTCGAATTCTGTATTGTCAGATCGAAATATTTCATGTGACGCTTCGAAACTCACTTAAAACTGTAGGTCCAATTACAGCAATTTGTTAAGAAATAGACGAATATCTCCATTTATTACATCTCCTGCAAGGGATTCAAAAGTGTTGAAGAACAAGTACCCACTAACTCATTCAGTTGTTCCTTTTATTTATTACAAAGATCACTCAAGAATTTCCAAATGTTTTCAAAATTTCTGAACCAAAGTTGGCCTAACCACTCAGTAGGGATAAATAAAATTTTTTTCTTCATGGTAAAAACAGTTCCTATCCTATCTTACTACAACTCACTTCTTCATGATCTCATCAATTTCTAGCGAATCATTTTATGGCTCACCTCTTGGCGACTGACACGAGGGACAATGCAGCGGTCATTAACCGTGCCAAAATCTACATCAAATTATGAGTAGAGATTATAGAAAAGAAATTTTTATGCCTCTTGATCTTTATACGAAAAATTTCTTGGAATTCCAAACAAATTGCTTCAGTTGCTATCAGTGACACTGTACGCGTCTTTTACGAATATAATCGGAGACAAATGTGTAATTCATCAAAATGCGGCATCATATTGTAGTTGAACAAGAAATATTCATGCACAGTATCTAGCTAGCCTAGCTTCACGTTACAATTGGAAAAAAATAGACCGATATCAACGTCTGGTTGTTATCAGCACCCATAACCGCACAGGGGTCATATCGATTTGTTCTCTATTCTCGGATGATTAACATATTTTATTAAAATTGCGTTCGTAGCATAGCAAACAGGATAATCGTGATCTTTTCATTATTCACAGGTCAACATGCTAAATGGTTGCAATTCAACCATTTCAAAGCAACAATCCGAGAGGCCTTGGAAATGCTTAACAATTTAGTCGATGAATCAGATCCTGACATAGATTTACCGAATATTATTCATGCATTTCAAACAGCAGAAAGAGCTAGAGAGGACCATCCACAATTGGATTGGTTGCATTTAACTGCATTGATTCATGATTTAGGAAAAGTTATGGCTTTCTATGGTACACCACAATGGGCTGTTGTAGGTGATACATTTCCAGTGGGTTGTCATTGGGGTGATAATATTGTTTATCGTAAGGACAGTTTTCAAGGAAATCCAGATGGAGAAAATCCAAAATACAATAGTAAATATGGAATGTATGAACCAAACTGTGGTATTGATGAGCTACTTATGTCATGGGGTCATGATGAATACATGTATCACGTACTCAAACATAACAAATCGACACTACCTGAGCACGCACTGAATATTATTCGATTCCATTCATTTTACCCGTGGCATACTGGCGGTGATTATTCTTATTTGTGTGCTCCAAAGGATGTGGAAACGAAATATTGGGTCAACACCTTTAAGTAAGATTTATACATATATTGAACTTAATTAGATTTAAAATTTATTTGATTTTTTTTCCATCTTTTTGATTTCAGTCGCTATGATTTGTATACAAAATGTGAAACAGTACCTGACATTGATGTTCTTTGGCCATACTATCAAAGTTTAATTGACAAATATTGTCCTGGTATACTTGAGTGGTGAGGTGGTGGCCAGGAAGCTAGTTATGCTATTTTTAAGAATCTTAAACTTTAAACTTAAGCACTAATTTAGATTTAAACTTGAACTTTGTGAACTAGCTCTAAGTAATTTTAATGTTAGGTTTTAATTGTAGATTTATGTAATTTATAAGGTAGAAAAAATTGTGATAATTAATTATGGTTGATTCTAAGCTTTTTTTATTGGAATTTAAATAGAAAGTATGCTTAAGACTAGTTTTTTTCAATTTATTAATATATGTATTAATTTTTAACTATCCTAGTCTGGCGAAATTTTTTCAGTCATGAAAGTGTCTGTGAAAACTCCTCTTCACAAGAAAAAGTAGCAAATTTATTATTATTACGTTTTGGCTGGATTACATTAATAACGCCTACCGGCGTGGTCGTTGATGTCAAACGCCGAACAAAACGCTGGGCAAGTTACATTAACACTGGGCGGCAGCGCCATACATTAATTTCCCTTACATTTTACAGTTCAGTTATTTCCTTGCAATCTTTGCCGGTTTGCAATAAATTTTTAAATAATAATAAAAAAGATATTATCTTTTCCTTCAAGTCCACATTTTTTTAATATAAAATCATTTATTTTCAGAAATTCAAATATCGTTTCACTTTTTCATGTTTTTCATAATAGATTTAGATCTTGCATATTGGCAGCAATGGAGCGCCAGCATTAAAATTAGGATTAGAGATGGGTCGACGACGACGCCGGTGTGGCTAATGTAACGCATTTCATACATGCAGTACTGACTCTAAATATTTTTGATTTAAAACGACGACTACGTCGGCATTGTTAATGTAATCCGGCCATTTCATTTGACTTAATGTACAACTGTATATACCGGTAGTCTTGGCAACGATTTGTCATTGATTTTGATTTGATTTGATGTATGGCTTACCATGTTTACATGCAGAATTGAAAGATTCAGTCGAGATTGAGTTGAGTTGTCGACTCGTGCTTTTGAGCATGCAGGTTTGAGATATTGAGTTGAGAACGGGCCCAACTATAGTTGAAGTGACAGTTAAAAATAGCATTATTTATGGTATTTTTTGTGATGAAGCTATAAAAGTTATAAATTTTGTTTAAATAAACAAAATAAACTCACAATAAATACACAACATACCTAAACTTTCGAGTAAAGACTGAATAAAACAAATACCAACTGTTAGCTGCCAACTCGACTATTCAATCCGCGTTTATAGGACACTATTTCGACTCGACTACGTGACGCCAGCCAATCGTGGCCGAGCTGAGGAGTCGAGTCGACCCAATTTCAACTCGAGCCGGGTATATATGGAGTTGAACCCGAGTTGAAACATGGTTCAACCCTGCATGTAAACATGGTAACTGTACAGACTGGAACTTCTCTTGTATTGCCCAAAAAAATTTCAGCGAGTAACTTTGATGAAATTTTTGTACTATTTCCCACGGTACAACGAATATTATCTGTACCGAGCTATTGCGCTTTGGTCAATAAGTTCGTGAGATTTATGTGCATTGCAGTTTCACCACTTTTATAAGCCAATTGACAAAATTAATCATCGAATTTGCATTCATGAACGTTTTTTACCCAGATTTCTCCATATTTTTCTTCTTTTTTTGTCTAACCGTACGCAAAGAGTACTATTTTGATTTGTTTTTAAACCTGCAGCTCCTTTTCCAGACAAGATTGTTAGGTCGTCTGACTATTTACATACTATATATACCTCTTATATACATATATTCATATTTAATCTGCTAAAATCAGAATGGAGAGTATTTTACAGAAATCTTCAATTTCACATCTCTCATACTTACGGAAAGTCTCCCATTCAAAACTGTCAACTCCGTCGTCATCAACAAGGAAAAAGATAGGTTTCTTAGCACAAATCATAAATAAATTTAATCATGTTGTAAATAAATAACTAAATATTCTATTTATTTCAATGTAAGAGTATATTTGATATTATCTTAATGAGTATATTTGATTCTGCTAATTAATGACATATTTCATATAGGTAATGAAAGGTACATGTCGTGAAATTTTGTTACTTAGTTTTCTTATATATGCGTAGAATGTATCAATCTTTTCTAAGCTTAAGCACAATAATACCACAATGTTAACAAAAAACTACAATCAAATTTGGGAGGAAGAATAGAATTTTTATTGTTCAAATTCGTTATTTATAATCACAATCTGCAAATGAGCTATTAGCCAAGTAGTGCCACACATATTCAAATAAATCACATGGTTCCGGTTCATTCCTCTTGGAAATTCCATAATTTTCAAAGTCAACTTGACAGTTCGGTCGGCTTGGTCGAAACGTCGAAACTGACATTGACAACGGTAGTGGCAAGTGTTGCATAACCTCAATTAAATTGTTTTTCTAAATAAAAATGTCTATAAAAGTTTTAAGTAACATTTGGCGTTTAAACTATAGAAGAAGATTATATCTTTCTCGACCCATAACAGGGATTGTGTCCGATACATCTGTCTTTCAGTTTCAATCAAGAAATGCAAAAACTTTTCAATCTATTAACAAAACCAATTGCTGGTGTTCGTGTATTGTAAATTTTTCAACAAATCCAGCCTTAGAGGCGACAGTAAGAAGTTATGATGAATTATTCAATAAATTGAAGACAGAACAAATCTCGAGTGGGAATGTCAATTATGATACGCTCGAGAAAACAATAGATGCATTAGATGAATCAATTTCAAAGGATCATTCGATGTTCCTGATTGAATGTTGCGGGTGTTATCTTCCAACTCAAACCTCTGAAGAACGCATAAAAATGTTTGATCGATTATGGAAATATCTCATGAACAATAATATAATCTCCAAAGAACACTATTTAGCAGCACTAAATATATTTCAAGCGAATAATATTCAATTGGCAGACAGACACGCTTTCCTTGAGGAATGCAAGGCAAAGAATAGCGCACAAATCTATGAACAACTAATTTGGGTTGCATGCAGTACTGGAAACATTGAACAAGCCAAAGAATTTCTAGATGAAATGAAAATGAAACAATTTCCTCTTACGGAGAATGTTTTCAATGCCTTGATATTAGGGCATTCACGGATGAATAACGTTCAAGGAATCCGTAGTGTACTTGAAGCTATGAGTGCAGCTGGCATAGATCCCAGCAGGGTAACTTATTCTGAACTTGCAATCGCATATATAGAAAATGGATTTGTCGAAAAGTGCGAAAAGATTCTATCAGAACAAGGGTCTACGTTTAATACAAAGCAACTCTTGAAAATACTAAAGAGTGCTGCAGCCTGTGGCTTAGCATCAATAGTATGCCAAATTGTGCGACTACTTCCAGTAGAACTGTTAAATATGAAAGAGATTCCTCCAACGATTGGAAATATTTGTACGGAATTAGTTTACTCAGGATCACCGGAAAAGGCTTTTCTAATAATCGAAGCATTCCCTAAACCGATTTTTAGTGAAAATCAAAATAAAAATACATTTGGAGTCAGCTTAATTTCTGACCTGATTAAGTCAAATCAACCAGCTTCTATAGTGATAGAATTTTGTAAAACACTTATTAGTTCAGATAAAAATACCCGAGCATTGCATGTAGCTTGTGAATTTGCAATGCGACGAAATTCTAAGGACAATTTAGATTATCTGCAAGCAATCGGGCAAATAGAGAAGCTGAGACCACATTACTTTTGGCCATTGTTATTAAGAAATTTCGCTGATGGAGGAGAAGCTGGAATTCTCAGTACACTTAAGACAATGCATGCACTTGACACTAGTTGTGATTATGAAACTTTATCAGTTTACGTTATTCCACGATTATCAATTACCTTGGAAGATGAAAAAAAAGCAATAAAAGTTTTCGAAAATTGTGGAATAAAAACTTCAGAAATTCTAGCACCTCTGTGTTCACATTTAATATTCCAGCAAAGGGTGGATCAGGTAATTTCGATTTGTGAACTCTATCAGGCAAAATTAGACACGGAGCACTTAATTCAACCTATGATCAACTTAATAGTTTCAACACCACTAAATAAAAGATATGATCAGCTTGTAAAACTAATTAGTGTTCTAGATGGAAAGCGTAGTAATCCAAATCAAGATTTTGTTGGACAACTTCTGACTGAAATCATTTCTAACCCGAAATGTAAAAATGACACGAAACTTTTGAACAAACTCATTACAGATTTGAGAAATAAAAATCTTAAAATGTCTGCCTTTGCAAGTGATACTATTTGCTATCATTTGTCTAGATTTCAATCAGGTCCTATAATGTCCTGTATTAAGACTGTTAGAGAAATGATTAAAAAAGATTTAAGTATTCCAGCCTCGGCAACTAGTGGAACAATAGTAACGCATCCAAGAGATATGAATTTGGAGGAGCTTGAATATCATCTAATCGAATTGGAGACGAAAGAACTTAATACAAGAGGTGTACTAAGGCGATTACTTCAACGCTGTGTACGAGAAGATAAATTAGACCGTGCCCTTGAAATTAAGAAAAAATGTGATGAGTTAAAGGTTCAAGTTAGTCCTGGTATGTTGGCGAGTGTTTTTGATATGTATGTAAAACTGAAACGGCTTGAGGATGCAGAGGATTACCATAATCGGATTAAGAAGACTTTTCCAGGTAAGTTTTGGATTATTATAGTTGCAACTTTTATTTATTTTTTTATAGAAACTGGTTTCATCCTTCCTGACGGATTTCATATGAGTGCATTTTGAAGCTTATACAATTTGTCGTTCACGATATGAAAGAATTAATACCTCTTTTAAGATTTTGATACTCGCCAGTATATCGATTTAAAATCAAATTGTATGTTTCCGATTTGGGAGTCTGTGTTTTTCTACATGGATAATTTAAAATTTTGAAGTACAATATAGGTGCTAGATCTTCTATGAAGAACTTTCCGTAAGTCATATAAATACTTTTATTCTTGAATTTGGCGTGGGCCATAATCGCCTTAAAGTCTTATTGGTGTAAAGGTATAGTGCGGTTCCATGCAATGGTGTATGTTCTTAGCTATATTTGCAATTCCAAAACATTTAAGCTTCCAAATCTAATCATGCACCATTCGTGAGCACAAAGAACTGTAGCGTGATGAACTCCATAGGCAGAATAAAAAAAGAACTGTGTGGAAATTCAATTGAAAAAAAAAACCTTGGTACCTACTCAACATTTTGTTTCTTAAGGAGACATCTATCATGAGTCCTACTTTTTCAATGAACTATACGCAGCAGATTTTGCGGCGTAATTTACTTTCGCTTTAATTGCATTAATTAGGGTACTCTATTTTGTCGGTGGTCTTCAATATGATGAGGCTCTTTCACGTCTACATCTACGCATATTTCGGAACGCAACTGTATAATTACCCTATTTAATACATGAGCTGCTAACAGTCTGGGTCCAAAATTATCTATACTACCCTCAACAGATTCTACAGGTCTAGACAAACTACTTAAAAATAGATTCGCAGAAATTGAATCCCACCCTCTCAAGCTTCTGTTCTGTTTAAAGTAACTGTAACAAAATTGCAATCAATGTATTCGTAATTTCACCATATATTTATTTAATTTTCAGGTTTTCTTCTTGATGAACATAAAATTATCGATTACGCAACACTTTTAATTGAGAACAATCGATATAAGGACGCTAAAGAAATTTTATCAAAACGAGTTAATACAACAAGATTAACCGGAGGAGATTATATTAATAAAAATTTATGGAAACTTCTAACAGAATGCGCCAAAAATTCAGCTGCTCAGCATTCAAACGACGACATCAATACAACAAAAGAACTTTTCAATTTGCTTCAACATCACGGATATTGTCGTACAGAAAATACCTTATTAGGTCCAATTATAAGAGAATACTTGCTACGAAATAACATCAAAGGAGCTGTAATAGAATTTAAAGAAATCACAGAAAAATATCGCAGAACACCGTTACAATTTGAAATTATGTCCCAGTTGATAGCTCTAAGTAACGAACAAGAAACAGACAAATTTCAAATCAGTTCTGTCGAAGCCAAAGAATTGTTACAAGAAGTAATTATAGCCACGAGAAAAATTCATGGATCTGTAAATACCAATAATACTCTTATTATGGCTGTTGCCAATACAGGAACTGAAAATCAACTCAGAAAGTTACTTATAAATCCTGAAATCAGATTGAATTCTGAAACTTTAATAAAAACTTGTGAACATCTTAGCAATGCCGGGAGGATAGATATAATTTTGAAACTTGCCAAAGCTGGCAGAGGTATGGGACATGCGGTGAAGGAGCAAGATTTATATAATATTTTGTTGAATAATTTTGTTAAGGAAAATAATTGTTTATCGGCTTTAGAGCTTTTTGAAAAACTCGAAGCTGATGATGATTTTAAGATTTCGCAGAGTTTTCTTAAGAGTCTAGTTAATTTATTGAAAGTAAATAATATTGAAATACCGACTAGTGTTGCAATTAGAACGCATAATTTATTGTAAGATAAAGAAAAGTTTATTAAAAAAATATTTTGTAGTTTGTTTTTGCTTAGTTTTATCCAAATATGAAATGTGAAAAATATTTTGTAGCGTAAGGCTGAAAAGGATCAACAAGGGATGTGAAAAATATAGGTACACACAACATTCTGATCCTGCTGCACCAAAAGAAGTAAAAGTACAGCTTGGCTGAGAGAAAGAAAACTGCAAGTAAGTAAGTAGACAACCTACACAATTAGCTATATAAACCGTTGGCTGTTTTCATTGATCTGAGGAAATGTAGTGGATATTTAGGGTATCTAATTTAATAAAAAAGCTAATCTGGAAATTAAATTTAATGTAGAAAAAACAGCATTGATTAAAAAATATAAGAACTCTCCTATGTTAAAAAAAGCCAGGAGAACTATTTTCCTTTTAATTATCGCAATTTGCATCTAGCATGTGAAATGCTTCTAAATTAAATAGCTACCTAATTTGTATTTTGATATGCAATATATTAAAATAAAACAAATAATAAAATTTTAAAAAAACCGCCAAATAATTATAGTTCAATGCATGCATAAATCTCATAATAAAATGGATCACAGCTCCAAGTAGTACTAAAATAACTGTAGGGAATTTATTATTTTCAACAAATATTGTCTAATTATTTCTTAATAAAATTAACTTAAAAATATCAATTTTATTAATTTAAAACTCTATTAAATTATGACAAGTGAATCTTTTATTAATAAAATTAAAGATTTCATTTCTACTAGTTGTGCCCAATAAGCTATAAATAAATTGTTTACATAAGAGTGCAATTTCTTTTATTCTGGCAATGACATGATATCATATGTTTATTCCAAACGAAAATTGTTGTGTTGTGTACATACGACGCGGTATGGTGTGGTTTCCAACGTCGCCAGAAAATTAATCAAATCAATTAATAAAACGTGATTTCATTCATCCAGGTGAGTAAAAATCTCCAATTCTACTTAAGTATTATCATTTTAACAAATAAAATCAAGAAATTGATAGCGTAAAAGTGTGCAAATCGTCCATGGAAAATTTCTGTTTTTGGCATAATTTCGCGAGCCAGCATGCAATGCATGCTGCTGTTGTAACCTAGGTTGGGTCCCCGTGTGGTCGGTCATAAGTTAAATTGAAAGATTTTCATACCAAATTAAATGGATGTATTAGAAAATTTCTTAATTCGTGTTGTAAAAATTACGCTGATTACAACAAATTTTGGTATAGAAAATTACGGAAAAAAAATGTTGATTTGGTGCTTTGTGAAATGCTTTTTTTTTTTTTTTTTAGCTTTTTGTTTATTTTTCTTGGTGTGCCTTAACACTAGCTCACGAGAATTGAAATGCGCGCGTCACAAGACTTACACAAAGAAATGTGCATTTGTTTATGCCTATAGTATTTACAGTGGGGCCCCCGGACACACCAGCAAATTTGCAACTTTCGTGTTTGACCCATTTCCTCTAGTTTTAAATTAAAGATCAAATTCGATCTGTGACTTAAAACAGTTTTTCTTAGGAGATACTACAATATCTAGGAGGATTGGTGGTCCTGTTTCTGTGATAATAATTACTAGAGGGTGATTGCCCTCAGACGACAGCATTTTTTTTTTTATTTCTGTGAAAGAAATTCGCCTGATTACCATGTGATTCACCTCATCCCAGACATCAACACATATATATGGAATGGTAATGGAATGGCACTTGCCAGGCAATGCGGCCACTTCAAAATACTGTCCAGTCCGCGTGGCTATAATCTGTTATATGTCTGCTGCTAGGACAGCTAGGCTAAGCCAATAGCTACTGCTTTTAACTTGGTTACACTCGGTTAAAAGTCCACGTCAATTAATAATAATTTTAGTATTAAGTTACTACGGTTCCATAAGGTATCTTATTGTAAAAATCTTTCCAGCTTGATGTGTGAAGATGGAGAGTATCAGACCTGTTGCCTTGCCTGACGTGAGGCACATGGTCCAGTATTTATTGTATGCGCCGTCGTTTTCCTTTTTTTTTTTTGCTTTTCGTTTCGGTCTCACCGGTTCTGCTACTTTGCACTTGTTGAATTTGCTTTCTTCTTTGGAACAGGTACTGGGGCACTTTATTGATGAAGGTTGAACATTTTTAAAGATTTTGGGGCCTGCTTGGATTCAAATACCGAATATAACTAGCCATAAATTAGTCTATCAAAGTGAATTCTTTAAAGGTCTTTGCCTTATACCTAGCATATGTTTTTGATTTTTTTTTTGTCAACAAATCCCTTGTTGAATATAATATACCTATATATGTAAATAAAAAAGAAAATTACGGTTTTTTTTTAAACTGCTGTGTATTCAAAGATAGTTATTTAGATAGGCTCTGAATTACCAAGTGAAAAAACCAAAAGTGCGTTTCTCAATGTTACTATGGGCTGACCCAGGTACATTGAAGGATACGCATATTATTTCACTTTTAAAACTGCTGGGTAATGCTATTGAAATTTCATGAAGTCTACTGTTTAAAGCCTCTGCAGAGAATAACGAGGATTACCCAGGAGTTGAATCCCACCCAGCACAACAATATAATCAGTCAAGAACTAAACTGAAAACAAGTTACTAAAATCATGTGCAGTAAGAATGATCCATTGAATTCGTCGCTCTAAGGGCGACTAGTGACTAGTTATTCTTTTAGCTCAGTAAGTTTTAGAGGGATTTGTCTAAATATTAAATCAGTCAAGAGCTGCGATCTCTTTGGCTGATTAGGTAGTCATAAATAGTTTCGCTTATATTTGTCCTAGAATATCAGCAGTAATGCGCCATTTATGAAAAATAAAATTCAATTTTAGAAGATGGGAAATATTCAAAAGCCTCATTTTCACTTTTATCACCTTCAATATCATTTGAACCCCCCCTGCTGTTCGTTTTCAGGTTGTTTGCAGTTTTAGTTATAAACTCCTCCATTGAAATGAAAATAGGTTTCTTTTCCTTCAAATGAACTTTTTATTTTCGAAAATAGAAATAATTCATAAGATGGCAAATCTGGTTAATAAGGCAAGTTGTATTCATTCGTCAAAAACTGTCTGATAGAAACTGTATTATACGCTGGATAGTGAGAAGAGAATTGATCCATTTCCCTCCATTTCATCTTCGGCACATCGAGAATCTTCGAGTGCATTGAATTCTACTTTGTGTCCAGATCATATTAAAAGATCCATGTCGCGAATTTTTCAATTAAATTTAGTTGTTTAGTTAGTTCCAAAGTGTCTAGAAAAATACTTTTGTAGTTTTCATTTTATTTTGGGGTGAGATTTTGAAAGCACTCCAAAATTATGGTATAGAATTGTATCCTACGGTGGTTCCAATCGAAATCTAGAAGCCAATGATGTTTGGCTAGCAGAAGTAATTCATCTGATAACAACAATTGAGGTCAGGTGCTTAGACGTCAGAGCTTGGATGAAGAAATAAGGTGGGGTGCTTAGACGTAAGGGGACCTATTCTGGAATGACGAAGGGAGTTTCCGTATTCGTTATGCTGTCAAAACCTATTCTTGAAATTCGAATTCGTTATATATTAAACGCAAACCTGCGTTATTTAACGAGTGGTACACATCCGTTTTCATTACGTCAAGCTATGACTGATCTTTTGCCACTATATTTATTCCCCTACTCACTCAAGCAGGTAACTTCCCAAATTGGTTTGTATATTTGTATCTATGGCTGAGTTTTATAGCATTTTATTTTATTTTTCTCTACTGAAGTATTAGTTGTAGTAAGAACAGAGAGAGTCGATCGCAACAGATCTAGAAAGGACAATGTCGTCGAGTGTTTTTAAATAGCCACACCTTGTATGTCTAGATTTGCCCTACTTACCTGAAGTCGATCAATTCTACGTTAGAGCTGAAAGCTGCCACATCTTCCTACAATGCTTGGAAATTTTGAATAATTTAAATTTTCGTATTCTTTTGAATATTCAAACTTTCCAATGCTTTTGAATCTATCCAAAAAAATGGAACTCTTTGAATATGCGAATCTTGGAAAAACTCAGAACTCTTTGAATATTCACGTCTTCGAATCGAATCTTCAAAATAGGCGATTCTTCGAAATTTTGAATTCTTTAAATATTCACATCTCGGTAGAGAATCAATGGTCACTAAGTTATATTAGGTCTGTTTGATGGAAACCCCGGGCTACACCGGGCTAGACTATATTGTTGTTTGAAAAACCTGGGCTACCCCGTGCTTACACTAAAAATTTCTCGGGGTAATAATTTGACAGTTGTTGAAGGAAAGAAATAGAAAAATAGCCAGAGCACATTTTATTTGTATTCACCCATTTTATAAATAACTTTTTACAATTAATTATATTCAGGAGAACTGTTAGAGAAATGTCATTACATTAGATTTACCCGGAGTACGTTCCAAAACATAGCTACAGCTGGCTGCAGCTGACTTCAATCGTTTCAAAACCCAGTAGTCAACTGATTTATGCTAGCTAAGTTGACTTTTGTGCGTTATGAAGTCAGCTGTAGTGAACTGTGGCTATGTTTTGGAATGCACTCCCGGTGTTTTAAAAACTTGTTCGATGAGTGCACAGAACCCCAGGTAAATTTGGGGAAAATTTAAACGGTGTTTTCATCGAACAAACCTATTAGTAGCTGTAGGATATTGGCCTACATTTTCTCTCTCTTTTTTATGTTTTTTCCCTCTTTTATTTAAGAGTACCTATAAGATAGAAGTAAACCTTTTTATAAAAATATCACACCAGCTATCAGCTATCATTTTTATACTCTAGATGAAATCATAGGGTATACTAAGTTTGCCATTCCGTTTGTAACGCACAGAAATAATGCTGGTAGAGCAAAATGGATTGGACACCCAATCATAATAAATGTTAAAAGTTATTTTTATTTTTGCACACGGGCTTTCAAAAATGGACTAAATCAGGCAATCCTTTCTCGGTGTTACCATATAAAAATTTAGGTTTATTACGTATACCGTGAAAACGATCAGTACTAGAAGTTTTTATTGTACCGAAAAGTTGTTTAGAATATGAAATCCTTTGAAATTGGTTATAATCATTTTTACTGTGCGACATAACGTTCTAAAAATATATGCGAAAATCCACTTCAACAATCAAACGGAGAGATGACTATACGTAATTAAATACGGGCATTCATCTAGAGTATCATAAGAATTGGTCTTAGACCAATTCTAAATTTTTTGCTTGATTTTCCATTTAATTGTTTCTTCAACTATAAATATGCATTGAGACTGCTTACTTATTACTATGTTAGATCGCCAAAGTAATTTTCATTTTACACAATTCCGAAAATACAATATCTCCAATAGAAAAAAACTTTCCACCAGTGGAGTAAATTTCTAATTGCAAAGACTTAAATGAATATTTTTAGGGAATTTTTTTCTTTTAATTAGGCATAAAGCGTGAGGAGGAACTGTGACCATATCGCTGTTTCCTGATTTTTTTTTTCTTATACCTAAGACTGGATACTAGCATTCACAATCTACATGACTTAACCACCACACACATTTAAATTTATCACATTTAGTTGTGATAATCTTGTAATGAAATTTTTACGAGATTATTTTTGGCAAATGGAATTTTTTTTTTTATTATTTTATAAGTTCGTGCGTGCGAAATCTAAGAATACGAAAAATATGTCTGCTTCGTCATTTTCAATTTCAATTATTTTCTTTGATAATAGAAATTCGACGAAAGTCCATTGCATTGTGCTTTGTAGCGACTAAACGTCACTGACCGAACGCATGTATGCATGCGCATATGACTTTCAATACCCACTCATTTGGAAGTTTTTGTGCAACGTGTCATAATTACGTACATATAAAAAAATAAAAAACTTTCTGATATAAGAGAGAGAAAAAATTAATCGGGGATGAGAACTGCCACCATATGGCAAGTTTCAATCAAGTCTGCTGCTAGAGACTTGTGTAGCGGATCTATCTATGCTTTTAAAGAGTATACAAAAGGGGGATATAAATTTAATTGAATTATATTTTTGCGCATGCGTAGTGTAAACTAAGTACCCACCCGCCGAGATTAATATCGTAAGTAATAAGCTCATGCGCAGAATCGCAAGGGTAAATTAAATGTATACTTTCATATGGCATACATGCATGCAAACATGTATACTGCGTGTATGTACATATTATAATACAGGAGGAAATTTCATTGCAATATATATTTATTTTCATTTGATCGCGTTTTTAAACGTTTACGAATACAATAACAAAAATTTCTGCTTACTTCTATAATTATATTATTGTACGATGAGAGTAGTAGTAGTAGTAGTAGTAGTGTTGTAGGTATGTTTTTAATTGTGAATTTGCTTCAATGAATTTTCTATTTTTTCTGTTGGTTTTGGTTGCGCGTCTTCTGTAAACATTTCAAAAGTGTTGAGAGAGACCTAAAATGCTTCGTTTTTTGTTTTGTTTTTTTTGATAGCGTATATATGTACAAAATAATCAACGGTGACTGCATAATTCATTAAAATCTCGTTCTAACTTACTAAAGTTGTAACTAAAATGTTTTCGAAAGATTATTATTATTATTTAGAACAGGCGATATTATTACGTAATTTTAGCGTGAATTTCTTGTATGATATTGACGTGGAACTTTTATGAATGTCACGTTGCACTGCAAGTAGGTAGGTACTTGGTGTACATATGTACATATTTATGTATACATAAAGCTTGGAATTTATAGATTGGTTCTTTTCAGGCGTATGAATAAATTTCGAGAATTGAGCTAATCTGATTTTGTGTTTTTTTTTTGTAGGTATGTCTACAGGTCTAGTTTTAATTTAGGCATCCTCTATATACCTATGTATACATATAATATATTATATATATGTATGTATGTATGTATTTTTCCTCACTATTTTCTTCAATTTATTTTGATAATACATAATACGTTTCTTGTATGTTGTTAACTGACATGACATAGAAGTTTTAGAGATTGATTAAGCAAAAATTTGCTATCATAATCCGGTTTATTTTTTTGTCATCACATATATCTCTAGAGGTGTTCTGTAGCCTAATAGTTGTAAAGTTTGGAATAATGTAGTATTATTAACTTTATTTATTCTATTAAAGCCGCCAAATCAAAGGTCAGACAAAGAGCGAAACAATTCGGAGGGGAGATTAACCTCCACTTTTTTGTACATATGTAGGTAAATGAAGGTAATTTCCGCAAAATACTATTATTGTTGATAATAATATTTTTCTAGAAAATTTGTAAAGCTGTGCTATAGTTAGTTTTTATTAGGTGTGTCACTTTTAAGCATATTGAAATCAGAGTTATGTGCTGTAGTTTTCTGTGATTTATGTTCAAAGTTCAACATTGACGCACCGATGTCACATGAAACATTTTTAACACCAAAATATTCAATTAGTTAAGATTAAAATTAACATTAGAAGGGTATCTATACTTTTAGGTGATATATAAGAATAAATGAAATATGCAAACCTGTCAGCACTATATATGTATACGCATGAAAAACTTAAAATTTAATTGGCGACATTACGTTGACGATGTGTGGTAAAATTAGAAAATTTAGTTCTAAATTCGACCTCGATTGCGAAATGTACGGGACACGTTCGTTCACCTTGTAATTGTTAAGTAATAAGAATGTGACATGGTAGCCAGCAGCAGAACTTTTGTTACACACTTTTTTTTTGTGTGTTGCCAGACGTGCAATGTTACAATTTTTGTCTTTTTTTCTTTTTTTTACCTGTCCAAATAAAAAAAATTGTTTTTCATTCGCAAGAAACTAGTATAGAAGTATGTATTTAGTCTTGCTGAAAATTAGTGGGGTAGGGTTTGAATTTTATATTCTAGTACCCATCAAGATGATATTGATGCTGAACTTGGTAAAAAAGTGTAGTTGCCAAAAATGTCTATCAATGCATTGTAGCCTGAGATCCTCAGCCTAGGCAAAGACAGTTACGGCATACAATTTTGTTCAATGTAATTAGTATTTTTTTTCAAGTTCTACAAATGAGATTCGATTAGTAGTATTAGAACATAGGCTGAAAACAGTAGATCTCCCGATTTTGAACGCCAGTTTTCAATTCTTTCCAGATTTTTTTAGTTGTTGCGGTTTACTGTACTATTATCGTTCTTCGGCGAGTACCTAGTCATAGGTCTTTCAATTCGACGTATTCATTGCGAAAATTAGGACCACATTCACATGTTGTTGTTGTAGTTTTCTTTTTCTTTTTTAAATAAAACTGAATCACACGATGTAGGTACTAACTTAACGTTCTTTGAGTAAATAAATAATAAAGCATAAGAGATAGTTGTCAATTCAATAGAATATACTAGGCATGGGTACAACGCGGAGAAGTAGCGAATTTTTTACGGTTTTGATAGGTTTTTCCCAATTTGCCGTATTCATTTGGTCTACTTAAACTCGAAACGCCTACCTCATGAAAGAATTTAAAAGCTCACCGGATGCGAATCGTTTATTGGACCTTCGCCTTTATATCTGGAACAGAATTTAACGCAGACATGTTGCACTTATACCACAATAAACTGAGTGTAATTTCATTTCTAGTTGAAAACTGATAAAATTCTCCATAATGGCTGCGATATCTATGCTCATTCCGCTCATTTAATTGGTTTACCATATCTTAGTATGTATGAACCCATCAATCGCCTGCGCATTGTTGTTAATATTAAGGCTGAGCATTTTGTCGTTGACATTTCCAAGCATGTTTAAAAAAAAAGTCTATATAATACTTAATTTTCTGTTTCCATGTCGCATTGCATGTCATCTCATTCGGTGTTTGGTCTATGTTTAGTTTAACATACTAATACTAACACCGACTAAGTGATGAAACGCATGTATTGTTGAACGTTTATTTATTAAACGTGTCCATGCAGCAAGCTTGTGTTAAGCTGACATTAATGTCTATTTTGACATTAATGTCTATTTTGACATTAATGTCTATTTTGATGGGACTAGTGTTGGGACTTTTCTAGCAGTGCAACACTGAAAATGCTTGGGACAACTTTTATATCAGAAGTGCAACACTAGGTTTGCATTAAACTACCCCTACTTTGCATTGGATTTTTTTCGGCGTTACAAATACGTATTGAAGTTCAATTGTCATCTGCTCTGTCAAAGTGTGTACTGTCACGACAAATTGTGAAATTTTTGAGTTAAATGAATTATAAGATTTTATTTGGGTTATTTTTATAAAATTTAAGAAGGAAGTTGTTTCTATATATCTATAAAGAACAGTTATTACATTTGACAGTTCCGTGTATGTTAATAATAATAAGATATGATAGAAATATATTCGAGAGGCTTTAGCAAAACCCTCGAGAAATACTTCCCAGGTCATGAAACATAAATCTATATGTGTTGTCCAGTTGAGAATTTTTGTTTGGGGAATCGTAGTCATTTGGTTAAGATAAATTTAATATAAATAATCTTGTTAGGAGAGATATAAAAATTTGATTACGTTTGGGAAGATAAGAAAGTAAGCTTAAGTTTATTAGAAGACAATTTTTCTGTATGAATAGTAGTTTAGGGCGCAGGAGCTTTCAAAGTAAACTTTTGTCAGTTTTACGTAAGAATATTGCAAACATTTTAGAATGTTAGGACTAAGTTAGGGCTCCCATGTAGTAGTGAGGGAGTCTGTTTCATGGCTTGGGAAGTTTTCCGATTGGTTTGGCTTCAGTGCTTCGCTCCCAGAAAAAGTGCAACACTGATTTGGTTCCATCGAAACGATACTTGTGTAGTGGCATTGTAGTTGCATTTTGTTCCAGTATTTATAGTTCGAATATTTCTCGGCGACGCTTTTTATTTGTTTCTCTCGATAGAGCAAGTTTTTTTTTAACGAAAATACCAGGGTTAAGCACGTAGTTTCCTTTACGCATATCCTTCAAGTCCTCTCGTTGAGACACAATAGTTTCCCTGATTAGGAATGTTTTTTACCTACTGATGTTTTAGTATTTTAGCAGATTCACTGGCTCAGATACTAACAGAAGAACTATGTGCATTTGATGGAAGCTAAAAAAGTTCTAATTAACAAAAAAAAAAATGTCTTGTACCTATTTGATCTCAATACTTAACCAATATCTACATAAATTTTGTTTAAAGTCCTTTTACAACAGATTATTTAATTTTATTCGCTTTTGCATCATTCCATTTTTGAAATTGTCTAAAATAATTATTATCACTGACACTGCGCGTATCTTTTGACAAGATTATCTAGCGAAACTTGTTTGATGACGTGCTTATGTAAAAGCAACGAAGAAAACATTTTCCTTTCAATTTGCTGAGCGTGGTAGGTATGTATGTATGTCTATGTAATTATTGGCAAGAGAGAATTTTATCAATCTGTAAACTTTCTAGATTAGATATGTTTTTCACATTTGAACATTTATAATTGATGGTAATCTCCCCCTCCGCATGTGTCCATTCTTATTGCTTTTCCGACTTCGACACCCGTTAAGACTACGTCGAAATATATATGAACTTCAAGACAGTAAAGCTAAATTGTATAATTTTTTACTCATTTTTGTATCTGAAATCTATTTGCGGACTACTTGCATGGATTAGTCAGTTTCTTGGTTTTTTGCTTTACAATTATCCGTTTTTATATTAGACCTTTTAAGGCTATTTTATTGTAGCCGCAAGCTTAATTCCTATGGGACAGACAACTTTATATTTTTTAATTTATTTTGTTTTTGCTTGAGCAAGCACCGTGCTAAATTTAACTGCTAATAACAAAGAAGAAGAGGAATGAAGGTGCAAGTCATGAATTTTTCGAGCTTTAATTTGTTTGATACAGAGAAAAAAAAAGAAAAAAAAGGAAATTAACTAACTGTGAAATGAAATTCACTTTGAATATTAAACATTGGCAGCTGTAAATTTTCAATTAAAATTACATATTTAGCAGTAGGTGTATGAAGAGGGTACATACATCATTTGAAAGCTCATGTTGTATAAAAGTGTGATAAATATGCTTCTCAATTGATCGAATAAAAGAAGACACAAATTTTCGGGGATATGTTTTATGATAAATATTTTTGGTTAAAAAAAAAAAAAACTAGAAGGATTTCGCTAGATAGCCCCCTCCGAACATCTAGCCTAACGTCTTAGATTTTTGTGCTAGGCAGCTCATCAGTATGGAGTTCATGATATTATTGTGCGATGAATTAGCCAGATTCTGAAACAAAAAGTGCTAACCATGAAATTGGGTATAGTCAGCACTAGTCACAATATGATGGTGGAGAGGGTCTCCGTGCTTTAGGTATGGTTTTTTCCTCTGTTTTCTGGTTGTTTCTTTTATTACGTCTTTAATAAATTAGTGATTTTCATGTAAAGCATCCGCAGATGGTATCTCTCTATTACTCATCAGGTTCAGCACGATATATGTCAAAAAATGATAGTGAGTCCGATGAAGGCAAGGCACATTACTTTGCACCAGAAGACAAAAGCTTTGACATCTTTGCAGATTTCATCTTATATCAAGCATTTTGTTGTGTCTATATAGACCAGAAGCTCACGACAAGGTTATTACGCGCGCTAGCATTTGCTTAGCTTTGAAGATGACAGTATGAAACCGACGCTAGATGTAGGATAGGTGTTCTGTATGTATGTATATACAGTACATTTAAGATGCATGGTAGAATTGCAAACAAAAAAACTAGTTTGCCTATGTGCTATGGATAATCAGGCTGCTCTAGTGGCTCTTGAATAATTTCTTAATTTTGTGCGGAACGGCTGGGAGGCATTGCATCAGAATAGAGTATCTTTGTGATGGATACCTAGGCTGTGTTAAACTTTTGGCTATAGCCAAATTGGCTTGTGCTCTGGAGGTGAAGCCTAAGTAGCTTGACGTTTGTTTGAGAGCTGGCTATAGCCGGATATAGGCAAAAGTTGAACACATCCCTTATCATCAAGTAAGAGAATACAAAATTAAACCTGCTAGCCAAATCCAGTTCTAGCACTCCTTGTCTTGGACCAGATTTTGCCGTAAGCCTTTTCACTTTAGGGATTGTTGTCATTCATAAAAAAAAAAAATATTCGCAGCATTAGCAATAGCGTAGTTCCTGGTTGAGGTCATTGATATTCCTCTGTGCTTTTTTTTGGCATTTTTTTATTATATTACATAATTAAAAAAAATTACTCAACAGTATCTACAACTGGAATTGTGTTGGAATGTTTTTTTTTTTTTTTTACTCAAAGGGACTTTTCGTGATTGAATATCTTTGAAAAGACAACACTATCACCCTTATTATAGTTGTCGACTCACCGAAGTGACAAGCTCCGCAGTCACTCTCACTTCACTTTTCGTATTGTCGTCGGACGGTGTGACGTGACATTTTTTTTCGAATCATTGTTATCGTTGTCACTTCTTAAAGTGACAGATAGCATCAGGGTATGAGTTGAATTACATTTGTAAACAAAATTGAGGTTTGTGTTATTTCGTGGTATTGTTGTTATTTTTGAAAGTGTTTAAAAGAAAAAAATCATAAACGCGATGTATTTCAGCCCTTTAACTATAAAAGGATTCTTTACCATAAAATCTATCATGACTTCAAATTGTTTTTTTATTGTAATTTTTACACTAAAATTGAAAACAAAAAAAATTAATTTAATTTATAAAAAACTATTGAATTTTATGTTTTTATGAACGACTTAAAATTCCATCATAAAATTTAGCTTTTTTCGCTTGCATTTTCCTTTTCCTTACACACATCCAACATCTGTCACTTCCAAAAATCAAGTGAGTGAAATTGTCACTTAATTATCACTTACATCGACAACAGTAATACGTCCAAAGTCGTATGTTTTTGACAAATGTCACTTTAAACGACAATCATAATACCATTTTTGTGTCGTAATACCATTTCTCACTTAAAGTGACAACGATAATAAGGGTGTATAACTGAGGACTCACTCGTTTCAAGACGAAACCTCAAAATTTAAAGAACTACGCTACAAATTGATTTGGTACCTTCAGATTATTATCTGTTATCAAATTTTAAACGAGGAGATTACGTAAAAACAAAAAATACATTTGCGATTGGTCCTCAAATCGTTTGAGCTTCTTATTTTTAATGTAAATTACTTATATAGCAGTATATGGAAATCGCATCTATATTTTGATAACAAATGTCAATATGAGAACTATGAGTTTCTGCTAAAGAGTAACTCCGTAGAGAGTTTTTGCACATCGAAATTAATGCAAATCGAAAAAAAAAACATTTTTTTTTTCATTGTAAAATCAATTTCTTATGTGTAATGTTATAAATTTGCTTGTTTTATAATTGAAAAAAGTGAAAATATTTACGTATTAGGGGATAAAATTCCGTTCTTCCACCAGAAATGTTTTTTTTCTCGAAAAAAATTTATATCTATATTTTTTAAAATTTTCACTTTTTCAAATATCAATTTTGCCCCACTCTCTCTTATCTCCATTGAATGTCGAAAGATGTGCAGAAAGCTGCATATAAAAAAAAATATATTTCATCCTGAAATGTGGGCTGTTTTCATTTGGGTTATTTGAAACTTCAATCCTGTCCTCGTCACCTCTGTCAACACATCGTTATCTCTCTAATACTCCTTCCATATGCACTTTTCATTTACCCCTTCCAACACACTTCGCATCCGTATTATCTTTCCTTTCTTCCTTTCACAGGAAGCTCCAGCGTAATAAAACTGACCATAAATACATCCTCACAGATTTTATGGAAATTATGAAAGTTGCAAAAAAAAAAAATATATGATTTTCGAAAATTTATTGAAGAAATTTTCGAAATTCGAAATTTTACTACACTAAAATCATATTAGATTACATCTAAAGACAAAAAAGAGAGAGAACGTTGCGTCTAGTATACTTTTTGTATCCAGACGAAGAAAAAATACTGCTAATAACTTGTTTGCGAAACGTCACTCAGTATTTGTTGTGGTTTTTTTTTCATACAGGAACAAGACTCGAGATAGTATTTCTCTTAAATAAAAAATTGTTACTTCGAAATTCTTAAAATTATATTAGAAAAAAAATCTGTTAAAAATACCTGTTTACCTTCTAAAGTAGAAGCGCGCGTTTTAAAGGGGGGGTTTTTTTTTGCTTCTTTATTTTTCATCGTTATCAAAAATATCATTTCAGTTTTACTTAAGGCACGTGTATGTGCTAACAATAAATTTCATAAAAATGTCCTTGAATCATCGCTTTCATAATCTACTTAAATTTTTTGGATTAACATTAATTTTAGGCCACGTTTTCATTTTCATTTCAATTTACCACCCGAGGGGGAGAGAGATAGGGTGTGTGTGTATAATTTCCAATTGCTGCAATTTATGTTTACTTAAAAATTAGCGAATATACGTACATCTCTTGACCCAAATATGTTTAATCTAAAATGCTATTTCTACGCGACTTTGCTGTAAATTAATTGCTTAAACTAAGCACACTCTTCTTCCTCACCTCGTTTTGTGTTTGTTTATAAAGTTTAGCATCGATTTGTGTTGAACATGGTTGTGGTGCTCTCTGGTATGGGTATTGTCTATTTTTTTTTCTAGCAACAGCAACCAGTTATATTCGTGACTTGTTAATTTTATCTTCTGTTATCACATTTTTATTAATTTTTGTTTTTGTACTGTATACAATTACTCTCGATTTTAGATTAGTAATAATGGAATATTGATGACGGAAATAATTATGTTTTTCAACGACCTTGAAGTATAGAAAAGTTCACGCATGTCAGATATTTTTGCAAAGTGTGATTGCATTGGTTGTGATTAATTTAATATATTAAATGCTGAAGAGAAAAAAAATTTATTAAAAGTTATATGAAAACGGGGTGGGGTGTAGGCAAGCTACAGAAATCAATTAACTTGGTTATGTTACCTAGGTAGAGAATAGTAGCCTCTAACGCACTGGATTACTACTTATTGATCAAGAATGTGTTGGAGATCCCTGCAAATAATTATAAAACCAGCAACAAAATCCAGGTTGTTCCTTTAATTTTTATCACCAAACCATCATACTGGGTGTTTTTCTCATTTTCTGGTATGTTTGATAAGTCAATTCAGAATGCAGACTGAAGCGTTAATACTTAAAGCAAGGTCTGTCAGATAGATTTATTTGTGAGGATGGGTTGGGGCTCTTAAATATCTCAAAAAATTATGGTTAATGTGGAATCGTACAATTTTCGAGTCAATCACGCCTAATGATCTTCGTTTGAATCTAAGTATTTCTATGGACAGTACAGGTCACAACAAGTCTTACATATATTCATCTTCGATGGATGATTCATTCCTACGCTAGCCATGCGTACTTGAATGCAGGTCATGTGTTATAGAAATCTCAAGCTTGTACCTTCTCTTTTTCTTAATGTAACGAATCCTGCGCTATGTACATTTTTGTGTGTATAATGCGGTGATTCCTTCGTGGAAACGGATCATTCTGAACATGGTATCAGGACCTTTTAAAATTAAATTTGGATAGTATCAGGAAGCAAGAAAGCATCATAGATAAAGTAGTAATTAAACTTTCGAATGTTTAATGTTGGTAATTCACAAGGGCATACACAAAAGCACAACCGATAGGGAGACAACTGGTGCTTAGTATTTAAAAAAAAAAAAATTAACTTTGTCTTCTTCTTGAATATATGTTCTCAAAGAGAAATTCATTTTAACATTCAAATACACACACTCACATATGTACATTTCTTTTTGCCACAAGAAGGCATTGAAGAATATACTCGTAGATATAAAATCCTGTTATGGGACTAAATAGAGGTTTTTCTTAAATTAAATCTTTTTCTTTTTTTGCTTTTACAGCTAAAATTGTGCTTTGCTTATTAGGATACTTAAAACTCTCAAGTTATGATTGCACTCAAAACGACATCTATAGGATTCTTCTCTTACTAACATCCAAAAACGAAAAAAAAGTCTACATATTTGCTTAAAATCCATTGAGCTCAACGAATCTTCCAGTCCAAAAAGACATTGAGATTGAGTTGTTTTAATCCTCACTGAAAAAACAAGTATCAGTAGTTTATATTCTCTTATAAACGCTCGCGCGGTTGCGTAAGACATTTAAAATCAGAGAATTTTATTCAATGTTATGATACAATTAAAAAAGTAATAGAAGACATTCGATTTTTGTACAGTATTGAAAAACATAAAAAAGAAGATCAATTTTATTCCCACTTCCTGCTTTTTAAGCATCGCATCATATTAATTTCTGGAGCCATCAGCAAATACCCAGGATGTTATGCGCATATTTTGGTGAATGATGGAAGACAACAATTTTGTTAAAACCTCCTCAAGAACTATATAAATGGAGGCAAGTTTGATTAGGAGATTCTTTGTCTACAGTCTATGCCCCGTATGTACATATATCTTAAAACTGTTGCTATGCTAGAAAATGCGTGACATCTAGGAACTTTGACATTTTCACATGTTGGAGAAAAAATCGAAATTGTTAAATTGTTTTTTCAATGGCACGTTTTCTGCTCTGTTGTTAAAATTCATCATCCATACTCTCTTTACCTTATGCTTGACTCTTAAAGTTTAAAATAGGTTCTCAGAGTGTACTAAGGTGATGTGTCAGGATATCATTAGTACCTAAAAAATATCTGGGGTATGGTGAATAGATCGTTAGCGTATTGAAATTTTCTTAATATTATAGCTGGCCCGATACTTTGTTGCTTAATGTCTTAGGTCCTTCTATGTAGAATTGATTGGATTGGTTGCTGCACATGACATGGTTTTGGAAGATTTTCCAAATTATTATTACAGCGAGTTGTCTTTAGAAGTCAGTATACTAGTCCAACTCTCAGAATATGACATGCTCGATGGAGCCCGTATTGTTTGTTTTCAATTTTTTTGTAGATGATGCTTTTAAGGATATTGAAGCAGATGTTTAGCAAAGCGATGATGGGTCAGACGGGAGCTATGCTTAGATGCTGCTAATAAATATAAATATAGCTATTTCTTAGAATAATTACGATCTCCCTGGTGAATTTTGTTGAACTGTCCGTTTTGCCAGGATTTAAAACAATTTTTTTATTTTTTATTTGAATGTCCATGTTCTGGGGGGGGGGGGGGGTGGTATATGTTGCCCAAAAAGTGATTTATCTTTTTGCATTTTTTTGCATAATTTAATAATTGTTCAAAGTTATTTTCAAGGCCCCCCCCTCCCCTTCCTTTAATAATAACAACAACAAAAAAGATTGATATTTACGTCATTTTGTCTTAACTTTTACTTACACCCTTATTGATGTATTCCACTTGGATTCGGTTTAGATTTAAACATGTTTTAGACAGTTTTAAACACGTTTTATTGATCACTGTGTGCATATCTATAACTTTAAGAGTTTGTTTTATTTCGAATAAACATTTGCGAATAATTTGGAATAAATGCTCTGTCGAGTTTGTTATTATTTCGAAACATATGTAAATTTATGTTTCGAGTTGGACCTAGCTTTAGTTCTAGTACATATGTGTGTATGTATTCATGTACTTAAGCTCAGTGTGTATAAAGAATTCGATCTATAAGTAACTGACTTGGAATGTGAATATTGTTTTTCATGCCAAATTAAATTTTTTCTCATGTCTATACATATGTATTTGGAATATATAAAAATACAGGAATATTCCTTATTTCAAATACATTTTTATTATCCACATAAAAGTCTCAGACAGTCTTATTTGGTATTATTGATTAATTTTCATTTTTCTAACCTTAAAAGTGCTTGAAAATACTTAATATACCTACATATACGTAGTATGTATACTTTTCGATCACATAACGCAACGAAGAAAAAAGTTTTTTTCCATTTATATCAATTATGATCTGAGCGCCACATAGGATTATGTAACTCTTGCTCTATACAATAAGAAATAGCAAATAGCAAAAAGCTAAAGTAATCGATTGTAACCTTCGGTCTACCTTGCCGCGGTGATAATTGTTTTTCTCTTCTTACTAAGCAGAGTTACTATACTCACAAGAACACATTGTGTATCATTATGAAATATGCGTGTTTATATGTTACATACGAAAGTATGTACATCAATAGATATGTAAAAAGCATAACACGCCGGAATGACTGTTTGTTTTAAATAATTTAATTTGCATCATCTTGTTGCTGACAATGTGTGTACATATTTTATGACACAGTCTTCTATAGCTGCATCAAATCAGTGACAATCTCACTTCCTGTCTTTGTTATGATAGTCAGTATAGATAATAAGCTAAAACGTTGCTTGACACTGGCATAAACAATTTAACATGTACAAAATGATGAGATTATACACTACTTATTTGATAGTATGTATAGTAGGTCGTATTAAGTGAGCTTCGTTTTCATTTTATTGGCAAAAAAAAAAAAAAAACTAGATCTAGCCGGTGATATATTATGTTCTTATGTAAAAATGTGTGTACATCTGTACACACTTCTTCGACATTAAAACAAATATTACCAGAAGCTCTTTGGTTTTAAAAGAAAAGAAAAGAAAAGAAATAAGGAAAAATTCTCTGCTAAAATAAACACTTTAAATGCCATGCCACGAGAAATAATGATATTCGAATCTACTTAGTGGTATAACACATATAAGTGGAATGTGCGGTGCTGGGTTGTGAATAGTGGTGTACGTAGTGGTTGTGATTTATATTTGCACTTTTATATCAACACAACACACAACCACGCATCAAGTCCATAGCAAGTCTGGTTCTTTTTAAGTGAGACGTCTTACTTATTTTATCTGTTTTATACTATCTTTGCTGTTACAACTTGTCTCGAGTTAAACAGAATTTTATATAGTTACGTTTATCGTTGGCACACAGTGTAGAATTACTAAATTGACAACTGCGCATGACATTGCTTAAGTTGATGTTAGTACATATACTATGTTTCGGTTACGTTGCGTTAAGGCTTCTCAAAAAGTATCTACTACTACTACTACTACTACTACTACTACTACTACTACTCCTCTCATCTATATCAGATTAGTTGAATCTCTTTAAAAAAGCTTTTTCTCTTTTATACTATATATACTATGACTACAATTATTTGTTCACCATAGATGACAATTTTGTAAACAAGAAAATCGCATAGTGATTTTTTTTAAGGCAAAGATACAGATGTTCTTATGGATGCTGCCTCTATAAAGCTTATAGTATAAAGTGTGTATATAATTATATACCTTTTTGGTCAGCCTGCACCTTACACTGTAGAAAAAAAAGCATATTGGAGAGAGGATAAATGGGGAGAGTGGGATATTGATGTCAAAAGTGGGCGCCAGACCTGGACTGGACTAATATTAGGGTTGCTTGCTATAGCTTGAATAGAGAGTATATAAAATTGAAATTATAGTCGCAACTACTGTATTATGATGATGTAAATCATTTAATTCAGAGAGAAAAAAAAAGAGAGTGAATGAATGAATGCCAAGCTCTCGTTACCATGGTTACAATTGATATTCGACAAGTTCTTCGCTTAAGGCTTTTTGTATTTTTGTTTGGGGCTGAAATATGTTGTAGTTGTTGTTGTTATTATTGTCGTCGTTGTCAATTTACATATATCACATTGAATTGAAAGCGTTTCAATGACGTCTGATAAAACTGCGACATTAAGACTAGTTAATTAATATATCACTTGGCTTGTATACAGTAGAGTAGAGAGGAGGGGTTTGGTATCTAGTAAAAAAACTGATTTAGGGGGCATAGTGCGTCAATGCGAGTTAGAAAATATTAGTTAATTGAGAATTGAAAGAAGGAGTGTTCGTATTATACAAAATAATGTATACTTTATATATGAGTTAATTATTTCATGATTAAATACATATTGTTTTCATAATGAGTAAAAAAAAATCTATCTAATACATATGTGTGTATATTAGTAGATCCTCGTTTCTTAAAGGATAAAATATTCTATTTGGAAAGGAGGTTAAATGGTTAGGTACTTATATTATTTTTTATAGGTCAATGACTTACATATATGGAAATCTTAGCTGTGTAAACTATAATGGGTTTATATTATTTGTCGATGATTTTTCAGTAGACTAAAATCTAAAAATGATCTTAACCGTTAACTGCGTTAATATGATGGTCAAAAACAAACCAAGAACAGTTCAGTCTTTGTCTTATAAGGTGCTTTTCCTGCAACTCCGTTAAAAACAAGGACAAGAATTAAGATCTAAACAGTAAATATAAAAGAATCTCTGTTTTGTGATTTTATTTACCTTTTGCACTCTTGCAAAAATCCCAGGAGAACATTGAATAGTCAATCTATCTTCATTCGACATTTTGATGGCGTTTTAACAACTTTTAAGAAAATTATAAAATTGAAATTTTCTTGACAGTGCTGTCAATTTTCCTTGCAAAAATGGTACAGTAACTAAAAACTTCCTGTAAATTCATGCAAAAGAGGAAACTGTGACGTATGCAAAACTCATTTAATTTGTTTTGTTTTTTTTTTGTACGAGAAAGTAAACGAATGGAAAATGTGTAAGTTCATGGAAATGCATTATAATGCATTGTCCCAAAAATGAGTACGCAAGCAGCCTTTGGTGATTAGAGGAATGGTTTTTTTCATTTTTTAAAAATTGTAAAGCTATTAAACAAAATGTAGGCTATAAAAATACAATTTCGGAATTGTTTTATTATTTTTTTGAACTAAAAATAATAAAAATATAAAAAATGAGTGTAAAGTTGCAATTTTAAAAGTGTAAATTTAGTGTTGATTTAATACGTATCAAGCACATACATATATTATTTCACACCTTTTTACACTTCACTTGTGTGATTATGTTGAATACTTATACTCAAAATTACATTCAGATATGAAATTTACTACAAATACCGCCTATATTTATATACCGAAGATTTTTATTAGTACCTACTAAAGAAAATTCATCAAAATACATCTCGGCTTGAACTTTATTCGTCCGTGGGTTTGTCTGTCGTATTTCATGAACCGTAATAGGTAGACATTCGAAATTTTCACAGAGTGTGTATTTCTATTGTCACTATAACAACAAATAATAAAAATAAACTAAAATTAAAAATTAAAGGGGGCTCTCATACAAGAAACGTGATTTTGTGGGCCTTTTTTTCTCGTTTTACTCTCATTCAATATTATTGTCATAAGTAGTCATCAGTAGGCATTATTTTTTTAAATGGCAGCATCAATTTTTTTTTTCAAATGACGTCTACTCTCATTTGAAAAAATAAATAAAAAGTACATAGTGTGACATTTTGGCATTTTTTAAAGATTATTTCTTTTAAATGTTGGCCGTAACTGCAGCTGCATGGTCCATTCTGAAGGTCCAATATTCGATAACATGCTCGAGCATTTCGGGTGGTATTTGGCTAATGACACGAATAATGTTGGCCCTCCAATTTTTGAATCATATTCGGCTTATCCATGTAGACTTTGGACTTAACGTAGCCCCAAAGGAAAAAGTCTAGAGGTGTGATATCACATAATCTAAGCGGCAAATTCACCAGTCCGAAGCGTGAAATTAACTATGTTCACCGAATTGTGCTCGCAATAAAGCCATGGTTACACGGGTTATGTTGCAAATAGCGCCATCTTTCTAGAATCAAATGTCGTCCTAATCACGGGCTTTAATTTCAGAAAGCAAATATGCCGCTATCATACTGCGATAAGGGGCGTTATTCATAGTTACGTTCCGGCCGAACTCATCTTTAAAAAATATGGAGCATGATTCCATCAGTCCATAAACAACACCAAACCGTTATTTTGTATGGATGTAATGACAGCTCTTGAACCTCTTCGGGTTGCTTTTCAGCCCAAATACGACAATTTTGCTTATTGCCAGAAATGGGCCTGATGGTGAACAAAATTTTCTACAGCCCAAAGATAGAAACGATAACGGAGGGTCGGTAAGATACACCAAGTTGTTGCATACGACAAGTCAAGCTGTTGAGAACGGCACCGAATCGATTCATCACGATCATCGCGTACACTATCAACTAGCGCCGCTATATTTTCTTCAATTCGTACTGGATGTGGTCTATTTGGTGGCGTATTATCCAATAATGGAAATTGAGTTTAAAATTTTTCAATGGTATAGTGCAAAACTCAAAAACCTATGTGCTGGCTTAGGCAGAAATCACCACTACGAATAGAGAAGCAATGATGGTAGGGCGATTATGTGGACCATAAGTTTCTCTAATGGCACGAAACTCAATCCTCGTAGAATAATGCAGCTGAATAATTTGTAGAGCTGTGTCGGACTAAGTCTTTCCATGATGAAATGTCAATCAATACTGAACAAAAATACCATGCCAATTTGATATGACTCACTCGTGGTCTGTCATAAAATTTCACATTGAAAAAAGTACCTCTAAATAAACCACCCATTATATCCAGCCAAGGATAAAACCCGTAGAATAACCGGAATGATTTGCATAAGTTGTGAGTTTATTAGATCTTATATTATAAGATTGTTTCAATATAAACTAAACTTTCGAAATTGGATACGTACTTTTATAAAATATTTTTCCTTTTCTATAGCATTCTTTTAATACAATTTTATTTATTCCTCAGAATGATGTAACTTCTGCAACATGGTACTATATCTATTATATGAGCCATGGCATCGTATGCATATCTCACCTACATATCTGGCAAATGAAATTACTTTACGATGCTACTACTACTAAAAGTCGTATGACATTCCTTGACTTGTCCTAAATAAATAAATTCAAGTCTCTCTTTTTATCTGTCCAATCTATTTCTCATCATCTCAGTTGGTATTATACTATCTACAAATTTGTTAATATTGTTCTTCTTCATTGTGGGACAAAAGGAATAATATGCGCGCACGCATGATAACTTATAATATGTAGGAAGGAGAACGCCATTTTTTTTTTAATTCTTTGATGCATTTGTGTTCAACAACATACATTATAATACGCTACGCAATGTAACATCACACGCTCGATTGCTCGCTGTAAAAAGTTTTTTAGAGTAGCATCTCTACTAGTATAAAGGTACTAAGTGGTTTATAAATATAAATTGCTCAACATACAGCGTACAGTTTATGTATAATAATAATTATAATAATATTTAGTACATATATGAAAAAGAAGAAATAATGACGTGTGCTTTATTTAGCGGTGTTTTATTGTACTCGCGCTTATACCGGCTTCCTACATATGTACATACCTAGATAGACTCGATGATTTTCTTATCATCATCATGCATTCTAAGTTATAGTCACAAACGCAAACTTGTCCGCGCATGCCCAACCGATTTAACACTGGTTTCGTTGTACCTATATATATATATATATGATATTTTTATAATAGAGACTTGCTTGCAATCGCGAAGCGCGAACTATCGTACTTATATCTCTTGCCGTATGGGTGTGTGTTGTTTGTTACGGTGCGGTGACAATCGTTCTCTTTTTGCCTTCTTCTCTTTTAGGACTATAATATATATTTACATATATACATATACATGTATGTAATAAGTTAGTAAACACCAAGGAGGAGACAACGACGACAACACTTTTTCATGTATTATAATTTGTACACGCGAATGTTATTTTAAGTTTATTGTCCAACCGAACGCTTTTTATCTGACTCCACACAATATACGTAAACCAAAAATTTATGCGATATAATTATTGTAATTTTGATTACTTGAATAATAGGCGTTCTTTGAGCTATATAGTAAACGAAATTGATTTCTTAATAAAAATCTTGTGTGGAATTTTTCATATGTAAAATACATAAATAATAATAAAACAAGAAACTATAGTGGAATTTTTTTTTTTTTTAAGAAAAGTGTGCTTCTTATACTTATTATAACAAAATTTCTTATGTAAAAAAAAGTGTTCTAATCAGGTACCGATATACCTACACCTATATTTAATTTGACAAAAAACACGTGTCGCAATAAAATAAAAAAGTCCTGGTGATTATTAAACGTGTCACTATACGTCAGTTTTTAATTGTGGACATATTTTTATAATTATTAAAATTCTTGGTAAGAATAGATCTAGATCTAACTAAATCTTTGTCAATGTTTTTATTTGTTTATTTTCATATCTATAGATATAACAAAAATATATATAATGTTGTTAAACTCTGACCTAGTTCTTAGATAATCAAAATTCTTCCACTATAGAAATATATATATATATATATACATATGTATATATGATATCTGAAACGCATGCTCTTCAATAGTCATCAGTTCAGTTTAGTAACAAACCAATTCAATCAAAAAAACACTTGTAGAGTAGTAGATACATTACAAACAGGTCACTTACAGAAGCAAATAATGATAGATGGGCAATGGTACCTATATCCTACCCCCCTATATTATTAGATGTGAGAGAAAGAAAAAAGAAAATAAATGAAATAGTTTTGTTGAAATTGAAAATACGCTATTACGCGTCTTTGTCGTCGTCGTCTTCTTCTTCTTTAATTTCACGTGGTCATGACTTTAAACGGCATAGTTCACTTTTACATGCGCGCACCCTACTCTACACAATAATATAATATATCTATTTTCGAAAATGAGATTACGCAAAACGATCTAAAGTGTCTAGAGAGATTAGAATGCTTTTCATTTATTTTCTATAACTTAGTATAAACTTTACTTTTGCTAATTAATCTCTCATTCCTCTTAACTAAAATAAATATACACGAAAAAAACTAGAAAAACAAATTTATTTATATGTATATGTAGGCTTTAGCTGTCAGTTAGCCTTGTATGTATGAATATTTTTTTTTTGCGTGTATAGATATATTTTTAAAGAGATTGGCCTCGTATAGAGATGAAATGTTTGCTAATTTTGTTGTTTTGTATCAGTTAAAAGTCACATGCGCATGTTTCTATTATTCTATACCTACATACATATACATATCTATTCGACTAGAAAGCTTTATTGATTTTTTATTATTATTATTATTTATTTTATATTAATTGACTTTGAAAATGTTTTGTTTAAGCAAATGCTTTTTGTTCTTGTTGTTTTATTCTGTTTTTCTTATTTTTTGTGTTATTCATTAGATATGTGTTAGTTGTTTATTAAAAGTTTACCTAAAGATAATTCCAGTTTTTTTTTTAATATTTTGCTACAACTCTCACATTTTATTATTATTTTTTATTTGATTATGGCAATGAGTGTGTATTTAAATACAACATGAATGCAGGTCAATAGAATATCATATCCTTTCTTCTTAGATGTATTTAACTGAAGAATTTTTAAAATTATAAAAAGGCTTAAGATTAAAATTCTTATAAATCTGTCTATGAATGATGTTTTTGTATGCTCTTTGTGTCAGAGAGAATATATTGTTGCCAGCGTGACTTTGTTCGTTATTCAAAACACAATCAGGTCTACCGGAGAATTCGATTCGATCTAGATTCGTTCGAATCAAGGTTTTTCATATAGCATTTTTCACTAGTAAAATTAATCGCCTCGAATATTACTTCAGCGTCAATCAAAAATTACCCGCAATTGCTGTTTATTAATTTTGGAAAAACTTCGATTCAATTATATTAAACAGTAGAAAATGGTCCTTAAGATTCGATATAGATTTGATCGAATTGAATTTCCCGGTAGGCCTGAATATTTCAAATATAATTCACCACAAGGTATCTTTATTTTCACTATACTGTTTATAAAATTCACAAGCAATTATCAATTAACTCTACTTTAATTATCGCTAGTACTGTAAAATTATTGCAATCCAATAAGTCAAGTCTGATTGCCTTCAGCAATCCAATAAAAATAAATTTGCCTTTTATATATTTACAACTGTAAACACTACACTGTCTAAGACAAGACTAAAGCTGGAAACACAATGCGACGGCCATCAGCGTTCATCAGCTCAGATTTCATTCTATTCTATTATCAGATATAGGCATAGTTTGAAATTTGAGCTGATGAACTCTGATGACCGTAGCGTTGTGTCTCTAGCCTAACCTCCTGGCGGTCGGTGACAAGTGCCGTATTTATATTCTACAAATTCTCCAGAACCTTCCCAATGATTCCCATTCCAGAAATATCGATTCTCCGAACCTTCAGTTGTTTACTCTCAGTATCTTATTACTCATCTTATGAAAACTTTCCATTTCCAATAGATGTCTCTTGTCTCTCTTTGTTGCACGTGTAACAATATACCTTACGATTTATTTCTATGTACGGTTTTGGGTTGGAATGAAAACCAAATTCAGGAGATAGCCTATTCAGATCTAGCTAGTTAATTAGTTTTTGATATATAAGGGGAAAGAAACTCATAATATGAATCATATAGTAGATACACAAACCACGAAACGGTGTTATTTTTGTTACTTCAGAATTTCGATTCCCAGGTTCCGGGGACAGACTTGCGATTTCCAATTGAGATATTTATATTGCAATTATGTCATACTGCAATAATAGAATTCAGAGACACACTTGCGATTTCAAATTGAGATATTGATATTGCAATAATAGAATTTCAGAGACACACTCTCTGTTTACAATACTGAGAATTAAATAGAGAACTTACTTTTGATTTCTCATTTGACTTAAGAAACCGCGCACGTACAAAATGCGAGCAAATATTGTGAAATTACTTGTCTATATGGAAAATAAAAACGAAAGAGACACTTCAATTTGAAAAGAGTGTCAAATATGTTATTAAATGTCAGAAAAATTTGCAGCGAACATTGCAGTATAAAATTCGATTCTAAAAGATTCGTGTATGTATTAAATAATTATGGTTTATAACTAGGGTCAGATGGAAATAAACTTTCTATGCAGCAAAATTTTTCGCAATTTCTATATTCAGTTCCAATGTTCTACACACTGAGTGTGTACAGAATTGTTTTTCAGTATATAGACACACACTTGCGGTTTAGTGCAAACTGCAATATTGAAACCACAAGGCTGTCCTCCGGTATAAGATTATCTTTTGGAGCTAAGTATAGATAGAGGTCGAAAGGCAACTTCTTATAATTTTAATTTTTCATTAATTTTGCTCCTATTTTGAGCCTTGTGACGCATGAGAAACTTCCAAAATAGCAAAATTAATGAAAGATTAAAATTATGAAGAGTAAGAAGCTGCATAATCAGAAAAAGTTTTAAATATCAATTGAAAGGTGACATTTGAGTATTTTTTGTGAGAAAGCTGAAGCTGTAAAGATTTAAAAAATGAATATTTTTAAATTTTTTTTACTATAATGTCTTAGAAATCCAGAAAATATGTTAGACATTTTGATGTCTCTCTAAACTATCTTTATATAGGTATAGGGTGCTTAATACGACGAAAGTTACACCCGAATTGAACAGAACATCTACAGCTTATGATTTTTGGAATTACGTAAATCCATTTAATATTAAAGTTTTAATTTAAAAACAAGTTTTATCGATTGTTGAAAATTTTTCTATTGAATATTATGCCTCATGTGACTTACAGTTTGGAAACTTCTTATGCTAATTATACCCAGTTCCATATTTCTTGGCAGACATAGTGGCCGTGCTTTTAGTGTTAAGTTCATCATAATTTTTAGTTTAAATTTAAGCGTGATTACTTGAACTTTAAGGTTCGCTCTAATTAATCACATACTACAATGTACCAAATGTGTTAAGTAGATAGGGAAATACTTGGGCTTTTTCCGTAATTAAAGGGAAAATTCCACTTTTCGAGCTAGTTTTTATCGCAAACAACTACATTTTGGAAGATGAGGTGGTAAAATTTTTAGATTTTGTGTATAAGTTACATAATTAATAAGTATTTACGTGTTATTTATATTAAAAAGAAAAAGAAAGTCAAGGTTCAGATGCCAAAAGATCCGTGTGCAGATTGCGCTCATTGGGATGTTGGGAGGACGGCTGGACTGGCTCTTCTCATTGCTCTGTGGCGTATGGACTGGACCTGGAAAAGCCTCTGGCTAGTATGCCACGTGATGCGATGGTACTAGAGCTTCGTTTTGGGCGTCGCTTCTCTGTGAAGGTGTCCCTTCAATGGGTTCTTGGTCACATTGGGATCATGGGAAATGAAAGGATTGACCTTTTAGTTAGGGCTGGTTCTCATTCTCCGTTCCTCGGACCGGTACTCGCCGTAGGCGTTGCCACCTCGAGTATCGGGTCTCGCATCAAAGTGGATGTTCATAGGAAGCATCAGCAGAGATGGGAGAACCTGAGTACTTGTAGGTGCACAAAACTGTTTCTTGATGGGCCCAATAGGAATATCTCCGATTTTCTCATGGAGCTCGGAAGGAAACAATGTAGAACTGTGGTTGGCATCATCACCGGCCACAGCACACTTCACGCTCATCTAACAAGGATGGGAGTTGTTGACAGGCCTGAGTGTCTGTCCTGCCTGGAAAAGGAGAGCCTGAGACAACCGAACACTTTTTCTGTGCGTGTCCGGCCTTCGACCCGAGCAGACTGGATACTCTTAGGTCTGCCCTTCTTCCCTTTTTGTTGTGGGGGGGGGGCGATTCTAGAGCTAGACGAACAAAGTTATCATATAATCTTTGTGAAGCTTTCGAATGAAATGTTAATATGGAATAGAAAAAAGCATATACATTATGTAACGGATTTTTTGTTCGAAATTGAAATTCGAAAATACTGTTAATTTGATCTTAAATTCGAAAATGTTTATTAAAACCTTTTGTGATTATTATAAAAATAATAAACAAAATACCCATTTTGAGGTAGTTCAATCGCAAAAAAAAAATCGTATTTTGTAATACGAAAATCCCCCTCTCCTCTCCCTTTACTCTCTTTACCTTCACTCTAGCCTCTTCACTCCTCACTCTAGATTAGATTAGATTTGAGGAGGGGGTGTACAGGCGAAGAGCTTCGCATTTACTGCGACCTGAAACATCACTGTTCAATTTACTGTCTTTCTATGTTTAGGCCGTTAATAAAGTCCAGAATCATTTTGGTATTGAGATTCCACGCGTAGTTTGGTGGAGGGAAGCTATGTTCGTGATAGCGTAATCTCTGACTGACCAATGCTTGCAGAGCAGGTTCTCTGAGATTTCATGAGCATCCTGACAGAAGCGGTAGAATAAAGTCTCCACCAAATCTATCTTGTTTAGGTGATACCGCAAGGAGTAGTGGTCTGAGAAGGACTCTGTGATCATTTTAATCTCTGTTCTCCTATGGTGTAGAAGTTATTTTTGTTTTTCCCCAGATTTGTTGGGTAAAGTTTTTTGCCTGACGAAGAAGTCATTGTAGCCTTTCCCAATAAAGTGATTTTTGTTTTTTCTCCCAGTTATTAGAGTAGCTTTGTGGTAGCATTTTGAAGTATATACCACAAAATGGGTGTGGTCCGACAATGGAAGTTTCCGCTCATCTTTTGGCTAAGCCGTCAGCAATTTCATTGCTTTTATTGTACTTTCGCCTTGATAAATTTTTAAGCGTTTGCAGACACTTCCAGATTATCTTTGACTTACTCCCTTCACTCCTTACTCTATCCTCTTCACTTCTTCATCTATTCTATTCTCTTCACTCCTCATTTCACTCTATTCCTGACACCTCTTCTCTCTCCTTCCTTACACCTCTTGTACTCCTTCCTCATACCTCTTTTACTCCTTCCGCATACCTCTTTTACTCCTTCCTCATACCTCATTTACTCCTTCCTCATACCTCTTTTACTCCTTCCGCATACCTCTTTTACTCCTTCCTCATACCTCTTTTACTCCTTCACTCCTCTTCTACTCCTTACTCACACCTCTTCTACTTACACTTCTTATACTCCTTTCTTGATCCGCTCTCCACTTCCTCTTTCTAACTTTCTGTACCTCTTTTCTTCTCTTTATGCCTATTGTCTATGTTTTTGACTCTGATCCACCCCCCCCCCCCCCTATTTTTGAATATTGTTCAAAATATTCATGTAAATATTACAAACTTCCAAAATGAGTTTAATTTGTCCAGGAAAATTTTGTTATTAATATTCCGAACAAATCTAAAAATGCTCTTCATTATCAGCCACTTTACTTAGGCGCCAGCCAGTAAAATCACAATATTTAACCAATGCAATAAGTCTCCACCATGAACAAACACGGACCAAACAAAAAAACTTCGCAATAAAAATCTGAAATTAATTCACACCGTTGCGTTGTTCATTGTGCGTTTTGCGTTCTTCACAAATTAAACATTGAGAAATTTTTACACAAGTTCCCACTTATAATCAGGGCCAATGATAACTGCGACTGGCGCTTCCTTTATGACGGGTTTTGTGATATTATTTTTTTGTTTTTTTTTTTAATCTTTTCAGTTTTGTGCGATTCTATAACAAAACAAATCTTTTTGCCTTCTTTTCTTTTCTTTTTTATATACATATTTGCACTTGTTAAATTTGAAAAATAGCGTGTGTGCAATTAATGTGATTTTGGTTAGAAAAAAAAAAATTAAATTCCTGACTATCTTGATTATATTAGTATTTAGTACATGTATAAGCTTCATATTCAAGTACATATATATGTGAACAAATTTTCAAATATCAAAAGTATGAAGATGGTAACACTTATTGATAGAGTAAAAAAAAGCTTTTAAATATAATTTTCAAGGTAAAAAGAGACATTTTTTCTACTCTGAAATAAACACAAAATACAATTCCGTTGGTGTTTGGGTTGGTTGGTATCTCTTCATTCTCTCTATTTCTATGATGTTGCGGTGCTGTATACTCGGAATTACTCATTTTATTAAGCTTTTGCGGTGTTGTATACAACAAAATCTCAGCAAAATTTACTCGAGCACACTCTGTATGTAGGTTTATAGTCTAGGTATAAACTCTTCTTACGTACCTTGAGTTGAGGAGCCTCCTCAATTAATTCGTTGTCATTAGTTTATATTTCCCGTAATACGCGAATTGAAGCTTTTTTCGCTTTCTGCTACTAAGTAAAAAGAAAAAAAATAAAATACACAAATAAATCGTCGTCATTTATTTTTTTTATTTGTTTTTTTTTCTCATAATATTTTTTTATTTTACCTTACACTACGGATGTAGGTTACGTTAAAAATAATTAACAATAAGACAAGACGGTTATACTTATTAAATAAAAAAAAAAACAAAAAAAAAGTGCGTTATATTAAACTTCTCTACAGCTTGTAGGTACCTAGATCAGTTTTTTGTTGTTTTCTGAACAATTTCAGAACATCGTGGATACCCTCATATCCTGTGTATATTGTGTATCGAGTGTGACTGTTTTTTTTTTAATTTTAATAGTGAATAAGTGATTTATTAATAAAAACAACAACAACAAGTTAAATCGACCTTTAAAAAAAACAGCTTCTTCTCTATGTAATGTCATCAGCGTGTGATAAGTGGGTTAATTTCCAGTGATAAGACGAGTTTAGATAAAAAAAAAATACAACTTTTAAGGAGAAAAGAGAAGAGAAAGTCACAGGGAGTACATTCTATTATTTAGTTAACGACAAAGCTGCTCAACTATTGCAAAAAAAAGAAAAGAAAAAATACATAAACAAAAAAAAAAATTGCGTGAATATTTTATTAAGTGTGTGATTAAATGCGCGTGCCAAGAGGAGATTATCTCAATCTTTTTGAGAATATTGAGTAACGCAAGTGTTTACACAATCACTACATACACACATATATATATATATATGTATACATATGCATGTACATATATAACATTGGACAAGTGGATTTAAAAAAACAAAAATGATCGCTATTTTTTAGTGTAATAATTAAAATATTCAAAAAATTTGGGATAATTTGAGACAGATTATTAAAATTCCTTGCAAAAACTCACTTCCTCTCGCTGTCTGTCTGTCTGTCTCTCTCTCCCTTCCTCTCTCGAGTGCAACGTTTACTCTCTCTTAAATATCAATTTCTTCTTCTTGTTATTTTGTTGTTGTTAAATGCATCAAACAAAATACTATTGCATCAACAACAACAACAACTACACAATCGCTGTCGTCACTGTGAGGCTATCAGCAAACATTTCAGATAGGAATAGTAGGACGACACAGGCATTTTTTTCATCATGCGTATGTAAGTAATGTTTCAGAGAAAGAAAAAAAAACAGTAAAATCTTCTTGAGTTTATTTTTAAGATATTTCCTTCTTTACTTTATTTTTTTTATTTTTTATTATTATTAATTATTATTAACTACATTCTATTGTGACAATTTGTTGTTGTTTTTTTTTCGTTAACGTGGAAGGGAGTCTCGATAAAAAAAAATTATGCTTTTGTTGCTAAGCTCTCTAATTATTATTTTTATAATTAGATGAATTTTTTTTTTTTTTAAGTGCTATCGAACTATTTGTTTTTCTTGTAAAAATATGCATTTGTTTTTTTTTTATGATGATATAATGTCTATGACATCATTGTGTAAAAAAAAAAAACTTACATTCTCAAATTTCGATTTATGTGTATATTTGATGGTCCACATGGCTCTAGATGTTGACTGCGCCTACAGTATAATTTTTCTCTCATATAACACGAAAAGTAATTTTTTTCCTAATATCACGTGTAAAAAGATACGTTTTTCTCTATGCCTGTGTCAGATTGAATATTGGATGCTGCTGATGCATTTCTCAGGAGTCGTCGTCTAGTTGTCGGGAGCTTTATACACCCACTTTTGTTTTATACATACATTATATGTATGTAGGTACAACTATTTTCATGACAAGTTTATAGATTTTTTTTTTTAATTTTTGTTGTTGTTTGCTCTTATGGGATGGGATATGGGCATCACGAGGAATATGATGATGATGCTGATAAAATGATACTTGTGAAATTGTATTTAAATGAAACTTAAAATAATTTCATCATTTTCAATAACACAAATTTTCTGCCAAATTGTTTAGGTTCAATTAAGTATGTTTGAAAAAAAAAAAAAACCAAAAGGTCTTAGGGGTGCGACAAAAAATTTACATTTAGTACGAACAGAGCTTTTTGTTTTGTGCAAAGTGTCTTAAGTTTTTGGATGTTCTGTTGATTGTTATTTACGTGATTCATTCAATCTTGTACTGATCGAAATCATTCATCATCAAATGTTACTACGCACATTATAAGAAATCTTAAAATAAAGTGATTATATCTTCCATTATATTTTTTTGACTTAAGTAAAGACTTTTTTCACTGGAATATACTTTTCTCTTAACATCTCCCATTCACCTTTACAAACTCTTTGACAACAAATTTTGTTTTTTGTATTTTGTAAATTGATAATGTAATGCGTAGTTATGTATGTATGTTCTCAATGTAAAATATTTTAAAAACAATAGAATAAATAGCCTATAAACGAACCAAATAAATGTCCTCCCAATATCTTTCTAAAGGCCTAAATTCTGGTATATTAAAGGGTTTATCACTTTTTGGGATAACGTTGACAAGATTGCTTCAAAATCTTTGAAAGTTTTTAGAAACGTAGTATGATATCACAAGCTGTTTCCAAAATTTGTGAATCCAGTGTAGGAGTTAATGAAAGGCAAGAATATTTTCTTCAGACACTCCCTATTGCAAATTAAAAAAATAAAATAAAAAATAACAATGATTTCCTTCCATCAAAAGATTTTTTGGCAAGAAAAAAGTGCTTAGATGACTTAAATTTTGATCTGAATTCGGTCTAAAAAGTTTGTTGTGTGCTTATTGATAAAAGGTATTGAAAAAAAATGTCAAAACATTCCACACATACTTCAATTTTGAAAGGTTTGGCTTTTTGACATTGTTTTTTTCTAATTTTTTAATGGGTTTCTCACAGTTTTCACAAATCGAAAAAAATAGTTGTATTTTCATCCGTGCGATCAGAAAAAATCATTAAAAAAATGGATTAATACGCAAAAATTTTCGACTTAACGAACTGTGCTTGGAAAAACTAAACGTGGATTACATAGTTCCATCAAGTACCAGCCACCAAAGAGGACACCCTGAACCCCGCCATTGCCTTAGTCTCTTCCTAGACTCTTATCTAAATTGTACATAACATGTTGCTTGGGAGCAACTCTTGCAACTGTAAATGGATCTTTAGTAATTTACGATTTGGAGAAAAACCATTCTGTATGAATATCTGGTGAGCAGAAAGATTAATGATCATTGAATATCGCACAATTTAACTGAAGCGCAAAAGATGGTGCGTAAGTTGACTGAAAAAAAAATGCTCAAAGAAATCAATCAAGCGTGAAACAGAGTGCTGGCTTTTCCAACCTGACCGGCCTCACCAATCTTGACAGTTCTGTAGAATATATATTATCAGGTTATCTAGCTCCCAATGACAAAGCTGGTGACACTGGCCAGGTTTAGGTTGAACTCGTGTAGGTCTACTTTCTACTCTGTTGAAACTTTGTCAGCTTTGACAGTTAATTTTTGTTTTCATTTGATGCCAGCGTTGTTTACGGAAAAAAGTTTGTTTTGTTGTAGTAAATTATTACAAAATAATTTGAATTTTCAAGCCAACAGCCCAATTAACCGCTATCATACAGAACTTGTCAAAGTTCGTATTTTGAGTTGCAAAAGTTTGCAGGGCTTACCAGGTTGAAGTTCTTAAAGTCTTTCTGAGGTCGAGGTTCGAAAGGCTAAGGGCTTACTAGGTTGAAGTTCTTAAAGTCTTTCTGAGGTCGAGGCTCGAGAGGCTAGCACTATGTTTCACACACTTCAAGGTCGGGCAAAAGTAGCATTTGCCATTGTGACACAGGTGGTGAAAGTTTTGACACATCTGTCCTATATCCTATAGTACGTACCTGATACCTTGGCCCTTATTGTAATCGTCACCTCAATTCAAGTGACACACGACTATGTAATTTTAGATTTCCTTTTTATGGTTTTTCTTATACTTATGTTGTATAAAAAATTATTTTGTAATTCTTCTGGAAATAAATAGAAAACTTTCGCCTTTTGTCTCCCTTTTAACAATTAATTAATATGTTAAATAGCTCTAACTATATATGTATGTATATAGAGGACAAACTTTGATCCTCTAAAATTTAGATTTTGAACGATTTCAATTTTTCTATGATCAAAGTTGTAAAGGTCATTGACATAATCTCTTTAAATACGTATTAATTTCCACACAAAATTAGAAAAAAAAATTCATAATCTCTCTTTTACTAGATCAAATTTCATGCCTTTCCTCATAATGTTTCCGAAATAAAATTGTTAAAACTTGTGTATCAAATTATCTATTATACCACCTAAATCTAAATAAGGTATGATTAAAAAAAAAATCATTTGTCTCCTCCCATTCATCTTATGTGCTGGTTTTCTTGACACATAAAATTTTTAAACAAAGCTGCATAACTTAAATAGTAGCTGCTCCCCCTTAGGAATCAACTCTAAAAAAACATCCAAACAAACAGACAAATGAATTGTAGAATAAGAATTGAACAAAAAACAATTGTACAAGATTTTCTTCTATGTGATTTTGTGAATGTAACGATCTTAAAATAACATGTCGAGTTAAATTTATTTTTTCCTGTTTGTTTTTATTTATAGAGAGGCGACATTTGAGTGTGGAAAATCATTTGCGGAGAGAAGTAGCTGGTATTAGCTTAGAATTCTTGTATATTATGGTTACACTATTATTGTAAATGTATAGTGTATTACACCAGCGCATGCCTAATATTGAAATTTAGTACTGAGAAATTGATGCTTTAAATATTTTAAGTATTTTAACTTAATTTATACACTCACTATAGATATACTATAGCAAATTCTTTTAACTATGTATGTCAGCGTGTGAGAGGTCGAAGACTGTTGAAAATTCTTCATTTTTAAATTGTACTCATGATGAAATTCGGTTTTTATAAAAATTTATTTCAATATTTTTGATTGTTACGAAAAATATTTTATATAATGTGGCTGCTTGTTATGTTAGGTTTTTGTTTTTATTTAAAAGAATTTTCATTTTGAAAATTAATTTTTTACTCCATATTAAATTAAATGACGTAACTTGGAACAATACTATATTATCATTGGAGTACCGCAAGGCTCATATCTCTGTCCGTAGTTGTTTTTATCTTTTAGTCTTGGCGATGAAAAGTAAAATTGTTTTTTTTTGTACTGAGCAACAGAACATTCAAAATTTCTAGTTACAAAAAAAAATCCTCTGGAGTTTTCTCAATAATCCGTCGGCTTCATGCTTTTTTTTTTGCTTAGCTTCCAACGATCCGTTGATCGATTTTCACTGCTGCTTGTATATAATATTTTCAACACAATATTCTTCAAAAGTCGTCTCTTATATTTTTGCAAGCGGTACGTCTCTAATTCGGATCCTGGGTTGTACTCGAAGGCTCGCAAAAAAAATGCTCAAACTTGAATCTTTGTTACTCGTGTATGGCAAATCCATCTACCTTTTTTGTTTTATTTTTTCTGTTTTTGGTTCGTACAAGGTGCGGGTACTAAAACAAACATAGGAAAAGAAAAATTGTTTTATTTCATTCACTTTGATTAGTATTATAAATATAAGAAATTAAAAAATATTATGGGTAATAGAATAGTACGCTTTTCTTAATAACTGAAATTTCTTTGAATGATGCGACCGTCGTTTAGTGAATTTTCATAAACGTTCAGCACTCGTAACGATTTAAAAGATTGGAACTTCTCTAATTATTTCAGCAATTTCGAAAACAAAATACTCATTGGTCTGTTGAAAAAAGTCATTGGGAGCCCCCCTCGGAAGAACTAGTTTTGACTATGCGCAACACAAAAAGATTCAAATTGTGTACCAAATATTTGTAGGTTAGGAGAAATAAATAATACATGTCTGTCCGATAAATACGCGAACTGAACTGCTGTAGTCGCTTTTTTCATTTCTTGTCGACAATGGAGCTTGATTAGCAGATGGAACAGCGAGTTAATATCAAATTTTTAGTGAAGCTTTGGAAAAACTCACAGGAAATTCATTAATTGTTGAGAGCTGTTTATGGAGAGAGCGCATTAAAGAAAACTACTCTTTTCAAAATGGACCAAGCATTTTAGTGAAGGACGTGAAGATTGCAAGGATGATACTACCAGCAGTATTAATGAAAACATCAAGAGTGAAGTCTCTTGTACTTTCCGATAGCCGATTCACTGTTCCGATGATTGCTGAAGAACACGCCATTCTAATAGAACATTTGGAGTTATATGCAAAAATCGTCCCAAAGTTGCTGACCAAAAACTGAGACGGGTCGAATATCCTGCACCGACTGGAAAAACTCGGCTCAAACTTAAGATATCTTTGAAAATGTCATCACTGGGGATGAATCATTGTTATTCGAGTACGACGACGATAAAAATGCAAAAATGTCATGCGGGGGCGGCACTTGCACGATGTAGAAACGATAAAACGTGAAACGACAAGGCAGCTGAAAATCCTATCTTTTGAAGACTTCCATGGATCCTAAATATTGCAATTCGCGTATTTTTTGTACAGACCTCGTATATTAGAAAAACAATTTTAGAAACTTGAAAGGAGGAATTTTATCTGTTGCCATTTGTATGGGCATTTAATATCTAGATAAAGTGAAAATAAATAACAATTGACAGAACAAGGTATACACAAAAGAATACATCTAATAGTACGATTTTTATATTGTACACTGACTCATCAAATATCTCTTGATATTTCATAAAATTTCTATTTTCGTGGAAATTTTTATGGAATGGGTATAGGCATTTATAAGAAAATTGAATGATATAAGACTGTTACACTTTCTGTAAACACCGGAAGTATATTATAGTCCATATTCACTTACACAATATTTTCATCAATTCCAACGTATACATTGTGTGTATTAATAAAATGTGTGGTAATCTATATGTTAAAAATCCCCGCTCATAGCATACGTATTCCCACTATCATTTCAAACCAACTTGTATAAATTCAACACATTCTAAAATAGCACGCCGCTTTTATTATTGAAGAGATATTTTCTTATATACTATCAAATCAACACTGTTGCTGCACAATTACATATGTATACATATTGTAAACTTAATTGATTGAGCGAGTGTGAACCGGTGCTTTACATTTTTAGTAAAACAGAAAATTATGAAATTTGCGTAAATTCCCTGCAGTGGCATGGCAGTCACATGGTTTTCTCCTCGTTTTTCTCAAATATCAATAAAAATTCTTTTGGATGAAATTTCACTTCTTGGAACAGTTGATAAAATGATAAGAGACGACGACGACGACGCCACTTATTCTCAAATATAAGTGGCAACCAAAATACAATCTAAAGTGAGTAATAGTAAAAGAGTCTACATGGAATGTATGTATGTAGGCAGTTCGGTAATCTTATCAACTGATTGCTTCCTAATATCATAATAATAAAAAAAAAAAAATGCCTGCTTGCCTGCCTGACATCGATTACATAATCCAAAGAATCTCAAATTCTTCTCCATAATGCCCAGACCTATTTATTTATGACTCTTGGCAAGGTGTAGTATGTACAAATGTGGAACGCGGCTTTCAAACTATATTCTGAAAATAATTGTTTTGCTTGCCAGATTTTCTGTTGTTTAATCAGTTAAATTGGGATAGTTGTAGGCAGACAGACATCTATATGTGTACATTTATGTATATCGATCTCACTTTACTAAGGCCACAAAGTCACATCTATTTAATTTGATTGCCAATTATGCAAATTATATTATTGTGTTGTACCTAATGTATGCTATCAGTTGTTTGTAGCTCTTATTTAGAATGCCTTAACTTTGCACTTAATTTTTCATACCTGTATACAACAAATTAAATGTAAATTTATAAAATAGAAAAAAAAATACAATACGAGAATAAATGCTAACGTATACTACGATAAGTCATTGCAATGGCAGTTAGGCTTACACAGTCCTTTTTTTTTTCTCTATAGGTGAAAAGTTGCAAATCATACCTAAATTTTATTTATTCTGTTGCGCATGCTTTACGTACTGATTTTTGTTTGTTTATTGGAAGGGGAATGTCATTGACATATAAAATGAAAATGCATTACATGGAGTATTTAATTCATTTTTTTATATCGTATCGATGAAAAAGTTTTTGTAGTCTTTGGAAGAAGGAATTTGAAATTGGAATTTTCTTAGTTGGAATATTTAACTAAAGAACTTAAAGCGAACACACATAGACCCTGAAACTATCATTTTGAGGTAGTGATGCATCGATTGCGCAAACGATTCGTTCGTTTTGATCGGGCCAGTACACTGACTCAATAGACCTGAGTCACCGTTTCCCTACCATATCGGTCAATCGTTCACTTAAGCAACAGATTCTGTGAGCTCTTTCCTTGGCTGATTTCTTAAAGTCATATAAACGATTTAACTTCAAAACCTTAAAGTATTTTCAACTTTCAAGCTTTTATGAAAATGCTCTTATTGCGAACCACAATAAATAAACTTATTACTTATAAGGGGGGTGCATTCAGCTAGATATCGACGCTGAAAAGCATAAACGTCGTAATGGACCAAAATGAAACTTCACTAGAGCCCAAAAACTTTTTCAAAATCAAAAGAAAAATCATAACTTCTAAACTATTTGTGATAGAAGTGCTATTTTTGGACAGATTTTTTTTTTTAAATTATATCTACAATTTACAATAAGTAGAATTACGCTAAAGTTAGTATATGGATTAGTTTTTCCAGTTACATCAATCCGTTTTTTGTTTTACGGACCTCAAGAATGCTATATCTGAATAGTTGTAATGTATGGAACGAAATCAATGTTAAAAAACTTATAGCAACTGAATGCTGTATCAAATATACCTTATTTATTTGTATGATATATGTGAGCTGTATCCAAGAACTATGTTTAAAACAAGATCTTACTTTTGATGTACAATAGCACAGAACAAGTAGTTTAAATAAAAGGCTGTAGTTACTATTAAGTTTTTATTTAATACTCTTTTAACGTAGTAACATCGTATTCTGAGTTATTTATAAGTTGAAAAGAATAGATTAACTGCATCTCTCATGCAAAACTAAGCAATAACAAAATGCATTAGAAGCTATTTGTCATAATCAAAAAGTCCTTAAAAATGTACTAACTTCGAACAATGTCGAGAGTTAATAACAGAAGTCATCATTTTACGGTCTTAGAAAAATGATGTAAGCCTCTCCAGCCGTCAAACCTCGGATGCTGTATGTAACTCACTTAAAAATTTGCAAACCTTCCTTTGCTTTAAGCAAAATGTGTTTAAAATGTAGCTGATTTTGACCCTATTACTGCAAATCAAGTCGTAGTTATCGGAAAAAGTATAGGCGTTTTCAATGGCGTAAATTATTTTATTTTCATCGTAGAGATATGAGACCCAGACCATTCGACGCAGTTTTTTTTTCTGATTCAAATTGTGTATATAACGTATTTTTGACATTTTGGTTGGTTACGACGTTTATGCTTTCCAGCGTCGATATATAGCATAGTAAAAAGATAAAAAGGAATGCTCAATTGTTCATCCGCGCAACCCTGTTTCGGTAGCGTAAGAAACATCAAAAAGTTGCTACTATGCATCTAGGAAAGTATCCTTTGAAGTTGTGCGACATTTGCAATTTTCATTTTCTTAGAACGAAGTTTTCTTAAATAAAAGTTATTTAGGTATATGATTAAAAAATTAAATAAATGGGAGCAAGTGCATATTTCTGCAGCACTGAAGACTGATTTACTCAGCAGGCAACAGTTTTTTTTTTTCATTTGGTAAATGCATATCTTGATGGCAATCTGGATGCCATGTCACAGTTAAGCAGATGAGCAGTTACAAAGGCACAATTTTGATAGTGATTCCTTAACATGCAGTGATAAATCATTTACGATTGCCTAAAAAACTGAAAAGTTAAGTGGAATTTAGCTTTGAGTATTGCTCTGACATTAAAGATTCGGTCATTAAGTAATTTTAGTGTCTTAGATGACTAATCCCAACTGGATCAAATGACTCAAATGACCGAATCTTTTATATGAGTCACTTATACCAAATGACTCGTATGACCTGAATCACCAAAATGACCGATTTTGCCTATCACTATTTTAAAGAGCATCTGAAGTTTCGAGAGGAGCAAACTTCATTGTACCTGGAATATCGATAGGAGATTAAGAAATATGTAGCCCAAAATTTCTAAACGAAAAAAAACTCTTTAATCTACATATGTTACTTGAGTAGGTAGTATCAAAAGATTGATATTTTTACTTAGACATTTTGTACAAAACGTTGTCGAAGATGCTGACCAAATATCATGAATTGTGACTAAAAGAGATCCTTAATACTCTAGAAGCTTAATAAGCCATAGGTTGAGGTTAAAAGAGTCAACAATAAGGGATCAGCTGTGAAACTTGACAAAGGTCGAAAACTTTATTTAAAATATGACCAACAACAGACGCCAAGTATTTCACAACGAATACTAATCCCAACCATAAAGATAACTTGATTGTTGCGTCCGGTGAAATAAAATCCAGTAAATTTGTAAATGGTACTTCGCATCATTAAAAGATAAAAGTTTGCCAAACAGTATGACAACAGTAAAATGTTATACAAATAAAAAAAAAATTCAATTTTATATAGACGACCTTCGTTATAAAAGATTGTCAATGAACTAAATAAAAACACAAAAGGTGAAGCTATTGGAAAATAATCTGCAATAAAACTTCCTGACCAATCTTTGTGAACTGTGAACTGTAACATTGGTGGAACCTCAAATTGTCTATCACAATTGGGAATGTTTAGATATATAAATTAAAATTAATTGACTTGGTATTCATCTTTAAAGGTACCTAAAGTAATAATAAGTTTGAATGATATGTTTTTAATACAAGTTCAAAAATTCTGTAATTTTCTTTTCAATATTATTAAATCTCTCTTCTTATCCTTAAGTCAAATAAATTAGGTTACGGACGGGTGAATGATCCATAAAAAATAATTCCAAAGACGGAAATGAATTTTGTGTGACACGAGTTTTATCTATGTATATGTATGCATGCATGAACGTTATGCAATTCATCCTACAGGAATATAGTACCACCCGTCACCCTTTCCCTCCCTTCATATCGATTGACCGATTTTTCTGTTTTCAAAACTTAAAATTATTTCCCGTTCTAAATTTTCTAATTATCACAAAAGCTAAGTGGTCATGATAGTTCTGAGCAATGTAGAATATTGCTGTACCTTTTTTAAAACAACAGCAAATAGCAACAGCAACAGCAGCAGCAGCATCCAAAACTAAATATAGATATTTTGAGGAGGAAATAGAATGCTACCAGGTTGATTACTAATAAGAAAAACAACCGAAATGAATATAAGAAGCGGATTCCATCTAGTCCGGCTGTGTCTTTTGTTAGAACAGTGTTCACGTCTTCTTTATAGTTTTTTCATTTTATATTTTAACAAGAAATATTACACCCCCGTTGTATTCTTTATTACATTTCTGGAAAATAAGAGAAAGATGACATAAAATAAAGAATGAGTAAAAAAATGCAACCAACACTAGCAGCAGGAACAGCAACAGCAGCCGCTAATACTGAAATATTTTCTTAAGATATTGAAAAAGATTGTTGTCGTCACAGTCTCAGTCAGCAGACTCCATCATCGCTTTTTGTTTATTCTCTGAAAGCTTTATACTGGTTGGCGAGTAGTAGTGTAGTGAATAGTGATGCTGCTCCTGCTGCTGCTGCTGATGCTGATGATGATGATGATGATGACGATGATTTGCTAAATGAACTTCATTTGTTCTGTATAATAACTACTGACCTAGTTTTTTACCTGATCTCTCCCTCCGATAATGGATTTATAATGGTTGCTTTTTGCTGGGTTCTGATGTATAAATTTCTTATATGAATATCAAATTACTTATCCACAAATGGTTTGGATAAAGATTTATTTGCGATACGCGCGAGTGATTCTTCACCTCAAGCACAAAATTATTTACATGATGTTATTATTAGTGTTTACTCATATTATGGATTTGTTTACAAGAAAGTATGTTGATAATGTGGAAGAATTCAAGTTTTTATGATAACATATTTACAATATTGTTATATTGATTAGGTTGTGGAAAATTTTTGATTAACTTTAATAATGATGCACTAAATATGTTTATTTTTATATAGTCAATTAATCAGTAGTCGTTAAAATAGCGAAAATATATTAGGAAAATGTCCACTAATTCATTTGAAGTTTTTTTTTTATGTATTATACATAAATTATGGGGTACCACAGGGATCAATTCTGGGTAGTTTGTTCTTTTTCATGTATTTGGGTGTAAGGGAACGTTCGATTTTTTTTTTTATAAAAAACAAATTCTTGGTTTTTTTATTACAATTTATTTGAATTGAAATCCGAAATATAATTTCTTTCATTTGTTAGAGCTGCCTATTGTTGGCAAGTTATCCAATCCCTTGAAAAAGATTATCTCACTTTTTGAAGCGAAAAATTCCTTCACTATTGTTTTCATTTCATCACAAAGTGTTGCAACGATTTGAATAAGTGATAGTTTGATGGTTCAATATTAGAAGAATATGGAACTTATCAAGTTTTTGGACAAGTCTCCATTTCAAAATGAGATTTAGTGTTATCGTGATAAAAGATTACATCCTTTCTAGTATTATTAATGGCCTGATCATTGATATTGATCATCCTGATTTGAGTTACTTTTTTAAAAAGAGAAATCACCTGAAGAAAATTTCGCAAATCACAAGTATTTAAATTTAAAATGGATTACTACCACCTTTACACACACTACGAAAACTTGATAAATTGAAAAAAAGAAACACTAAAATTGGAAAAAAATAGTTGTCTATGCTATAATTTAACGTTTTATTAATTTTTTTTTTAAATATGACCGCTACGGAAGAACCTTCATTTATTTTCTTCATTTTGTTTTGTATAATTCTGTCGTACAATAGATTTCTAGGCAATAATAATAGTATGTATTAAAATAATTGATGAATTTTTTTTTTAAGAGGATCAAATAAGAAAACAGATATTCGTAACTGCCCGACCTTAACCTTAAAAATTATGTTGAACCTTTTCTGCTGTATCTTTATGTACAGAAGAAGGCCATCGTCAGTACTATAAGACAGAGAATGCCAAATCTCCTCAAACAAACAAATTTCACTATCCAACTTAAAAATTCATAAAGGATTTTAACCAGAATATGACTTTAAAATACCATTAAAGGTAATTTTAGGGGATCGTCTACTAATCATTTCTTCTAAAAAAGGATCTCTCAAATGGTATATGGATGAAAAAAAATATATAAGGCAGAGTATCGTATGAACATATGTATATGGAACCGAACACTAACGCTAAGGGACACAGGAACAGATAAACCTACAAAAATACATATCTCACTCTACAAGTCAGAATTAAGACTCACAATGAAGCTATTCTCTGGCAGTTCAAAAAAATACCATCGTAAATCGATGGCAAAGTTGATCTGAATAATATTATAGTCTTGAAAAGATTTTAGCAACTTTTCCATTACATAAAATTTATGAAACGGTATCGAATATATTATTCTTTAAGCTTGGAGCTCCACAGGGCTCGGTCCTGGATCCTTTGCTTTTATTTTTTTCATGAAATATGTGCACAATATCAATAGCTTTCACGCACATAATATTTCTTTGACACTGAATGCAGAACCTGGGAGTTAAATTAAATTTTCCATTATAACTTATATCAGATTCTTACTTGTATCCTAAAAGGAAGATCATCAGACCTACCTATGTATGTATGTACATAAATTCCTAATTCTATCTGAATGTAAATCCATGCGAATCAGAATTTAATTAAATATTGAGATTCCAATCGAATTGGGAATAGGTCTACATCCTCTTTCTCCCTTCCGATGTTCTCTTCTTAATAATTTTCCATTGGTCTAACAGGTTCGAATAATATTACTGTTTTCATAATCCATATTAGATTTTTTGCTGCATCTTACCCCGCTATACAGCTCTTGTGGAAGCGTCTATCATTGATAATTTGTCTATAAAAACAATATTGGTCACACATTAATACCAACCAACCCTTCATTCTTCCTATTGAGTAATTTTCACGTAAGATTTTATAAAAAATCTCTTTACATTCTAGCTGGTTCTAGCACATAAAGCATTAATATATGCTCGTAAGCTCCATGACCTACCTAGAATAACCTACCTATCCTAGTACCTACTTACTATATGAAGTAATTCTCAGATAGAGAGAAAAAATTCTATCATTATTCCCGAGTATTTACATATGTATGTATGCGTAACTCTCCAGAACTTGCAGTATAAAAATTTTCTCTAATTTTAAAAGGAGCTTTTTTACCTTTTCACTTTGTTTTTAAAAAAAAGAAAGCTTTTTTTTACTTATAGTGGGTAGAGAAGTCTGACTTCTGACATCAGCAGACTGACATATACCGGCAATTGTAGGAGGAAGAGAATGTTTTGGATACTAATATCGTGACTGGGGTTAGTGTTGTTCACACCATCCTCTCTCCTTGTGCTTTCTTTTTTGTTTTACAATTTTGTATACACAATCCTCACGCATGTTTCTTCTGCAGGTTGTTGATTGAAGTAACTATGGCAACAAGGATTTTGCATGTTTTGTTAGTATTAGCTCTCCTCAAGTCTTTACAGATGAGATAGAGATTTTATACTCTCTTCTTCTAGCACAGCGTATATTGTGTGGTGTTGCTTTGCTTATTCTACAGACTCCTTTAATCAATCGCGCGTTGCATATAGTAGAGACACCTCCTTCCGACAGTGTTCGATATTTTATTGAAAATCAGAAGAAAAAAAAAGGTTTCAGAATATCGCGTTTTTATCATACGGAGTGGAGCCGCCGCGTAGGCGGTTATACATAATGTAGTGTATAGAGATACTTACTGCATCTTTAGGCGCGAGATAGACAACAAAACAGTAATGAAAAGGAAGGAATTTTCCAAAATCATTTGAATTCAGTAAAAGGAGATATACTCGTAAGAATGTATGTTCGAAGGACATCCGTTTTCATATTACATTTGTCACCTATGTACATCTTAAATAAAAGTGAATCTGCAACAGAGAAGAGTGCAAATAGTGCGCGATTGTTTTTATTGGTTGAATAATGAAAGTTCATAAAAAAAAAATCATCAATCATTTTCAAATTACAATGTTTTTACCTTTGATTTTTTTTTCTTGAAGAAAAAAATTTTTATAGTGACAACTTCTTACTGTTTTTATACATATATAATAGGTCAATGCTGTTGTAATAAGAATAGCGAGCCCTCACAAGCTACGACGACCTACATTTTGTTTTGTTGAAGTTGTCATGACCACCCTACCCCTCGCTCCTAACCACCCTAACTTGAAAATGGTTATATGTAGGTAGAATGCCGAGGTGGCATGTTTCGATTACTATAAAGTCTGAGACTCTGAGACTAATTCTTACGGTTTGTCTGCGGTGGTGGTATCTTCCTCAACAGGGAAATTGTTTTGATATACAACCCAAGTATGTACTACATTGTGGTACCTAGTTGTTCCCAATTATAGAGCAGCACAGTGCATATATAGGTACGTTATCCAGGGAAGGAGTAGAACATTTATTTTTGATTCATTTAAATTTTCTATAACTTAGAGGAGGGGGTATGTATAAATTACACAACAGTTATATTCTATTAGAAGCCTTATTTAAAAAAAAAACGATAATGTGTTTTTTTTCCCTTCTCTCGTAGAAGTGAAAAATAACAGTATAGGAATCTAACCTAGGTGGTATACAAAAAAAAATGTTTTTGCTGAAATGACCTTGATGAGAATCGTATCTTGGTTTTTTGTTGTTGTGATTATTTTGTTGTTACCATAGAATTTGTTTGTTATACATCCATAATATGTACATAATTATGTAGGTGCCTCTACACTTTATGCGGTATATTTCTGGATTATTTTCCTACACATTTTTATTGTACACATGAATAAATATAATTAATGGCAAAACAAAGTCATAAATAAAATTTCTTGTTTTAAAGTATTTGATCCCTGTAATCCTGTAACAAAACATTTATATGTATTTATATATACAATATAATGATTGTATTTTGTGTGACTGTGAACATGTTGTGCAACTTTTTTGATGTAAATTCGCGCGTATATTTTTAACACAAAATTTAATTGATTGTTTTTGTTGTAAAATAGTGGGTGCCGATTGAGTTTGAACTTAATCCCAAAAAATAATAATATAAGAATACCTAGTATAGTAACCTCTCAATGTATAGATCTTCATCATTCATTATACCTATTGTTTCGTGTTCATTTTACATGACTTCCCTGTTAATGAATTCAATCTCTTTTAAATTTGTTCTACTCCAAGTGCCTTCAGTTACGACTTCAACAGTATTATTGTCGCATCGTAGCGTGTAAACTTATAATAATAATTCCACAACTTCTTGTTTTGCATTTCCTCCACATCCATCCTCTACTCTACTCAAGGAAAGGTAAAGGCCTATGTAGAATTCTTCATTAAATACTCATTTACTCTAGTGAATTGTTATGATTGAGGGTTCCAAAAATCAGATTTTTTTTTACTGACATCAGAAGTTCGTCACTTCGTTTATTTACATTATATATTTTAGGTTAAGGTGATCAAATTGCACATCACTTAAATTATATCCATCCTAGAGAGATTATATATTTGAAAGTCATAAACAAAATTGATTATCATCAGTTCAGTCCTTTTCAGCCTGTCTGTGAACATTTAAAAGTTCGCCAAATACCTATATGGCTTACCCTTTACGTTGCTTAAACCCCTCCTAGATTCAATTCGTTCAGCTGTGTATCAGATGTTAAAAATTTTCTGATCTTTTAACTTTGATAGCTAGATCGAACGGAAGATTTTTAGTTTGAACTGTAAGACCCAAAAATACTAGGAGTCTTATAATATTTAGGTCGCCTTGGGAAAATCAAAAAGTTAAGTTTCTTTCTATAAGCGAGAGCTTGTTCAAATGCGTCAGTTTGAAATGCGATTTTTAGACGTTTCAAAATGCCATTCGTGATTATATCAGTCAGTTTGTTGCAAAAGCTTAATGTCAGTAGAATAAAAAAAAATTATTTTCTAATGAAAACACATAATAAAATCCAACTTAGGTTGAATCTTTTGAATATTTAAGATCACAAGAAACTTAGCAACCGCTTAAGTATAGATATGGCACACTGTAGAATTAACGATTTAAGACTTTGCAAATGTAATCTATTTAGGATGTATTACCCTGTAGCTCTACTTAGTGAATTTTAAGGTCACTCAATTCTATGTGCGGAGGACAATTCGTTCAGTTTTGCTGAGATTTGCTATTAATCTGTGTTGAGGAATGGACCATCTTATAACCGTTCATTGAAACTTCAAGAAAAAAAAATTATTTAAACAGCTGAAAAAATAATCGGAACTTTTCAAGAAAAAACGAGCTATAAGATGTGTTAGGCAGAAACTTTCACCTCAGCTATTGTATCTTTTGCAAACTCACCCCATCCTTAAGAAAACTAAAACAGTGCACAACGCAGCTGCAAATGTTCACAGCAAACTTGTGCTGTTATTGCAGTTTGAGGTGATATCAACTCCTAGAGTTATCAGATTCTATGCACAGACCAAAAAACAACGTCGTAGAAAGGACAAATATTTAAATGCTATCGATTGTTGTGTTGACGATCCAATAATTCCAAGAACGTCAATCGCGAAAAACAAATATCATAGTTATACAAATATTTAAAAAAAATACTAGAAGATGTCAGATAATTTCAATCATTTTTAAATCGAATGTTTTTTTACAAACATTTTTGTTTTTACCTGCTTTTCCTCTTAATTCCCCACTGTAATAAAAATTTCATTTCCTTTCCACAAAAAACAAAATTTTTACTAAACACAAAATATTTTTATACAATTTCAGAATGTCTCCAGAAAGACCACCCTCCCAAGATAGTGGCGGTGGAGGTGGCTGTGGCGGCAATATTAGTGTTGTAACAAAAACTTTCGATTCCACAAATATGGTGCTCTCAACGATACCTCCAATAGAATCTGGCCATATGATAATACAACAGCATCAACAACAACAACAACAGCAACAACATCATCGGATAACAGCAACAACAAATACCCATCAGATAACAAACGGTATAAATAATTATACTCAGTTACATGGACACAGTCCGACAAGCATTATAACAAAACCAGTCATATCTCCGACAAATGGATCACCATCAAAATACGTATTCCTGCAACAAAATGGTAATGGTCAACATATAGGAAGTGAACCTGGAACAACAACAACAACAACCTATATAACTGGCGGTCAAACAAATAATGTTGGTAATATTGTTCTTGTGACCACAACCGAATCGATGGAAATAAATTCTGCTGGTGAACAAATATCTTCGCATAATGGAAATGGTACTGATGAAGAATTAACTTCTCTTACATGGCTACAGGATAAGAATCTGATAAAGGGAATTGTTGCATGCACAAATAAATCGGCAGCTGCAAGTCCTGCAAGGCAATCATCAAATAGTGGAGCACTCTCACCAACTAGTGATTTCTTAGAAGACTCATGTGTATCAGAAGATAATGCTTCATCAGCAAATTCAAATTCTGATCAAGGGATTAGTATTCATAATGCTGAATATTCTCCGAATGGACAAAATGGTACTTCATTTGTTGTGCACCGGCACCACCTTCAGACAAATCAATTTAGTCAAGCTCAAAATAATAGTTCGCCCATTCAATATACGAACAATAATAATTCCATTAGCAAGAATCGTAACCTCATTTTATCATCGCCTTCCACACACACAGCCCTATCGTCACAAGCAGGAGGCGGTGCTGCTACCACCAATGGTGGTAATTCATTTCTAACAAATGCCACAGTTCCAGATCATTTAGTTGGTGCTACCACAACGGTTCATGTGGGTCCAAGTGGTACTACCACCGTTGTAGAATATAAGGCTGGCTCAAATTTTATATCATCTCCACGTAATCATTGTATACCTCAAGTTCCTTCATCACCACGAAGGACTCCACCTGTTGTGAATTCAGTTCTTGTTACTTCACCAACTATTTCAGCACCACCAACCCCGCCTCCAATTTCAAATTCAAGTAGTACAAGTGCACATCAACATTTTCATAAGAAGTATATTAGAGAGCAGCTTAATGGGTGCGAACAAACTCCTATTCAAAATGGTGGTGGACAATATTTTTCGTCGAATAATTTGAATAATACAATTGCGCCGTTTTCACCTAATCACTCAATGTAAGTAGATTTGTTTTTTCGTTTTTAAATTGCTTAGTCCAAGCTTTAATAACAAGTTTTTTTCTTTTTTGTTTATCTCTAGTTTTCCAGCAGACTCAAAGGAATTTATCCATAGTACACCTATGAAACAACAAACCACCCCACTCTATACTACAATTAATGGACATGAGCCAGTTATAAAAGAAGAAAACAGTTTTGAATATCCTAGCGAAAAAGTGCAAAGTATACAAAAGCCTATTACATCACCAAAGCAGAAGCATCCAACAAATGTGCCATATAATCCCTTGGTGCATACACATAATAAACCGCCGTATAGCTTTAGGTAAATATTTTGATTTGACTAATTTTATGATTCAAGACTAGTCTTAACGTACCCATAAACATGTGAACAAGTTGCTCAGGTTGTTGAAAGTTAGACAGAAGATGTTTTGATAATGATTAATGGTGCTTAGGAAATATTTGAGTTCAATTATATTTAGATTAGGTTTAACCTACATGACAGTTGACACAACAAATAACAGCTTTTCATAGATGTTGACGAATGTGGACCTGCTGAACGCCTATTAATGAGTGGTTTGTAATTCCCACTAGTTTTTGAGATAGGTAGTAGTGTAACCGTACCCAACCCATGGGAACAGTCAAAACCCTCGAGAATACTTCACAAGCCATGAAACAGACTCCCTCCCTACCACATGCGAGGCCCAACGTAGTCCTTACATTCTATAATATTTGCAGTGTTCTTATGTAAAAGTGACAGAAGTTTGATTTGTAAAGCTCCTCCGCCCTAAACTACTATTCATACAGAAAAATGCCGTTCTGTTAATCTTAAGCTTGCTTTCTATCTTCCGAACCGTAATAAAATTTTCATACCTTTCCTAACAAAATTATTTAAAAAAAATTATCTTAACCAAATGACTACGATTCCTCAAACAAAAAATCTCAGCTGAGTAATCATTATAATGTCGCTGTGCCGTCATGGGATGCCGTGGGCTGATGATATCGAATGTAGCATGCCTACAGATTCGGACTACGGCTGCACATACACACATGCAATTATCACTCAGCTGAGAGGTATTGAGCGTAGAATGGTAAAGTTGCTTTGTAATCAAAACTATTTTATTATTTTGTTAAGTAAGGTATATAGAAACTGTAGCCTTTGGGAAGGTAAGGAATCAAGTTTTAAATTACTAGAAGACTATTTTCCTGTTTGGATAGTAGTTTAGGCTCTATAGCATATATAAAGTAAATGTGTGGCACTTTTCCATAAGTATCAATATAGAACATTTTAGAAAACGGACTCAAAACGCATGCATATAGATTTCTGTTTCATGGTTTGGGAAGTATTCTCGAGGGTTTTGGAACAGTTGTTTGCACGCACTCGTACATACATATGTATTTCGAATCCCGAAACGGGTTTTCTCAGAAAAGATTTTGATTTTTGATTCCTTTCATTGTTACGCCCTCAACTCAACAAGTGAGTGCTGATTCGTCAAAATCAATGACATAAAATTGACATCCAAAATTTTGTAAAACAAGAGAAAAAGTTATAATTGGTCTAATACCAATCATATTATACCCTAAATGAAAATAATAGAGCATTTACACGGCCGAAATTACGTAATATCGATGAAATTGTCCAAATCAGCTCAAAATTATGCAATTTCCCATACATTTTTTTCAGCTTATTTCTACGTAATTTCTACAAAATTACCATCCAAATTACATACTTTGTGATGAACGCATACCAAATTTCTGGAACATTGGCATTTTATTCGTTTCAAAATTGCCGACCGTGGTTCATAGCTATGATGACTGCTCGTGTTTTGGTTTAATAACAAGGAAAATAGCGTGAACTGTCACGAAAAACAGTGAAAACAGGGTCTCGAAATTACGTAATTTGAGGCCTAGTGAAAACGTACTATAAAAATTAAATAAAGTGAAAACCCAACGCTCTGTATGGCAATACCAAGGAGGGGTTGCCGTTCTGTCTGGCACCACCAAGAAGAGGTTGCCCGATTCAGTTCATTTTTGGATACATTTGCAGATACAAGTTCAGGCTCAGGTTCAAGTGAAGGTTCAGCTTCAGGCGCAGGTTCAAGTGAAAGTTCAGCTTCCGACGCAGGTTCAGGTTTCAGATTCAGATTCGGATTCAAATTCAGATTAAGAATCGAATTCGGATTTAAATAAAAACTGCTGATTGGTTTTGTATTATTTTGAAACTCAGCGATTTTCTCTTCAAATTTTATATTATTGTATTTCTTTCATTATTACGCGTCCAACAAGTGCTCACTCGTCAAAAAGGATGACATACAATTTTCAACCAAAATTTCGGAAAAACTTTTGTGAATCTTTTTCAAATGCAACCGAATGGCGAGTTTCTGATATATCTTCAGAAAAAGCGAACTTTCGGGTTTTGTTTTTATCGCTTCACTCCGACAAATTTTAATCGCTACAAAAATCTGCCACAATCGATTTGAGTTATTTATTTTTTCTTTCTTCTTCTTCTGTCAAATATAACATTAATTTCAACCTGTTGTCAATCCTTGCTCAGCGACGGCAGATGGGACTCGAACTCATATGTAAAACCATGTTATCTGTTAAACAATGAATACTTTAAAAAATCTTTTAGAACTTGTATTCTTCATAATTTTATTGAGTTGGAAATCATTTCCAAAGATATTTCTACGGCTTTTAATTTAGCGTTTGTGTTTATATTAATTGTCTTAACGCCACGTCTATTTCAACCGTGTATGATAAGTACATATAAATGTATGACAAAATGAATACAAAACGAATTCCTCCTGTAAAGCCCCTTAGAGGCTTGCTTTTTATGTCCTTCTCTTGATTCTCCTCATTTACTTCGCCCACAAGTTTTCACAGTGAAACCTGTAAGCGAAAATAAAAAGAAGCAGGAAGAAATACAGAAGCATCAAGGTATATATAGTCGGCAGTTAGTTATATTAAAGAATGTTCCAAGAAGATCCTTCAAGCTCATTTAACTTGAAGGCGATATAATTGACATAATATTGATCATTACAGTAAGATTTTGAAATGTTATTGAAATTGTATGAAAATTCAAAAGTTTACCACTCCCCGTCTATTTCCTAGCACCTACTTTACGTTATAGAATTATTAGACTAAGAACGATTTGTGACATGTTTATGATGAATCACAATCAAAGTCCTTCAGAAAACAAAAAAATTCATTCTCCTCTTATTTAATATAATCTCAAATTTTTCAGCTCACTTATATTCATGGCTATTGAAGACTCTCCAGAGAAAGCGTTACCAGTAAAAGAAATTTACGCTTGGATTGTTCAACATTTTCCATATTATAAAACCGCTCCGACTGGTTGGAAAAATAGCGTCCGACATAATTTATCATTAAATAAAAGTTTTCTTAAAGTGGAAAAGGCCCCGGTAAAAGAATCTCTTAGTTCATATGTCATTGCCATAATTAAAGATTCAATTTCAGAATATGGGCAAAGGATCACTATGGAGAGTTGAGCACAGTCAACGACCGAATTTAATTCAAGCCTTGACACGTTCACCATTCTTCCCAGGATCAGTTGTTGATAAGATCGCACCACTTAAAAGTCCTGCAACACCTCAAACTTTTGAAACTCCTCCAAGTACACCAACAAAATCGACATTGGATGCAAGATTATTTCCAAAATTATCAAAAATGATAAAAGAAATGGTAACGAAAGGAACTGATCATGATATTGAAGCTGATTCTACTGAAATGTACAAAGTGTCTTATTCTACTAACGGTAATGTTACCGTCAATGGCAGTCATTTGAATGGAAATGACTGCGTAAATAATGGAGGAGCAGGAGCAGGAGCAGGAGGAGGGAGTGGTGGTGATGATGATGATGATGGTGGTACACCACATTTTGATAATATAGAACGATTGACTAGAGATTGTGGAGCTGATAGTATTGATGATGTTAATGCAGCCACAGCGATGTTAGCACTTAAGCATGGACCAAAAGTTTTCAATGAAACATTTCCTAATGGGTAATGAAAAGTTTTCTTGAATTTATTGTAGATCTGTTTTTTTGTTAATCATATAATTTTCCTGTAATGACTTAAGATCACCAGTTATTACTTCATCTCCTAGTGAAGATCATACTTATTCGGCTGGCGGCGGCGGTGGTGGTGGAGGTGGTAGCAGTACGAATTCTGGAGGTAGATCTCAGAATGGAAGTGATATTAATAGTAATGGAGCCTCATCGGATGCAGCATATGAAAGTAGTGAAGAAAAGTAAGTGAATTTTTGTGTTGTATATGTGTCCGTTGGTTGTGGTTCTAATAAGCAACTGAGCTGTATATATCTCAGTTAAATTGATTATAGACCCCTAACTATTTTGTGTTTTTTTGTATCAAAGCTCTTGAAAACATTCTGTATTCTCAATTGATGAAACATTTAGAAACCCAAAATGTCCCACAGCAATTTTCAATCTTTCATAGCTGTAAACTTTTTAAAATTACTATCGACATCTACATATATATGTGCCAGTATAGTTGTTGCCAAGCTAAACATACATACCTGTGTTCTTGGGAGGCATCTTTCCTTGAATAATCTTTCGAACGTTTATTGGCCACCACTACGATACTATGATCCGTCAGATATCAGAGAGTTATTCATATAGTTAATTGACAACTCTGATTTAGTTAGAATTATGTTTTGTGGAATCTTCTAGATTGCTAGCCCCAATGTTGATATGAATTTTTATATTATTAACCTTATTATTTTATCGATTGCAGTAGGCGTATTGCTTCTTGGTTAATAGTAAGAACTTTCGCTTGTGATATATATTATCTGACGATATATATCCAGTGCTTGTCCATCATCTCACTTTGGATTTATCTGTGAAAATTGACATTTCTGAATTATAATAAAGATGCCTTTTAGTTTGAGACAGTATTGGCGAAGATATACACTAGTAGACAGTTGCCGAAATAGGCCATCTGTATACTGCGGTGACATTTTACAGATTTTTCCGAAAAATTTGACTATCTCCCAGTTGGCTATGCATTTGCAATGGATATTTTAGAAGCAGGAGTTATATCGAATGGATTTTTCTTTAAAATGTCTTAGTCTTCCTTCCGTGTGCTGAACTGTTCTATCTTTTCTATTAACATTTTGCCATCTGGTACGTAAGGAGGGAGAAAAGTTTTCGACCTGGTAATCTTTTATGTGAGAATTAAGCATTTATACAAATTTCTATTTGTCGAAAACAAAAAGTTAAAAACGATTGAGAAGAGCTGGTCAAAAGGTTTTTGTAGAATGAATAAATTAAAGAAGCGCTAACATAAATTTATGAGCGCTTTATGGGACATTTTATGAGACGGATTAGTCTTTTATTTTTGATTTTGAAATTCTAAGTAACCAACCTAAACCTGACTAGAGTCACTGGAATACTATCCTCTCAGAGAGCGTCCAGTCTAGGCGACTACTGATGAAATCGTTGAAAAAGTTGAAAATCATATCATGAATTGCTTGAATAAGAAAATGACATTTTCAAAATTGCAGCCAATTATCATTAATAAAAGACATTGGTTAATAAGCTGTCCTGCTCGTTTATGACAATGCACCGGTTACGGGGCTACGTTCCCTTTCGACCCCCTCTCCTTCCAATATATTCGCCAGATCTGGAGGGCTCAAAGGAAAGCAGTTTTATCTAATAAAGAGGGCCATGCCACCGTTTTCAAATATTTCAATTGCAGATAATTTTGTTCCATTCTTGTTGTAGTAGTCTTCCCACAGTTAGGCTGATATTGCTCTGTTAATAGAGGAACGATCAATAATTTTTAGTTCTAGAGCTAAGAAGCTCAATGCCTTAGTAATCCATCAAGTTAGAGCTAAAAGCCCAAAGTCTGGTGTTGGTATATCTTAGCAAGAGTTGAAGAGCTCATTACCTGATATATTAGCCATGTTGGAGCTGAAGAGCGCAATACCTGGCAAATATAAATACCTTGGAGTTTCTGGTTAAACTCTATATGTTTTATCATAGTGCAACGGTGACCAATGATCATATTACTTTTACAACTTTTACTCTGATACACGTATTTTTATGAATGGCGTGTGGCTATTCCGATCATATTTCTTTTATCATTTATTTTTCTTGTTGTTTATTATGTTTGCTTTTTATTGTTATGTGTTTAATATTTACTGTCAAGGTAATTGCATATGCTTTACACAATGACAAATATTTAAGCTGGTTTCACCATGGTTTATAAGAAACAACATAAAAGTTTGTTGAGGTTCGAGGAGGTTATGTGGAAAAAATATAAAAAATCCAAAATTTGCTCTCTACGGCCATACTATAATTTACAGTAGTTCACGGAAAGGTCATACCTTGCCCATCAGTAATCTGTTGAAGAGCTCCTTGTAGAACATCCATGGTCGATGTTTTGTGTACCCGATGACAAACAATTGCAGGATAGCGATATTTCCATTTTGTTAGTTAGTTAGTTTCCCTCTGCCCTATTCAAGTTAAAATAATTTAAAAGACTAATCACTATTTGAATTTATTTTAATTTAAAATTTCTTGTATTTTTCAGTCCCATCCATGAAATAACTCCACAAGAGATTGAAGAACGTCGACGGCACATAGAAGGTGTCGATGCTTTACTTTCTTTTGCCTCAAAAGTTTCATCGATGTCATCATCAGGGACATCATCACCAGTTAAACGTCCCGCCGTCGATGATGATCACATATCTTCGTACAAAGAGAGCAATTCAAATTCTCTCACAAATTCAGCGAGTGAAGATGATAACATTAACATTCACCGACAACAACAACAATTAATTTTAACACCTCAAGGATTCTATAGCAGTAGTCATGTGCTGTCATCACCGTCACCAGCGAAAAAATTGAAAACACCTCGAAATCTTCGAAACAAAATTAAGCGGAAGTCAGCCTGGATTCGGTAATGAAATTCCTCCTCAGAAAATTCACAAAATTTGTGGTTTATTCAGGGATGGCGAGCTGGCGAGCGGTCGAATAAAATCTGTCCCTCCTTTTTCGGGAGATGACTTTTTTTTCCCTTCTTCTGTGTAATATGTCGATGATATATGTGCAAAGGAGGAGCGATTTATGCTTGTTGCGTGTTTTTGCTGTTGCTGTTGTTTCTCTGTCTCTTGTCTTCTGGATTATAAAAGATAGCTCACGCGCGATAAAATTGTTTAAATTATTTCTTATTATTGATAATTTTTTAAGAAATTGTTTAAATCAGACTTCATAGATAATTTTTATTTTATTTTTGTTTATAAAAGAATATCGTTAGACGATATACGATTATGTTTTAAGCAAGTTTGTTTAGTTGTAGGGTCGTGGTAGAGAGAATGGTAGAAAAGAGAGGAGGAAGGCGGTCGACTCAATTTTGTCATCGTTGTGCAATAAATTTTAGTGAATTAAATTATTTGGGGTGGCGGCAAGGAGAATGGATTTCAACGATAATAATTATTATGAAGAAGACTTGAAATTAAAAGTCGACAGAGCCAATAATAATAACCTAGCAAGAAAAAAAAATAAGTAAAAAAAAAACAATTAAAATAGTTTAAATATTTTAGAGAATTATTTCACAAAAAAAGACTGTTAAGTGTTAAGAAATTTTTTCTATAATTTTCAATGCAATTATTATTGGAAAACTAGGGGTGGGTGGCGGTTGTCTACTAACCACCACCCCTCTAATTAACCGGCCACGCTTTCTACTCTCCAAATTTGGGATTTGTTTGTTACTGTATTTTTATGGACTGAGGTAAAAACTGAAATGTTTTGTTATTTTTTGTCTTTTACCTTCTAAGTTGTTTGCATGTTAATTGAATATTATTGAACTTTCTTAACGTTAAGTTTATATTTAATTTTATCAAATAAAATTATTGGGCGTATTTTTAGGACAGCCCTCTTCCAAGATGATTTATGTATATCACATAGTGATAATATGGGAAGAAAGGAAAGATACAGAAACATAAAAAATTAGCGATTTATGCTATTTTGTTTTTTAAGAGCTTTTAAAAGCGTTATTCAAAATTTTATCAAAAGTACATTTAAAAAGCAAACAATAATTTCAATTCTTTGTTTGTATACCCAAACTATATGGTTAGAGTTAGTGTCTCGGGTTTCGTACATAAAAAAAACGAACCCTTGTGAGATTAATTCTGCGTCCGTCCATCTGTCTGTCGCAGATGTTATTCTCGAAAACGATAGGTCTGTCTGTTTACTCGAAAATTTTTACTCGGTGTAAAAACTTTACGCATTTTTACTCACAAACAGTCTGTTTACTTTTGAGCTGGTAAACATCGAGTAAATTTATACGTTTCCCCTCTTGCACAAAGTTGCACATTTTTACTCATGATTAAGACGATGTGTAACTTCGATATGCAATCAGCTGACTATTATTAAATTTGACGTTAGCACGCTTGTTGTGATATGAAGTGAAAAGTGATTTGATTTTAAGCACATTTTTTTCCAATTTTTTAATTAAATTAGAGAAAGATATTTTACTTAATCACAATTATTATTTTCACACCTTGTTTTGCATAAAAAACTTATCTGTCAAATTTTTGACACATGACAAGCTGGACAAAATTTACTCGAGAAGTGTCTGGTAATTTTTCTTGAGTTATCCCCTCTACTGCATAAACGTTTTTACTTGATTTTTACTCAAAGATTTTTGCTCAAAAGTAAACAGACAGACCTGATGTGTCGTAGCAATTTGAATTTTCGCAGAATGTTAAGTCTTGGTGACGCGCACATAATATCGATAGTTAAAATTTTTTTTTTTAATTTTGAATGAGTGGTGATTTGAGTCCACTGAATAAAAAATAATTAAATCATTATTTTTTCTATTTCATATGGATCAACTTTTGGTGGTGGCAGGGGTGTGACAATTATCTTAATTTCAAGTTTTACTCTCTTCTTCATATTCATAAAAGTTCAACAAATTACAGATGCATTCGAAATTTTTGGAATTTCTTAGATGTTTTTCTCCTACAACATCAAATATTTTTTAAACGTGATTTTGAAATATATAAATTATGCAATTTTTGTCTGCCTGTCCGTAAAAGTAGGTATGGGGACATAGAATGAATTACAAATATTGTTATACCATTTATCTCTATTCTCTATATTCATTTGGAAAACCCCTGAACTGAAACTGGACAATGGCGGATTTTGTATAGAACTTATTATTTGAAGCTCAGAATAATGGAAACAAAATCATTTAATTCGTTCAATTAATTTTTACATTCCTGTCTAAATAATCTGCTTCCTGCTCCTTGCAGTTGCAGTTGAAAAATTATTTGAAGCACGTGGAATTCTTTCACAAAATGGTTCTGGTACGGAGTCCTGACTGCGCGAGCCCGATTCGCTCATGACCGGTTTTGTTTTGCTTATCATGACTTTATGCCTAATTCGCGTTGAAATGAGCATTTCCTCTATGTATGTAATATGTGCGAGTGTAGAGTGCATTTCATCGCAGTTGATAATTTTTCTCTCATAGGAAATACTTGGGCAATTTTCTAATGGAAAATTTCGCTCATTTTGTTATTCATACACATAGGGGGGAACAAAAATTTCATCAGAATTCGTCTACAGCCAACGGTTTTCGAGATATTAGCATGCATCATGTATATATGCAAGTTGTTTTTTATGAGTATTAGTGATAAGTTTCTCTCCCATATAGAATACACAATAAAAAAAACAGCCATTCATGAATAACAGGCCCGCTATGACAACCGTCTCAAGTGACTTTTAGAGGCAAGGCACACTGATGCGTGAGCATGATCTGTATATCTGCACTAGGGTACACTGTTAGAAAAATTAAATGTTGAAATCCTGTTACCTATAGTACTCTAGATGTATATTAACAATTTTACAGTGTACTCATTTCATTATCTCTTTGCTTGTACGCAAAATTTTAAAGTGGGAGACGATTGCGCATCTAGGGAAACTGAATTGAAATGTACTCTAAATTGGCGTGTAACCAGGGGGTGATTCTGAGTTTTTGTCGTACTTTAATGTCGAAATATACGCTAAATTAAATGAACTTTTCTACTGATTTTTATTCAGTTCAGCAAGCCTTGCATTACGTAGAATGACATGAAAATGACACTTCACATTAAAAATAGTATTTCGAATTTATTGTATTGCTTTAATTATGTGAGAATATCCATTTACCACAGTATACAATTTTTGGCACAACCTTGGAAGCAGTTGACTAATTTGTCGGCGTGTTAAGGCGTGTATTCTGACATTAATTCATTGCAAATTTATTTTAGTTTATTTTGTGGTTGATGAAAAGGAATAATCAAAATGAATATGGTGAATATAAAAGTACGACAAATTTGTGGTGAAATCACAAAGTATGTGACTAGAATATACGCCTAAGCTACGACAAAGAGATCAGAATCGACATTTATTCTATTCTTTTGTTTGAACCAGAACTTATTCTGAGCATACAATAAGTTTTTAATGACCAAATGATCATTTTGAGTGAACATCTTCGCGTTAAAAGAAAAATGGTTTTAAGAGATTCAAGAGATTTTGAAGAATTCATTATCCACTTGAAAGTAAAATTTTGATTAATGATGAAAATATCAACACTATCACTGAGACCAAAGTTTTTTCTTTTTAATTTTAACAATCGTTTTGGTAACGATCACAAAACTCGTCGCAAATGCAAAAACGTTTTAGTTTAGGTAACCCCGTCTCACCCCCACCCTCATATATTGGCTAAATATTATCCTATTTGAAAACGTCCTTTTGTTAATTTCTATCATAAATACCGACAAAGCTACAACGTTATTTCATCGGCGTGACTGGGTCGAAAGCTAAATATGATACGTCATTTGTAGTGTATTTGAACTGAGCAAATTTCAGTAAAGTAATATGTTTTTATGCGAGCAAATATAAAAATTCTATTTATTTTTATCGATTTAAGGGAATTAACAAATAAAAGTCAATTCGAAACATTAATAAATACAAGTAATTATTCCTTTTTAAATAATCTCCACTTCGGGGTATTTTATATTTACTATAAAACAATTCTTCGTTTACACTTTTTATCTGTAGATTACCTCTTCAAGATACTGTGATATAGTGCTCTGAACTATGGCCCATTGGATAAATGAAGTCATTATTTAATTCCATTGGTAAAATTCACTACCTTGAATTTGGAAGATTAACAAAGCTAATCTAGTCATTGCTGGATGCATACATAGATATTCATTTGAGTCTTCTGGATCGTAAAAACATACCGAATCGAAAGTTTTTAAACAATATTTATTTGTTAATTACGGGCGTTTGACAAATTATCCGTATCCGGACTGTTGTTTTTCATTGAACTTAAATCTCTCTTAGACAATTCGTCTAAATAAATAAGTGATCCATCCTCAATTGAGGATTCGATTAGAATCGAATCGAGTGTATAAAATCATAGACGAACAAAATTCTCCGAAAATCTGATACTTTGTGTTTTATTGACTTTTGCTATTCGATTTTTTGGAATTTTGTTTCATTTTTCCTTTGTGTATATTTGGTGTTTTATTCACTCGACTCTGATTCTAATTCGAATCGAATTCTAGAATAAAACCCCTAGCAATTTCTATTGTATACCCCCTGTTTTTGTCTTCGACAGAGCACTGATAAAAACGGAATCTATTACGATGAAAAATAGAAGCAGCGAAAGATATAGACAAGGATATAGACTTGTCTAACTCTAGTCAAAGTTGTCTTTTCATTGTAAAGAACTGCGCTCGACTTTTTTTTTTCAAATAAAAATATTAAACCAAAATAATTAGTCACCATAATTTCTAAACAATCTTTAAAGTTCTGATCGTATACACTCTATAGCTACCATATATTTACAAGTTTTGTGCCTAATTTTAATGCAAAAAAATTAAGCAAACAATTTTTATCACAGACACACTTGTAATCGGATGCCTAATATAAAATACACGAAACATATGCAGTTTTATGGCTTAAATTGCATTCATCTCTAAAGTATGAAATAAATTAGACGAAAAGAAAAAAAATATTTAATTTTTTTTTCAACTCGGGTTCCTAGAAAAATTTATTTAAAAAGTTGTTTTGTAATAAATAAAAAATAAAACATCTTCCCTAGCCTCTTAAGGTATTAATGAATAAACGAAAATTATCTGAAACGAGTCTGACTGACCTAAGATTTTATACAAAAAAAAAAAATATTCAAAATATTGTTTTAGCACTCAACTTACATAATACAAATGTAAGTCCTTAGCGAAAGTTTTTACTAATTTCAGTAATGCAATTTCTTCTTTTTTTAGATATATTTTATGCTTTTAATATAATTTTTTCTCTTTAGTAGATAAATATAAATGCAATAAAGAATTATAATTAAGAAATTAACTGAAAGAGAAAAAGTTTTAGATCTAAAGTTTTTCTGTTTTGTTTTCATTTTACTAATAATATTATTTGATTGAGTCGTCTTGACTTGATGTGTGTAAAATAGTAGTACTTTTTTTTCTGTTTGATTTATTTAGGTAAATAGTTTCTTTCGTATATAAGTTAACTGTTTTTTTTTTTGGTTAAAATATCATTATTGATACGTTTAAGCATAAGAAAGATTGATTTTTATCATTATAAAGCTATTATTATTATTATTAATTAATTATTATTTTTGTTGTTATTTACTCTTCCTGAAGTAATAAAAATGCAAATGGGGTTTTAATAATTTATTTTCAATTTCCAATTTGATGGAAAATAAAAAACTATGGTCGAATTCCTTTTAACTTAACGAGCTCTACACCGATGCAGTGAAGGTTTTTTTTTAATAATAGTGGTAATGCAATTGCTTGTTCCAGTTTTGTTTTCAATTACTCTACTTTATAACAATAATGTAAAGGAAGGGGATAATAGTAAAAAACTTTATTATTTATTTGGGGGAGTACTATATCTGGGGCTCCTAATATTAAATAAACTAATCAGTTTCCGAATCCTCCAATTATGATAGGCACTATAAAGAAAATTATAATGTTGTTTGTGTAATGAAAAACCAATATCCCATAGAGCTCTACTACTCCACTGTTGTAGAGCTGTTTGATTGGAATACGACAAGACTTTAAAAATTGCAGCTATTCTGTTTCGGCTTTATTCACATTATTTCTTATGTTTCTATACTTTGATATACTGATCGTTATCAAATACTATTCAAGATTTTCGTTTTATGTTGGTTAAGCATAAAAGAAATAATGGGAACCAGAGAAAGAATTTGGGCATCAACTAATTTCATATCAGTTAATTTTCTTCTTCTATAAATTTTGAATATTGCGATTTGATTTTGGGAAGCGTTAACAGTAATTTATTGAATTTCGTTCGTGTACAGTTATTCGTTTATTTTATCAGCAAATCTGTAGTTAATAATTTACGTGATCAATACTTTTTTTTTTTACATTCTTGAAATCTATTCAAGATCTTTCTAAAAAGTATCCACACGCCTGGGTAAGGATCAACAAAATTAAATTCCATTCAACAATAATAATGACTCACGCCCCTCACCCTCACTACAATTCTCATTAAACTGGTGGGCTGTGTAGTGTAGGCTAGTAAATCTTTTTGTTTACATTTTTAAGTCTATCTATCAAGGCAATTTTCAAAGAGTTTTAGTAATTACAGCTTATTTTTAATTTATACATACTACAAAACGTACCCATATGACCAGGTAAAACTGAATACGAAAAGGTAGTTAACCAAAATTATATGGTTACTAAAATAAGTTCTGGAGAGAGAGTGAGAGTGGTGTTGGGATTGAAATAAATAAAATTTAATTCAACAAACTCCTAGTACAGCTTTGTTTGGATAATGACATAAATGAAAACTGCGAGTATTGTCAAAAAATAATTGGTAACAAATTAATTTACCCAGGCACATTCAACGACACGGAAAAAGAATGCACTTTAAAGGCCATCCTTCATTTTTTTATTGGAACCTGAATTAAAAAGTGATCCTATTCATGAAAAGGAATAGAATCACGTTTTTCCCACTAACAATGCTTAAGGATAGATTTAGTTAGGTAAGAGGAGTGCCGCTAGAAGACTAGCCTGCATCACTTACACTTTCAATGGGTCCATTGTTGTGCCCCTTGACTTCATGGAATAATCCTTAAAACCGCCGTGCTAGATCCATTTTGCTTCCGTTAAGAATCTCAGGATACATTTGAACTCTTTACTTTGCATCAGACTTGAAAACAAGTAGGTACCCAATAGCCTACCTCTTTTATTCATCAGAGTGGGGCACTCGTAAGATAGTGTTGGACGGATTCGATTTCCTCTGAGTGATTGCAACTCCTGCAGAAATCGTTCGCCGGTGATTATAAAAAATTAATTCTTAAAATCAGCTTCTATAGACAGTGAAATAATGATGTAAAACGATTATTTTTTACAACTTAGCCCATTTAAAGAAATGTCGCATAGTATATACCGTAAGAGGTTTCTTAATATGAAAACTCGGATTTTCAGGACTCGACGAAAACGGGGTCCCAAATTTTGAAAACTCGTCGAGTTCGAATCGAGTCTGGATCTAAATCTAAACTCAAATCAATAACTGAAAACGTTTATTATTTTATAGTTCAATAAATTGTAACAATTGTAACGAAAAAAAAATTACTTGTTAAAATTAGAATTATTTATTGAATTGAATAATTCACAGATTTTATAGATAACAATTGGTGGAATAGATTTATTTTAACTGCCATTTGATAAAAGAAACTTTCTTGTTTCTTCCACAACGTACATTATATTTTTATTTTACATACATTGTAATCGCCAACACGTTTCGTCTTATCCGGTCATCATCAGGGCTACAAAAAGAGACCTGATGATGTCCTGATAAGATAAGACGAAACGCGTTGGCGGTTACAATATATGTCAAATAAAAACAAGTGTTTTCTTTTATTTTATAAGATGGCAGTTGAATTTAATAAGTTGATTACGTTCAGATAATTTGAACAAATTTACACCAATTTGATTAGCTTTTTCATTTTTAGGGTTCCGTACCCAGAGGGTGCCAACGGGACCCTATTACTGAACCGCGACTGTTCGTCCATCCGTCAGTCAGCGGGCTGTATCTCATGAACCCTAATAGGTAGACAGTTGAAATTTTCACAGAGTAAGTGTAATACTATAGTTACTCTATAATAACAAATAATGAAAATAAATACAATACAATACAATACAATACAATAAATACAATAAACTTTTGTGTTATATCCAGTATGATGGTTCGGAACCCTTCGTGTGCAAATCCAACTCAAACTTGGCCGGTTTTTTTTAGTTTTATTTGTGTAAACTCTGACTTTATTCAGTAACAATGGAAAGTGAGGAAATTAATGTCCGCAGCAATGTGCATAATTAAAAAATAAATAAAACATAAATCTAGAAATTGATCAAAACATTCCTACATACGTAGGTTACCTTTTGAATTTACTGGTTTTTGCTTAATTTTAAATACTTGAATTCGTCGGGTACTAAGAGTCGAGTTTCGAATTCGAGTAACTCCCCAACTGCGAGTCCGAGTCGAGTCGAATCGAGTACAGAAACTCTACTGAAAAACCCTGGTAGATATGTAAAAATATTGTGAGTTGAAATTTATAAAAAAAAAAAAAAACCAAAAAATTCAAAATATTAATTGGCTATTGAAGGGCGTTTACGAAATTTCATAATTACATCAGAAATATTGTATAAATATTAAATTCTGGTGAATCACTTACAACTAACTAATATCAAAGAAACATAAAGACCCTGGTGCTGGGCCTAGGGGTCTCCGGTCGAGAACCCAAGAAGAAAAATTTTCCGGTAAAATTTCACACTCCTCATGCAAGTTCTGTATGTCTTTATGTTTCTTTGCTAATATCAAAAACATGTAGCAATACGGTTTACATTTATTTATGGCTGTAATTGTAAATCAACCTTAACTGATAGTTTTTACATAATTTTTTGTTTCTGCAATAATTTTACATCATGATGAATTTACACGAAATTCCTTTTCAATACATTCTAGCAAATCTTTTAACTAAGTCAATTAATGAAATAAACTAAAGTACAGATCTAATAACGCTTTCACCACTATAGTTTTAACTAAATAACAATAATCGTCAGTTTACGAAAAGATAAAACAGAGGAGATTTTTTGTGTTTTCCTGTTATTTACTTAAAATTAAAACTTAATGTATACTCAATAATATGTTTTTCAAAAATCTATGAGAATTTATTTTTTTATCAATTTATAATTTTCTCTTAAAATGTGTCTAAAAAAAAAAACAAAAAATATGGCATCAATTTTACTTTATATTTTATAAGCTGTTTACCATATTAATGCCTCATATAAATTCATGTTTAACACCAAAAGCAATCATATTTTATAAGTAAAAAACAAAGAAAAAAAGATACAAAATCTTAAAGAAAAAAAAAACAGCAAAATACAAAGGAAGCAACATTCATACATAAAATATTATATATACATATTATGTAGTCATACAAAGCAAAGCACTAATTAAAATTGAAAGATTACAACACAATGTAAAAGCAACAACAGAAAACATCAATTAGAATATTCTAAATTTACTCGATAAGTGTAAAAAAAATGTCTGTAAAAATATAAATATAAAAATACCAATAGATCGCGTACCTTAGATATATAAGTCAACTAAAAAAACTAAATTTAATAAATACAATATAAAAGAAGCATAAAATGTTTAATACTACACTAAAATAAAAATAAAAATAAAATCTCTAGTTATAGGATGAATCTATTTTCAGTTAATCTTATCCCACTAATGTGTGCCTTAGATCGATTCTATGTAGATGTCACAGAGATGGCAATTGTGTAATTGATTTGTTTCATTTATAATTTTATTAGCCTGCAAAATCTTATAAAATGTTTATTAATTTTATCTAAACTGTTGCCATGATGATTTCGAATAACTTTGTAAGCATATACTACATACAATATTGCAAATCAAACTATATAAATATGTCCAAGTCGATTGCATCCATGTTAAAATTATATTTTTACTAATACAAAGAAAGAGATTAGTGGAAAAAACTATTTATAAAAACGAAAAAGCTTATACTTTTGTACTAAATTTCAGTGATTTTTCTATATCATTTTCGTGTTATTAATTCAAGCGATCAGCACCGAATTATTCAAAACTTTTCGAGACATTATTGACATAAGTTCTTTTACAGTTTCGGCAATATTGATATTTTTTTTTATAGCTCTAAAATTTTGCACTCTTTTCTCTCTAGAGAAATCACTTAAATAAATGCATGATAAATATTCGAATGAAAATTTACAAAAAACTCATTTTCAAAGTGTTTCCACACTCTTAAAAGTGTTACCTCAGAGCTACCCTAAACATCTGGGAGGACAAACAAATATCCCTTTATTGGGAAAGGCTACTACAATAGGTCTGTTTGATGAAAACCCCGGGTAAACCTAGAGCTACACCGGGCTAGACTAACTTGTTTTTTGAAAAACCTGGGCTACCCCGTGCTTACACTAAAAATTTCTCGGAGTAATGGTTTGACAGCTGTCACTTGAGAACTGTCACTTGAATTTGGTATTGATTGGGACATATAAATTACTTCTTGAGCAAAAATAAGCAAAATTTAGAAGAAAAGAAATAGAAAAATAGCTATGTAGAGTAAGCACATTTTATTTGTATTCACCCATTTTATAAATAACTTTTTACAATTAATTATACTCGGGAGAACTGTCAGACAAGTGTCATTACATTAGATTTGCCCAGTGTTTTAAAAACTTGTTCGATGAGTGCACAAAACCCCGGGGTGAATTTGGGGAAAACTTACACGGTGTTGTCATCGAACAATCCTAATGAATTCGTCAGGCAAAAAAGTTAATAAACACCTCTGGCGGAAAGACAAAAAGCTCCTACTCCTTACGAGAATATAGCTCTTCTCAAGCCATTGCCCCTTGAGGTATCACCTAAACAGGATAAGTTTGGCTTGACACTTCATCCTGCCGCTTTTGTTAGAATGCGCATGAAACTTCGGATCACATACTCTGCAACTGTGACGCATTGGCCAGCCGGAGATTACTCCACCTCGAAAATGCTTCCATCCATTCCATCCAGCAAACTACGTGTGGAATCTTAATCCCAGAATGGTTCTGGACTTTATTAACCTAACTAAACCTAGATAGGGAATAAATTGAACGGGGACTCACAATAGATCTTTCAGGTCGTAGTGCATGTGAGGCTAATGCCTGCACACCCTTTCCCATAAATCTAATCTAATCTAAAAATGCAATCCATTTTATAGGTACAGGGTGTTCCTGCATTAATATGACTATAATTTTGGAAAAAAATAATTCCGTTAATAGAAGCATGCAAATAATTTTATGTGTCCGGGGGGAGGGGGGGGGCTCAGATTTTATAATTGTAAATTATTGTTAATTTTGAAAACTTAAGGGTCAACAGTTCTACCACTAGGAAGTCAAAATTTTGGAAATTTGCGTTAATTTTTTGAAATTTGGAACAAAAAAATAATCATTATTTTTACAAAAAGCTTCAATTTGCTTATATCCTAATAGTTAAGAGAGATGATTCCAATAATGGGTTAGATGTTGTCCATGGTGGTTTTTGTTCTTTTTGGGTAGATTATACTCAGCTCTAAAAATTATTCTTGTAAATGATGGGCCCATATAATCCAATCGTGGAAGAGCGGCGGATTGGAAAATTATAAAAATTTAAGAAAACCCAAGTGTCCATGGCAGAAATGGTTACACATTACATTTGAACGATCGAAAAATGATTGGAAACCAACTTTATGTCAATTCGGGATCAACCGTGGCAGTTTTGACAGAGTTTAAAAAACAAAACAAAAATTAAAATTTAAAAATTAATGTCCATGGACGAAGATAGGAGGATCAAATTATTCGTTCGATATGAAGGACAAAAATGTATGTAGTTCTCAATTAATTGGAAACGTCCATGTGACGATATCGTAGTTGTAGGTGAAGATGGATGAAGACTGGGAATATACGAAATATATTAAAATTGATAAAATTTTATATCATTTAAAAAAAAAACAAAAAAACTGGAATCCCATTCTGCCGCCCTCCTCTAAGTTTGGCGCCCGGCTTGGGTTTCAATATGGCATATATGTTGGCATATATTAATCATATCTTGTAGTACCTATTGTATACCGTTGATAAATAATTCGGACATGGATGAATTTGCCTTGGATATAAGTAAGAGATTTTATCTTTTTCTATAGATAATAACGTATATGCAAACAGCTACAATTATCTAAAAAAGAAAAGCACAAAGTGCTTCAGACTCTCTTATAAAGAAATATCACTGCTACATATTTATTACAGTAAAAAGATTCTTATATCGAATTCTAACTACATTACATTTGTATGTATGAATTGTATGTATATATGTAGATCAGTAGTCCTTTAACACAAATTATATAATTTTAACTTTTAACAAGCCATCTGAATGATATTTGTTTATAAATAAATATATATTTTTTTTCTCTCTAGAAACATAAAAATTGTGCCAAACATTGAATTTAACAATTTCGTTAGTTGTTGTTTTTTTAGCAAACTGTATGTAGACACTTTTTGTTGTTGCTAGATGATAAAACTAAATCAAAAACTGTTTACAAAAAAAATAAAAAAAATAAAAAAAAGCACATTCATGCTTGCCTTACTACTTATCTTCTAAAGAGGTTAATTTTTAAGCTACATTACATTATTATAATAAAGGTGGTGTGTTCAATGTCTCGTAAATATTTAAGTGTTTACATAATTATTTATGTATTTACAAAAACAAAACAAACAAAAAACACATAGACGTACACACAAAAATAGCTGTAAATAGCATATTTATTAATGTATTCGAGATAAGTTTTCATCATCTATCGCGTCTTCCAAAAAGCAACAACATTTTAAATTTACTTTTGTTTGCCTGTTACATGTACTAATTACACATTATGTAGAAATGTTAATGTAAAATGTAAACTAATTGTTTTTTTTTGTTTTTTAAATTTAAATTTTAAAGATTTGTGTGAGAAATCCTATTGAATTAAAGCACTGAGCATACTATAATAAATAGAGCAAATAAAGAGGTGCAAAATGCTTTAAAAAATTATAAAAGGACATGGATTTTATACAGGGTGTTTCCACCTAGGACGTGGTCCATAGAGCAGGGGCAAAACCCTCGAGAAATACTTCACAAGCCATGAAACAGAAATCTATATGTGTGCGTGCTAGTTCAATTCTCTGAAATGTTTTATATTGATTCTTATGGAAAAGTGACTAGAAATTGATTTTATATATGCCATAATAAAGCCTAAACTACTATCCCCAAAGGAAAATAGTCTTTCAGTAATTTTAAGCTTGGCTCCTTACTTTCATGAATGCAACTCTTATCTCACTTAACAAAATAATAAAATTGTTTTGATTAAAAAATAGCCTTACCATTTTACTAACTCACAGCTGAGTAATAGTTCAATAGTGTGTGTGAGGCCATAGTCCGAATCTGTAGGCAGATTGACTCGAATTCATCGGACCATTGCACATTCACATATGCAATTATTACTCAGTTGGGAGTTTTTATTTGGGGAATCGTAGTCATTTGGTTAATTTCGTTAGAAACATTTTGAATCGTGAAGATAAGAAAGTAAGCTTAAGATTATAAGAAGACAATTTTTATGTATGAATAGCAGTTTAGGACGCAGGAGCTTTCAAGGCAAAACTTTTGTTAGTTTTACGTAAGAACACTGCAAATATTTTATAATGTTGGGACTATGTTAGGGCTCTCATGTAGTAGTCAGGGATACTTTTTTATGGCTTGGGATGTATTTTTCGAGGGTTTTGGAAGGGAGTGATAGTACTCACTTAGCCAAACAAAAAATCGAATGGCAGGGAGTGGGGGGGGGCGCATATCAACCGTTTCGTAGTAATAGATTGATTAAGAAAATATGCTAGCTCTTCACAAAACATCCTGTATCCTTAAAAGTACAGGGTGTACGATCACTTTCAAGAGTTCATTATTTGCAGAACTTCATGGGGGCTGGTTGGGCAGTCGTTGGAAAGACCGTGCAGCTCTGCATACAAAGAGCTCTTTATAGTGACCGAACCGTACACTCTATATTTTTAAGGATACAAGGTTTTGTGAAAAGCTAGCACATTTTTTTAATCACCCTATTCCTTCGAAACGGTTAATATACCCCTGCCCCCTGTCCCTGTGTTACAATTTTGTGTTTATCTAGGCGAGTACTATCGTCTTCTCTTCTATGGACCAGCTGGAAACACCTTGTATATGAGCGAATAAATCCTTTCAAGCAGGAAGTTATTTTGGTAGCAAAAGTTTTCAAGAAGAAGACATAATTTTTCTTCGAGATGACTGCTCTATTATACATATAAATATAATATATATGTAGACAGTATGCTTAGTGATTAGAATAACGATCATATATATAACTATAAAGATATCGCTACGCAACATGCCATATAAATTCCTTTTATCAGTAATTGTTATCTGGGGATCTCATCGTTAGGTCATAGTCTTCTGAATCAAGCTGAATTCTGAATTAAAATTTAAAGAGATGATGAGAGTGAAACTTGTTGTGATTGCTACCCTGTAATATTCATTCATGAACCTATCAGACAAGAAAGTGAACGCAACAATTTCATTTGAACGGTTTGCGGTAGCCGTATGATAGAGAAAAACAGTGTTTGAGTTGCCAGACTCATGAATCCTGTGGAAAATATTAACATTCAGAGTATTATCGTCGGAAAGTGGAGAAGAATAACTCTTGACAAAATATTGAAAATTTTATTTATTAACGCGTTCTTGGTGATTTTACGAGCGCGATGTTTCGATCTACTTATCGACATGGTCGCTACATCTTGTCCAACAGTTTTCCAGCTTCTGCTGCATTTGTTTTCTTGTTCAGGACAAATCTATTACAATCTATGTCGTTGTTTTTCCTCGGCGGCGGACCAAACGATTTAGTTTCACAATCTGTTGTCGCTTTTTTCAGACTCCGCGAATGTTTTTGAATGCACCTGACTCAAGCAGAACGATTTTCATTTGTATTCATAAATGTATTGTTTATATAATTTGGTCGCGGGGTAATAGTTGAAGTTAAGTTTTCTTTGTTAGAATATGTCTTTGTTTTTGATAAGCAACAATTTATATACTCGCTTTTCTTCAAATTGAAAAAGTGGTACTGCTTCCTTCATTTTCTATATGTACACAGAACTAAATTATGACATCGTTCCGTCGATTCACACAGATTCATTCAGGACGAGAAAAGAAACGCAGCAGCTTCCTTTAATTCTTTAAAAAAAAAAAACTATTTTCTTAACTCTGTAGAATAACAAGCGTTTAAGTCTGTGAATAAGGAGGACTTCTTTTTCCACCGAACGATTTCTTTATGGTTGAAATATAGAAGGAAGCGGCAAAAGCATGAAAATATAATGAATAGAAGGGGGGGGGGGGGTTCTAGCGAAGTTTGAAATTTTTTTGGCCATGACAATAATGAAAATGTGTATATAAAAACTGGTGAATGGCTGTGTGATTGAAGAAATCTTTTTTTCGCCAAATGCGGGTCTGAGATCAAATCAATGATCATTTTTTCTTTTTCCAATTACTCCATGGTAGATTATGCCATAAGAATCCTAGCATATTTAGCCTACTGATAATATTTGTCTTTTGAAGTTGAATTATGGATCCATAATAAAAAAGGCTTCAAAAACTTATTTTGATTATGCCTAATTGTGTCCAAAAACTGTTTTAAAAATTATCACCATATATGCCTAATATCCCATTCTTCTCTGCATTCATCTAACTAAAAAAACGTTTCTTTGAATACATTTTGGACAGATTTTCATTTTGTTTTTCTTTGGTGTTGTCAATTCGTTTATATAATTTGGGATTCGTGTTCTCAGACTGTTCTCCAAGAGTCTTTCTTTTTTGCATATATCCTACTCCTCTTAGGACCTCTGGCTGGATTGAATTGTCTTTAGCCTCCTCTTCCAATTCCACAGTCATTCTGATGTCTCCGCTTTTATTATTGCTGTCCATTTGGAACTTACTTTTTCTCGATAATGGTTTTATATCGGTTGCACAATTGGTCGGTTAACACCTAAATCGCTATTAATTTTGTGGGCGTCATATATTTAACGTAATGGTCAAGAAGCCACGGACTTTGACCATCCGTCCAGAAATCAATGAGGCAAAATATGAATTTAAAAAATTATAATATCCGTTTTACCAATTGTTTTGTTTGCTATAGGTTCGAGCACTGCACTGCCTCATCTGTCTCCAAATCGGAACCCGATAAAATACGTGCAACTTCTATAACATAAAAAAAAAAGAGGGCAATTAACAACAACGACTATATGTATTACAAATCAATAATCCTTTTTGACTCTTATATTAATATATATTTACTTAAACGTTGTTCCCAATTATTGTTCTCCATAGTGCGTCATATTTGATTCTTTCTAACCTCACCACACCACAGAATCTCACACCGGACAAACATCAGAATTGCCAATTCCACATTTGACAGAATTCACTATTTGTTTTTACAAAAATTATAAACTGTTGCGCCATGCAGAAAACATAACCTTTTTTTTTTATGTTTTGTGTGATTTATTGGGAAAAAAGGCATTCTAGAAATGCATAAAAATGCTGAACTTCTATTCCTTCGGCTGTACAGTAAAATTCCGTGATGTTTTCTTTTATCTCGAACTGTGCGAATGTGGAACAGTCTACCATCTTCTGTCTTTCCTCCGGTATACAATATCTGCGAAAGTTTAAGAGTGACATACATCACCACCTCCGCCGCTCTCACAATCCCTATCTCCTTCGTGCCATGCTGTGCTTTTCATCATACGGTATCCCCTAACCAGTGATAAACTCATGACGTATATGGATACCTAAACGTCTATATATACCTAATTGTAGTCGCAAGACATCTGACAATTTGTCTGTTATGTGTGTGGTGTCTATTCTACAAAATATTCTATCATCAAAGGTTCCAAGACACGCTGGTCCATCACAATGCAAAGAATTTTCGAAAAAGGAAAAATTAAGATTTAACTATCCAAGCGATTTGTATTGTCCTGCTACTGATGACGGTAGATGGCGCTAGCTATTTTCAGAAAAAAATTTTGAACATAAAAATTGCATGCAAGATCGATCACTCACCAAATCCTATTGAGCTTGCGCATCTGATTTTATTATAAGTATGATCGTTAATTAAAGTACTTTATTTGCTTTTAATAATAATAATAAAAAAAAACAATGGTTTTTTTGTGTGCAGACATTTTATATTTCCATCAATTTCAGTTTTTTTTGTGTGTTTTCTTTTCTCTTCTTAACCAAAAACATAAAAGCAATAAGCTACAACAACAAATATTACGAATATAAAAAAAATCCATTACAAGTAGTCAAAAAGAAAAGTAAAATAGAAGAAAAAAACAAAACACAATTAAAAAGGAGAAATACAGATAATAAAGAAAATAATCAAAACACATGGAATTAAAAAAAAAAATGTGTTAAAATGTGTCCGAAAAACGATTATAGTACTTCTAAAAAATAGAAAGTATAGCCGCCAATATTTAGGGAATTCTCAACATGAAACAGAGGAGCAGTGTATAAAAAAACAAAAACAAAATGACTTGAAAATAATATAAAATTTAGATATATATTAAAAAACATAATAATAAAAAATAATCAAACAAGAGAAAATATTAATCCTATATCAGAAAAAGAAAAAAATATTTTATCTATAGAGATGCAAGTCGTTTAAGAAGAATTATTTTAAGAAATATCAGAGGTTTAGAAAGGAGCGCATATTAGTTGTAAAAAAAAAAAAATAAAAAAAATATACCTCTCTACATAACTGTATAAATTATTAGCGGATAGTAGCGCATACCATTTTTGTTTGCCTATATTTATTGTTGTTCTATAGAGTAGCAAACTATTTTAATTTTTGTTATTATATTAATTATTAACTGGGAATGTGATCTTAAGAATATTATAAATGAAAGAAAAGAAAAAAACAAAACAAAAATAATAATATTAATAAAAATGCATTTAAGTTTTAAAATAATTATTTTATGATAAGAAGTTGTATATACTAAAAGGAGGTATGTTGTTTGTCTTTATCAGGATAAATTTTATTTAGAGAAAATTGTTACCCCTTCTGAGATCTATCATTTAAAAAAAATATTAATAGTGTGAGTAATTACCCATGCTAGGAGTAGATGCACATAACATTCTTCGATAAATCTTCAACGAGATCATTTTTAATGAATTACAACTTATCAAACGAATCTTAAATATTAAAACAATGTTCTTAGGGTATAGATACGATTCGTAATGAGACATTAAGTAGGACTTTGAAATAATACGTTCTAAAAAAGTCTTTATATAGGATCAAAGCTATACTATGAATTAAAAAATAAAGAGAAAATTAGAACAGACCTTGAAGATTCACTTGGTAGAGAGGTACAGCATACAGTTGTAAAAAAGAATTATTGCTAATATTCGGATCCAAACTAACCAAATAACATTGAAATTTTTCTCCAGATTGCATTGTTTCATTGCAAAAATAGACACACTGTTATTATAGTTGACGACTCAAGCTCCGCAGTCACTTTCACTTCACTTTACTTTTCGTATTGTCGTTGTTGAACGGTGTGACGTGACATTTTTCTTCGAAGCCTTATTATCGTTGTCACTTAAAGTGATAGATAGCGTCATTTTATGAGAGTTGGGGGGGGGGGTTTCCAAGTAAAGGCCAGTAGGACTTGGTTTTGTTTAAAACTATGGGTCAAAACTTCCGTCATTCACTCGTTCATTATGTTGTTAATATTAATATCAAACTCTAGCAATTTCTTAAATTATAATTAACTAATCGATTAATTTTTTGTTATTCTTTAATATAGTTGAACGTCTTTAGTCTAGATCTAGACTTTCAATAGGTAACCAATTAAATGAGCTTCAGTTTTTTATATACCTATATTATATTTTTTTCAAATCGGCTCAACACTTTTTTAGTTGTAATTTCTTTTTAACAACGGCATTCTCTATGTTGAACAGATTCTGTCAGTGATTTAACTTGGACACCTAGCTATAAAGTCTTAATTCCACGGCAGTATTAATGCACGAATTAGTAATAATGCAACAATCAGCGCCCTCATAAGACAAAGTATATTCTGTCTCCCTATGAGTACCAGTTATGCCAGTGCATGTTTGACGTTTAATTATTTGCCAAAGCGAGACCCATCTAAAATCTCTGCCGATCTGTGGGTCACAGCACCCGGTTGATTTATCTATCTAAGCATACATTCATAAGCGACCTCCCGTCAGATCCCTAGAAGTCTTTCAAGTTTCGTGCGGATTACTTGAGATTCCAAGCTACGTAGTTCATGAGAAAGTCAAATTTTCTACTCAAACTCTTGTTAGCAGAATCATATGTGCTTAAAGTTCTGCAATCAACCTGTCGATAATGATGTACGTTTAAAACGGTAACCCTGAATCGATCTGCTTTAATTTGACTTCATCTATTGAGAATTTGTGCGCCCCCAAAAATTTGGTACTCTGCTCTGCCTATTGATAAATCTACCCTTGTATGCAGGATCAATAAAATGAATTAATGTTCTTTTTAATGTCCGGTATCGTATGTCCTCCATGTACATATATCATTTAGGGCCCTGGCGGGGCCGACCTACACGATCGGGCCCCTATGCCTATGAGTTTGCCAAGGCAGAACTTCGCCGTTGTTAAGAAACATAAAGTCAGTCATATTATTTTACTTGTGTTTTGTTTGCGTGAATTATCGGTGCATTTTAAGGGAAACTACCACACAGTCATGTTTTATGTTTATACGAAGAAAAATATTGGTGTCATCTTGTAGAAATAATTGCGAAGGTATTCACAATAATGCGAATCCAATATATACAGTCTTAGATGTTTGTGTGTTTCTTAAAAGAAAGTACGGTTATGTAGTATTAGTCATGGGAACGAAGCTATACCGATGCATGTTCTGAGTTCAATATAACTCTAATTTTAAGTATACACATATGAAGACTTGTCTTGAAACTGCAAACTTAGTCAGCGCCATCTAGTTTTGTCAAAAAAAAAAATTCGTATGAAAGATACTTTCGCTGTGTAAATGTAGCTATAGAAGCGGACATGTTATACGCAATGTCTTTTGATTCTGGGCAATTCGTCCTTCCCAGCGAGAAATGGAAGCGCTCAAAGACGAATGCAATGCAAGAGCGATTCTTTGGAAGCTTGCAGCGCTTCCCCACGGTATCCTTGTTTATATCTTTTTAACTTGAGCATATCCGCAGAAGGAAACCCTCAGTTGCAGATTCTTGGGAAGAGCTCTTGGGGTGCTTGTAGGGTGGCACTCTTGGAGCGCTTGCAGGATAGTATTCTTGGAGCTATTGTAGGGTAGCCGTAGCAGTCTTTTAGCGCTTTTGGGGTATGCAGAGGGAATCAGGAGTAATTTCAGTTTTATTCTGAATGTGCTCCATTTTATTTTAAATTAAATTAAATTTCAATTAATCGCACTCTTCAACTGAGTACTATAGAATGAAAATTCAACGGTGCTTTCAGATGCATATGGGTCATCTTTTCACAAAAAAGCGAATAAGACTAAACTCACTGAACATATCTGCTTCCGCAAAGATTCGTTTGACTATGATAAGAGATCCCTTCAGAAATGATATTTTCGCGCTTAACATATTTCCCGCTGGATTAAATTACTAGTCTTCAAAACTTTATTGGTAAATCTTTACTAACACACAGTACGTTTACATGAATACTTGAATACTTGACCTGAAATCCACTTGAAGCTTAGGTAGGGCGGTTGATTGAATTAATTCCAATTACTTGACTTGAATTTTTCTTGAATTTAATTTTCCAATTACTTAAGTTGAAATTTACGCGTTGAATGAGCCTTTGCATGATATTTTGATTACTTCAAGCATACTTCAAGTATACTTCAAGTAATAAACGTACTGACAGTCCCTGGGCAACTTCAATTTGCGAATGAATTATAATTCCTTTAGCAAATGAATAGATTTTGTCTTAACAATTACTTTTATGTATTTAAAAGACTTTTTATATTTTAATGAATAATGCATGAATTTGTTTTCGCTATCTATTTAATTTTGTCACTAGTCACATTAAACTAAACTTACCTTTAAAATTACCAGATTTGCTCGCAACACTTTAATAAACAGATCTCAAGATCATTCTCGGGAACGTAAGAGATTCAGATTCAGAAGCTTCGAACTAATAAAGAGTTAAGCTTCCGATTTCAATTCAACTGTGAGCAATCAATCAATTTAAATTCAATTCAACATCTATTCTCTTTTGCCCAGCAAATTCAAGAGAAAATGTGTGAAAGCAAAGCTATTTCATTCAATTCAACTTTTATTTAATTTTCCACATATTTATAGGTATTATCTCTTCAATTTGTCCACTCTCTTTTAATTTAATCGCCTGAAGTTCTGTCTGTTGTATCATTCTCTTTCAGTCTGGTGTTGATGAGTTGAGAAGTTGACTGCACGCGTGTTCTGTTCTTCTGTCATTCTTCAATTCATACCCCATTTATCCATTCCATTTCCATCCTCAATCCCAATCTAACGGAACATATATAAACGGAACTATCCAAAACCAACATTTTCCCATCATTTGCTTTGCTGCTCTGGTATGCTCTACATCTAAACTTTTGTCTCTGGTCAGTCAGTTAAAAGCGGTTCATTGTTGCGGTGTGTGTTGGATGTTGCGCGTCTTTTCCGATATTATTTTCCTTTATTTTACTTATTATTGATGGTGCCTCTAGTCCTAGAAGGAAATCACGAAATTATAAATGACAACTTAGAGTAAAGTAGAATAAGCGTTTGTATAATTTCCAATTAAATGGTAAAAGTAATTTATTCTGTCCAATTAAATTAGTGTAAAAGAATAGCGAACGGAAGGGAAGTGATGTGTTTTCGGGGAGCCTGACTGAAAAATAGTGTTAAAAAAAAGTTTTGTATTATTTTTGGAAGAAAATAAAATTTAAGTGTGGCAGTGACAAGTGAAATTGAGGTGTAAATAAATTATTAAAGTGAGAGAAACTTCATTGTGGTTTAAAAAAAAATACTTGGAAAAAGTATACCTTAATCACATTAATTGGAAATTACTGTAAGTATTTTTTTTTTGTTTAACTTTTAAAACATTCAAAAGAAAAGTGCCATGAGAATTTTTTGTTTTGTTTTTTGTTTTTTCTTTTATTTGATTTAAAGCCGAAGTGGCACAGTCATTGATCATTTGTTAATGATCATCGCACTGTATTAGCTCACTTTTAGCCGACAAGAGCAAGTTCATGATAAGAAATAAGTAGCCTATAGATAGCGGTGGTTTTGTGCTAATTTCTGTTCGTTTCGTTGCCTTTTTATTAATCGATTTTATTCTAATTTTGTAATAATAAGATTCCTATAATTGTGTATATACATAAAAAGCATGCTGTGCCGGTACGGCCCTTGCTGCTTTCTTTTAAGTTACCACACGTACGTGACTTGCGCCACTCACTTTGCATGAAGAAATGTTATGACATGAATGAGCTTGCTTACATTGTTTTGTTCCTATGCTGTCGTATGTAACTTGTTGGTATAGGAATTTCCACAACAAATTTTAATCAATGTTGGAAACTTTCTCATAATTTACTCAAATATTGCTAGAACTCCCAAAAATTTGCTCTTAAACCGTAGGATTAAAATGCCGTATGCGCTCAAAATAATTGGAATAAGGAAAAAGTCATTGAGAGAAAGAAGACGAGATAAATTCACCTGTCCTCCGCGCTTGACGCTTGTGTTTGTGTGTGGCTAGTTTCATTTCGTTCGTTCTGTTTCTATGGTTTTTACATTTTGTTTACGTCTTCCTCCTGTGTTTCAATTTCGTCCGAGGATCACTTGTGTTTGGCCAAAATGAAGGGCTTAAAATTTCATCGATGCTTTTGAATAAAAAAGAATAGTTTTGTTAGTACTTTAAAAGCAAAATTATTTTTAACAAATAAACTGAATCCCATACGGCCATACACAAAGCGTTTCTGTAATTATTTACTCTCTTTTTTTTTCTTCTGTACCCATCGCTATGGCCCTCAGAGTAACTAGACAGGCAGGCAAGGTACACCTAACCAAACCAAATGCCATTAGGAAAAAAAAATGTCGCCTTGTTGCCGGTTTTCTATGTTAAAAAATGTTGGAATTTCTTGTAAATTACTGTTTTTGTTGTCACCATTTGTGGTGAAATGTTGTAAGTTTTTACAATTTAAGATAAATTAGATGTAGGTAGAAGACAATTGATTCTTAATAGAGGATTTACGGTTGGGTAGGTACCATCACCAGGTATCTACTATTTAACAGAATTTGTATCCATTGAGTTGATCAACAGAGTACCTATTGCTAAATTTCCTCAATTGGATGAAAAAATACAGCCTTGAGTTCTACCCTTTAAAGATCGAACTAAGTAGGGACCTACTTTTCACTTGCAAAAGAATATTTCTGACTTGAAAAATTATAATCTCGAATTAAGAACTGAAGCTAATATCTAGTAATAATAGACTCCAAATAAAACTGGAAGATAAATATGCAGGAGTCCTTCGGAGAAACTTCTGTCTGCAAGCTAAGAATTTTGGACAACATTGTGCATCTATCATGTTATCCTCGCAACTGAATATATATAGGTTACCTCTATTGTAAGACGTAAGCTCTATGCTGTAGATGAGTGCTTTCATCAGCATTAGGAGACTATAAATCGTCTCCTGCCCCTTTATACTCATAATAAACGTACAAGATAGCTGCAAAGAGTGTTTTTAGACTAAAGCAGCCACACTAGCAGCCTGATGATCGCAGACCAGAGTCGCAGTAGTATAACTAGGTATTACTTATCCGGGAAACGTCTCAACAAGACTTCAAAAAACTTCTTATCTTGCATCACTAGTAGAAAGTAGTGCGTGGATAATTGGGTCCACCTGATTCGAAAATTGAATTAGATGTGTTTTCATAGACGGATCCAAAATGGATATGGAGTGGGGATATGTATATGATTCATTCAAGCGGAGATTAGATTAGATTTGTGGATGGGTGTGCAGTACCCTCGCATTCCCTGCGTCCTTTCAGGTCAGATCTTTCAGATCTATTGTGAGCCCCCCTCCCTCCATTCAATTTACTCCCTTTCTAGATTTAGACTGTTAATAAAGTCTAGAGCCATTTTGGGGCTTAGGTTCCATATGTATGTAGTTTGATGGAGGAAAAGCATGTTCGAGGTGGAATAATCTTCTTCGCCTGGCCAATGCTTCCCAGTTGCAAGGCAGGTGATCCGAGGTTTCATGAGCATCCCGACAGAAGCGTCTAAACCTAGCCCATTTTGTCTAGGTGATATCTCAATTGCCAATTGCCTGAGAAGAGCTCTGTTCTCCTAAGGAGTAGAAGTTCTTTTGTTTTTCCGCCAGAAGTGTCGATAAACTTTATTGCCTGACGACATCCTTGTAACCTTTGTATTTTGTTCTTCCAGCTATTTAGAGTAGCTCTGAGGTAACACTTTGAAGTGCCACAAAATTTCCCTGGTCCGACAAAGGGGACTTCCGCTTCTCTTTTAGCTAGGTCGTCATCAATTTCATTGCCTATATTGCCATCATGTCAAGGTACCCACATGAGGATAACTTTGTATCTCCACGATAGATTCTTAATGGTTTGCAGACACTCCTTGACTATTCTTGACTTTATTGTGTAGGGCTATAATACCTTGAGAATAGCTTGACTGTGCGAGAAAATATTAATGGTTGAGGCATTTGTGGCTCTTTTAATGCAGGTATTGACATATTCTTTATGGCCAATACCTCAGCCTAGAATCCGGTAGGAGTAGAGCCCAGGCCCAGGCGACTAAACTGTTCGTTTTGGAACCTTCTGTAAACCACACAATCAATCCTTGTTGGAAGGACGGTTTATTGGAACGCCATTATTGTCAGTCTCTCAAAACCACGTTAATGGTCTTACAAAAAAATTCACCTTGGGTGTGATTATATCAGATATTGTCGTCATTTGCTCGAAGCATATCTGTTTTAAGATACTTAAATTACCAACCAGATCACCTGGCTTTAACTGTTTCTGTTTTTGCAGTCTGATAGCTCTGGAGATCGCTTCCATTTTCACCTGCAAATGCAGAGGTGGAATGTTTAATAAGGCTTTCATGGGTGCTGTAGGACGGGTCCTCATGGCACCAGTTTATTCCGCGACAGGTAAGGCACTGGATTTTTTTTGTTTTTGGCCACCATGCGAGGTCAGCATAGGTGACCATGGGTGTTGTAACCGTGGTGTACATCCAATACATAATTTTTAGCTTCAGACCCCATGTTCTGCGAATGAAGTAACGACAGGTGTAGAGAGATCTGTCACACTGGACAGATGTGAATTTCAGGTAAGTTTCTTATCTAGACTTATTCCCAGAAATTTGACTTCCTTTGAAAATATCGATTCCGTGTTCACAAGAAGATTAGCCGTTAGTGAAAGCTTCGTTCTTCTCGCGAACGGAACGATAACCGTTTTGAAGCTGTTTATGCTAAGGCCTTCTTTAAACACCATATTTGGAATTTGGAAAGGGCTTTTTGCATGATCGGATATGATGTGTTGATGCTTGCCTCATATTGTGACTACTACATTATCCGTGTAGCCTTGTACATTAAATCCCGAACTGGTCAGCTTCTCTAGGAGATCATCAATCACAATCGACCACAAGAGTGAAGAGAAGACTCCTCCTTGTGGGCAGCCTTGAGCTGCGGTGATCGTGACTGAACAGTTCCCTAGACTTGTGGTTATCCTCCTGCTTCTAAGCATAGAGTCTATTCAGTTAACCGTGGATGGCTCAATGCCCTTATTTCAGCGGCTAAATTAATTGCATCGAAGGAAGTGTTATCAAGCGGAGATTCTACATATATTCTGCCAAAGATAATTTTTAATGTAATTTCTTTAGAAGGTGTATAGAGGATGTGGAGAGCATTTAATACATATGGATCGCTAAGCTTTTCCTGTAGAAATGCAAACTTAAGTAGAAATAATTAGGCATGTGCTTCACTGTCCGTCCTGAAAAATAGGACAGACTCTGCATTTTTCCAGCTCTGAATAAGATCTTCTTCATATCCTTGCTTCCTATTACTAGCCTTCCACACAAAACATTGCAAACGCACTAAAGGGTATTTATTCCTTGGGGCTTTAGTAAACTGATATATGAGTTTTGACGGCCATCTACGCCATCTACTCGTCAATATTGATATTATCAAAATCCGTACAAAAAACAAAGCTGGCTCAATTGTTGTTCTTGTTTTCCTTTGTTCTTGAATTGGATTGTAAGCACGTGGCTTACAAAAAATTATTAGCAACAACAGTTAAGCCAAATCTTTTATTTATCTACAAAAAAAAAAAAAAAAAACAAAAAACAAAAAACCCCAAAAGTAATTGAATCACTCAAAATCCATTTAAAATTAAAAATTTCACCCATATCAGGCAAAAATCTAATCAAAATTGCATCAATCAATGGCAAAATGAAAAATCTTAATTTAATTTCTTTGAATTACAGCGAGAAAAAAACTAATTAAATTGCCGCGTGATAGTAAAATATACGAAATTGCCCGAACTATTTGAAAAAGGGTTCCCAGCGAACATATACAAAGTACAACAAACCTTCCGGGGTCACTTATTACTCGTTTTTTTTATCATTTTTTTTTTTTTTGTTAAATACCTCAAAGCACAGTCATTAACCTATCTTTCTTCTTGATAAAATGTCAGATATAATTTTGGAACTTGATCAAAAACTCATCAACAGAGATCAAATCGAAATCAACAACAACAGTAATCGGCGGTTCTTTGAATGTTGGTAACAGTTAGTTAGTTCATGACATTTTACTTCTCAGCAGCTAAAAGTTTTTTTTTTGCTAACAAAGTGATTGACGCACAGTTAATGTTTTCCTGATGGGTTTTAGATAAGATAATTTGAGCGATCCGCGTCGATTGATTAAATTCTTCGCTATTTTGTAGAAATTAAATATGTAAAAAAATATTGAGGAATTTAAAGAATTTATGGACACTTCTTTTTGCGATCACAGAGATTGAAATTTTCAGTTTTGTAATAGATTTGTGTATCTTATAAATTAATGCCCCACCAAAGATTCCAAGGTCCTTTTGATAGAACTTCAATGAAAATTTATTAGATTCGTCATAGCCAATTTCGTAGTGTCACGTAAAATGCGAACCACAGAGGAATACCTCCATTTTCACATTGAATTTATCATCCGATTTTGATGAGATTGTGTACGAATATTCTACACAGATGGTAGAATATAAAATAAACCCCCTACACCTGAAAAAATAATTTTTTTTACATATTTTTGTATTATAATAATATAAAAGTAACCCACAATGGGTTACCACTCTGTAACCCGCTGCCGTACGAATCTCGTAATAGTTTCATAAAATCATAAAAAACTCACAATGAATTTAGTAAAAAGAATTTTGTTAATCGGTTGGAATCTGACCACCGAGAGATAAAGCCGGTAGATTTACAGCAAACCTGTAAAATTCTAAGTACAAGTACCAGTACGTGGACTAGAAATATTTTAAATACAAGTACAAGTCCCGGTACTGGTACTTAAAAAAAATTTCAAGTACAAATCCTGGTACTCTAAAATTTTTCAAGTACAAGTCCAGATACTGGTACTAGTACTTAAGTACTTTACAGTATATGCTGCTTATTAATGTAAGTTGAAAGTAATTTAGCAAACCTCGCAATCTTATTTTGGACAATGCTCCTAAACAAATTGGGGTAATGGCTTCTGGTTTTTTGTATATGAAAGATAAAAGATTATAGATAATTGTAACGAAAAGAAATGTTGCGAATATACCCGCAAGATGATAATTATCAAAGTTTTCCGAAAAGTGTTAATCTTAACCCCGGGTTCACCGGCATTATGCATTATTTCGGTTTCGTTTGGCCATCTTGAGTTCCCACTTGCGTCACTTTCAATTCTAATCAAGCCCAATATATAGGTACTGTGAATTTGGACGAAATCGGTTATGACGTTTTGGGACCCTCTCCTTGTAAGACAATACAAAAATTGAATAGAAAAGTCCGATTTCATAGAAAGTAGATAAAAGTAAGTCGGCTAGACTCATGAAGATTCTCTCAAATGATGCCAGTGCCCCTCCTTCCCTCCCTTGCCTAAAAAGGGCTCCGAATTCGATAGCTCCGCACCAGTAGCTTTTGTGAGGATCTCAATCGGAGCTTTAAAAGACGAAATCATTAGAGGCGCCTATCAAAAGGCAAGCCTCCGGTGAACCAGTAGGGAAACCTGCCGTATTGCGAGGTAAATGTGGCCTGCATATGACAGAAAACGGACAACTGCTTAATGGCCAACAGAAAAAATACCAGGAAGCTAGTGGGGGTCATAATGGGTCACTGGGCCATAGGGGATCATGCCAGAAGACTGGGTATAACGGCGAACGATTTCTGCAGGAGCTGTAAGAACTCGGAGGAAATCGAATCTGTCCAACATGTGCTTTGCGAGTGTCCCGCTTTGATGAATAAAAGAGGTAGGCATTGGGTAGCTACTTTTTTTCAAGTCTGGGGGAGCTGCAAAGTGTAGAATTTAGGTGTATCCTGAGTTTTCTGAGAGAAGCAGGAGGGATGTAGGTTAAAAGTCTTAGGTAAATTTTGAGTTTCCTAAAGAAAGCAGGATGGATCTGAGGCTTGTAAGGTTATCCCATGCAGTCTAAGGGCACAATTTAGCCATTATAGGTCTAAGTGATGCAGGCTAGTCGTCTGGCGGTACCCCTCTTACCTAACCTAACCTAACTTTAAAATAAAACTGAAAATTTCCCTTCATTTTAGCAAATCATGGTAGCCCTATTTATGTAATATCCCGCAACATGACAAAAAAAATTAGATGTTTTGCTCCTCTGCATATGCTGGCTTCAATAATTTTTTATGGGAAACGCCTGCAGCTAGCAGTCTATATTATTGAAGTTTGTGGTTTAAGAGGAGTCAGTAAGTATCCAGCAAAAATTTCGATTTAGACACCAGCGAGCCTGTACGCAATAATATTTACTATACGTAGGTTTGTGTCCTGAAAGTATGAAAATTCATATAAAATTAGCTTAGACGTAGACCACAAGTCACATTAGAGACATCTAGCGTAAAAGACAGAAACCAAACATGCGACAATTTAAGACGAAAATGAAATATTTCAGTTCAAAGAAATTGAAATTTTTTAACGAAAATTAACACTCCTAAATTTTATTTTGCACAAGTTTCCGAGCTAATATCTCCATCCCAATACATTTTTTTTTATTTTTCTCGACCTTATTTACTAGACCGCTTCGTTACCTTTAATTTAAGATATAAGTCATTATTCTGGTGCAAATAGTTTGCCAGAAATTCGCATTGAAAAATGTATGAAACTTGCAAATCTTGGTACTGACTCCTCTTAATTATTTTGCAATAAAATATTTTAGGCGAATAACCTTAGTCAGACAGAATTGTCTGTATTATGTTAACGTGGACAGCATACTATAAAAAATTTCCTCTGATTACCAAATAGAGTTTATTTAAATCGCTAAATGCTAGCTACAATGGTCCCAGGACACAATACTTAAATTAAACTATTGAGGATTTTTCTTAATTGAGTCTTATTAATGTTAAAATCTATCGAATGAAAATTCAAATTAAAAGTATAGCACATTCTATTCATAGGCTCAAAGTGTCCATAGTTGGTGCGATGAGAACACAAATAAATGAAATCATTAGATCGCAAGTGTCGAGATCGTGAATTGAAATTAATTTTCTGAAGCATCAAAGGCTGGTCGATGTCACCCTTCACAAGTTGAAATATAAAGCTAATGTCACAAATTTTTCTACGAGTCTCATGAGTAGGAAGGTGTATTAAATTTAATCTTTCATTATAAGGAGGAAGATGAAGTCTATCCCTCCATTCAAGACCTCTTAGAGCAAAAAGTAAGAATCTCCTCTGCACGCTCTCAATACGATCGGAGTGATTTTTGTAAGAGGGGGACCAGACAGGACTGGCATATTCCAAAATGGGTCTAACAAGAGTGGTAAAAAGAAGTTTAGTAATGTAGATATCATCTAATTCTTTTGCCCAACGCTTTACAAAGCCTAACATTGAGTTTGCCCTATTAACGATGCGATCTATGTGAAAGTTAAAGGTGAGTTTCGAGTCAAACAATATCACCAAGTCACATATTTTATCAACTTTTGAAAGTAATAACCCATTCATACCATAGATAAGATTCGAAGGGACTCGCTTACGAGAGAAAATGGTTACCTTACATTTATCTACGTTCTTAAAATGAGAGAACTCTTTTCACAACATTCAACAAGTCTGTCCAGGTCATCCTGCAAATTGAGACAGTCGCAATGCGAATCGATAGATTTATATAGTTTTAGATCATCTACGTATATTAGCAAATCAGATTTGGTAACTACATAGGAAACATCATTTATGAATAATATGAAGAGAACGGGCCCTAAGTGACTACCCTGTGGAACACGGGAGTAAGCCGTTATTTCTTCAGACAGAGCAGAACGGAACTGAATCCTAAGTTTGCGATCCTTAAGGTAGGATGATAACCAGTTCAACAGCCAAATTGGTAAATCTAAAGATCTCAGTTTAAATAACAAAACAGAGTGAGGAAGCTTGTCAAAAGCCTTGCTGAAGTCTGTATAAATACAGTGAGTTTCGCAACCATGCTAGGACGATAGTTGGTAACAAGCTCCCTTTTATCCGACTTAAAGATTGGGACAATAAACGACTCTTTCCATAACTTAGGAAATTTATCAAGCCGCAGTGATAAATTAAACAAAAATATTAACGGGTAAGAAAGCATTCCACTGCAGTTCTTTAAGACAATAGGAGGTATCCCATCAGGCCCAGCAGAACAACCAAAGTCCAGCTTGGACATGGAATCTCCAACAGATTTCTGATCAATAGTGAAGAATGGGATATCAACTTTAGGAAGCGTCGTTAAGTAATTAAAATAAGCAAAATCTATTTGAGCGTCATATGTTAAAAATGATTCACTAAAGTAATCAGCAAAGAGATTAGAAATCACAGACGGATCATGACTAGAATTATTATTAAATACTAAAACAAGAGGAAAACTATTAGATTCCTTTTTGGTATTTCCAAACACCAAAATTGCTTAGGATCTGATCTTATTACATTTCTCATCCTAAACAGGTACGTATCATAGGCATGCAAAAGAGCAGTACGAAATTCGCTCCTCAAAAACAAAAATTGTGTTAAGTCATCATTAGACTGAGAGAAGTGAAACTTTCGCCAAGCCTTATATCTTAAGTTGCGTAAGCGTTTAAGCTCAGCATCGTATCAAGGAGGACACGAAGAGCGCCATTCTTGATACAAGACAATGGAATACAATCATTGAAACAATTAAACATAATATTGTGAAATTGTGCTGTAAGTTCATCTACAACATTATTGCTAAACAGAAAGGACCAGTTAGTAGAACATAAATTAAAGTTGAGTAGATCAAAATTAGGTTTTTTTTTTTTAAATTAAAAGTGGGAGAGTTTTCAATCAACATGCCAGTACCCTCGCAATCAATGCCCACTATCACGTCCAAAGTTGGATGGTATGAGTCAATAGGAACCAATGGCATGTCACACGGACGAACCATACATCGAAGCATCCGAGGTAAAGACCAAATCTAAACATTTATTACGGTTGTTCTTAACATCATTTACCTGTGAAAGACCCATTGCGGCAATAGCATCCAGGAAGATATGCGCATTTCCAGAAGATCTACTGGGAACCAAGGAGTCATCATCAGAAAAGTAGAAAATGTAGGAAATTAAAAAAATACTGTGACTACAGAATCACAATGACTTTTTTTTGTTTTATATGTTACTTTGTATGACATTTTGTTACCATGTATAGAATTTCGCATAATTCCCATGGTCTACGTTCAGTACCCAAAATTTAACAGCTAACGTAACTTGTAATAGGTTGAAAAATTGGTCATCACTGGAAAAAAATAATTGTTTTTTTTTTTACATTTATTTTGCATCAGTTAAAAAGTTTTCCATCGATTTATATTTTCTGACATCTCTCTTATAGTAACATAAATATGATGTGGTCAAAACGTGAAATGTTATTGCACAATTCTCAATTTTTATATGTAGTTCAATAACAAAACCTACGCGCATTATTTGTTCGTTCTTCTCAAAAATATTACAAAATTGAATTTCACAACTAACTGAGCGCCATCAAAATGCAAAAGACAGACGAAAAATAAAAGACGCCACTTGTGATGAAGTTTTCGGATGATAAATAGTTTTCATTTTGTTTCTTTGTTTTTTAATGCATTCATTCATTTTCTGAAAAACAAAAAAAAATCTATTTTAATCTTTTTCCACATCGGCAATTTTGTTTATAGGTACTCAGTCAGACCCACCGGATATTAGTTTGATGAGAGAAATGGTGAAAAATTTAAAACACACCGAAAAAATAATTTGGTCTCTCATAGTTACATGACAAATTGTCCAACCAATATTCTTCCGAATGCACATTTGTCTTTTGGCCAGAGCTTGAATACCTACATACATGAAGAAGAAAACTATAGAAAACTTTTCCATTGATAGCAAGGAAAAAGTCAACAAGATGTTGACGAAATGGAAAATTTCTGCACTATAGAAAAAAAATGTGGAGAAAGTCTGTAAGTCACCATTTCTTATATTTTTTTTAATGTAGTAGGAAGAAAAAAAAATGGGCCTGACGAAAAACTAGAAATTAGATCAATTGCAATTTGATTGATCATAAAGAGCTTTCATTGAGTTATGTATGTGTGTATGTATGTAATTACATAATTAGTATAGATATCACTCAACAGAAGTTACGATAGCTTTTTCTCAGGCAGTCAAAACGTTTCAGTTTTTCCCTCCCCCCACTAATTAAGGCTTGATATACGAGAATTGTACTTAATTGCTTCACTTAGTGTGTGCTAATGTGGTGTTTAATTACTTGTTGTCTGTCTATTCGTTTGAATGGGAATTTAATGAAATAATTATACCTCTACCACCCCCTATTAATATTTTCGAGGTATAATTACAGATAATTACTAAGAAGACAAATTTTTGTTTCAATTCTAAGAGTAACGTGGAAGTGATTTTGTAATATTAGATCGAAACTTTTTAGTTTAATTTTGAAATAATTATCTAAGAAATTTAACCAGAGTAAAGGTAATAAGAATTCTCTCCGATAGGTAGCATCAGTTTTTTTTTTTAAATATTAAAAATAAAAACTTATGTTCTATAAAATTTATTTAATTTGAGTCGCGACGCGCTTCGTCTTCTTAGAGTATTATCCTTGTGTATAGAACTATGTATACAGGGTGATTCAGAGATCAAGATACCGTCCGGTATACCACGCGATTCTTTGCGGTAAGCTGATCAAAAAATTTATCCACATACCCCCCTGAAAATAGCTCCAGTCAGCCACCAGACTGAATAAAAATTCTCCCGAAACATTTTCTGTAAATTTCTAAGAAGAAATGAATTAGATTTGCTCATCTACGAGTCTTATGCTCATAAAAATTGTTACTGGCTACGGCTTATACCTTGAACCCCTTGTGCATACTTCAGTTGCACAGCAGCCTTGTTTTTTGCGAAGCGTGAGTAAAACTTTTCAAAATGGTACAAGTGGTGCCATCTGACATTATAACAAGGAATCATTTTCGCAACCACGGCATATTGGGTGCAAACCTAATTGCCACTCGGCTAAATGTATTAGTGTTTGTATTCGTTTCGTCATGGCAGTAGTGAAACCGTGAAATTTTGAAGGGGGACATTTTTTTATAATCCAAATTGCTATGTAAAATAAACAAATTTTTGGCGCCCCCTTATCTTCAGATAATATTCCTTGGCGTTGCCTATGATAATTTAAGTGACTTGTCAAGCAAAATTTTCAAATAAGTGACCAGCTCACTTGTCATTTCTTCCCCCGCTCCATGTGACTTTCATTGAATTGCCTACTCACGTACACTGTATTCGCACGAAACACCGCTTCCTTATAATGTCGATTTCGATGGGACCATTTCAGTTTTGCACTTTTTCTGGCAGCGGAGAACTGGGAGAATTGAAGTCCATCGAACATATTTTTGTCATATTCCTTGTATTTGTGGGCACACGTATTATATACACGGAACTGTCAAACGTAATAAATGTTCTTTATTAATATATAGAAACAAATTTCTTCTCAACTTTATGCCAATTACCCAAATAAAATCTTTTAAATCATTTAACTCCAAAATTTCACAAATAATCGCGACAGTACACTTTGACAGAGCAGATGACAATTCAACCTGAATATGGATTTGTAACACCGAGAAAATATCCGGTGCAAAGTAGGGGAAGTGAGTGCAAAACTTGTGTTGCACTTCTGCTATAAAAATTGTCCCATCGAACATTTTCAGTGTTGAACTGCTGGAAAAAGTGCAATACTGGTGTTGCACCAAAGACCCATCGAAATCGACATTACTTATTTATGCAATGAGTTCTCATTGTTCTCAAGCTCATTGGCGATTTGGCAATAACTTGTCATATCGACTCACTCGAGCACCGCCGCAATGTTGGACGCCTTTTGCTCCTTTATCGCTAATTCCTTGTAAAATGATCTGCGCGCAATACCCGCGCTGCAAACCGCGCACATCCTTTAACCCTTCAAATTACTTTCGGTAGTACAGTAAAATTCCGTGATGCTTTTTTATCCCGAACAGTGCGAATGTGGAACAGCTTACCATCTTCTGTTTTTCCTCCGGCATAAAATCTGCGGAAGTTTAAGGGTGACATACATGGGCACCTCCGCCACTCTCTTCATATCCCCTAATCCGTTCCCTATCTCCGTCCTGCCATGCTGTGCTTTGCATCATAAGGTATCCCCTGAGCTTGGCTTAATAATATAAAAAAAAAAATAAAAAAAAAATACACAAAGGTATTATCAAGCAACTTGCGTCGCGACTCAAATTAAATAAATTTTGTAGAACAGTATTACATGGGTTTTTATTTTAAATATTTTTTAAAAATAAAAACAATTAAAAAAAGAATGATTACCAAAGTGTTCTACCAAGTGCCCAAAAAAACATCAGTTTTATCAATTAAGTTATTTTTTACAATGCTTTCTGGAGTTCCTCAAGGGTCTGTATTAGGTCCATTATTATTCAGCATATTAATGATTTGCCGTCTGTTGCATAGAATGTTAAAATTATCCTTATACTGATGATGATGATGATGATGATGATGATGTAGTAGGGAAAATCTTGAGTATAATTAAATATGCGAATCGAAAACTAGATTCAATTTCAACTATCAAATCGCGAGAACTTACTGAAGATATGTGCAACAGCTGATTTCTTGCCGATCACAGCTCATACATAACACATATTGTTTTGGAAATTGATCTCAACTCCTTTCGGTTCACTCGCGCTTTATAACCATATGTGTAACGATCGTATAGTAGTCTATAAATTTTTTTTTTGTCATCTGAAGGATTGCCGATATAGACACAAGGACCTTCCAATAGGTACATTCATTTCCTTCTTCGAGAAATCTTTGATCTGTTCAACAAATATGTTTGTGAAAACTCCCAGAAATGGTATTTTGCAGTGTTTTTAGATTTTCACAAATTTCCTGTGGAACTTTTTGACATATCCGTCCAAAGATTTTCAAGGGTTTATTTGAGCTTTTAGCATAAACTGCATATTGGATGATATGGTCACGTGTAAAGCTGATGAATCAGATGAATCAAAACAGAATCACCAGTATTTTCATTTTTTTCTCGATTTATACAATTCATACAATTTCCCGGTCTTCCACATTTCAATGAGAAATAGTGTAGGTCCTGAATCTATTTCGCTTCTTTTTTTATTATTTTTTTGCTCTGCTTCAAATACTAAATTTAAAGTTTAACCCATTTCGAATAACAGCTTGAATGCAATTTAGAGTTCGCCAACGAAGAACTGAACTTCATCTCACTATCCTCTTCTGCTGATCTGCCTCACTATTAGTAGGAAATTTTCATATGATACCGAGGCCTCGGATTTTGGAGTAATCCCGATCGGGACTCCAGTTAGGATCGATACTTTTTTTTTGTCTCATATCTTACTATGCTAGTACTCCAGAAGTTTCGGAACAGCATAACAGCGGTCTAATTTTGGCTACGATTACTGTTAAGGAATTCTAATGTTAAAGTATGCCGACCACTTTTGAAACATATATCTCAAATGTTTGCAGTAAGTTGCATGCTCCTAATTTTGACTATGCTAGAGTTTGAATAGATCCTTTTGAAACTAACCTAGGATGTTCGTAACAAGTTCCTTATTCTCATATCTGACTATACCAGAACTCGGAAGTATAGCTACGAAACATGGGTAGATTGTTTTTTTTTGTCTCTAGATTCATCGATATTCCGCAACAGGGTTGCTTATGCTCGTACTGTTAAGAATTTATATTAAAGTATGCCGACCATTTTTATACCCTAGATGAAATCTATAGGGGTATACTAAGTTTGTCATTCCGTTTGTAACACCTCGAAATAATGATGGTAGAGCAAAATGAATTGGACACCCACCCACGCATAATATTAAAAGTTATTTTGATTTTTGCATGTCCGTCCGTCTGTCTGTCCGTCTGTGCGCACGTTAACTCGAGAACGCGTATACTCAGAGAGCTGAAATTTTGTACACGGACTGTAAAAAAAAAGTTAAAATTAAGTTCGAAAATGAGACAAATCGGACAACTCCTTCGGCGGGTTGCCATACAAAAATTTCGTTTTTCACTATATATTTGGACACTGCCTGAGAACGCATCAATATAGAGAGCTGAAATTTGGTACGTGGTGTTTTCATTGTACTAGCAAATAAAATTTCAAAAATGGACTAAATGGGGAACCTCCTTCTTGGTGTTGCCATATAAAAATTTAGGTTTTTTACGTATACTGTGAAAACGATCAGTCCAAGACATTTTTATTGTACTAAAAACTTCTTCAGAATACGAAATCCTATAAAATTGGTTATAATCAATTTTTTCTGTCCGACAAACCGTTCTAGAAATATATGCGAAAAACTGCTTCAAAAATCAAACTTGAATAGATCGGTGATCATACGAAATTTTATACGGGCATTCATTTAAGGTATCATAAGAATTGGTCTTAGACCAATTCTAGCTTTTTTACTTGTTTGGTGCATAACTCCAATGCTCACATAATGTTGTCCGTTTTTATTTTTTACTATCGGACAAAATTTTCGTCTTATATTTTCAAACCTCATTGACTCGATCTTTTTTACAGTTTTCATGTGATCCTCGCAATATTCCCCCCCATTTTTTTTTATATCACACACATATAGCCATTTCCAATTCAAGTCTAGTTTTACAGGTGATTTTCGGATGATATGCAGGTGTTCTCCAATTTATACACGTTACTCCTACTGACGGGTATAGCCTCAGGCCCGGTGACTCTGTCTACCACCCGAAATTATAATTTAACCTAAAATCATGCGGAGACATGTTGACCTGACTACTCTGTATATGATCTTCATCTCAAGGTGACCGCGGATTGTTAGAGGAAAAAATATGTTTTGTTTTCATTAATAAATTTCAAGTAAGCACGACAACATCAATATTTATGAATAATTCACAAAAATATTTGCCGACATTTTAAGGTGAATAACATTTCATAATCAAAATAGAAAGACTCTGCGCTGCCGCCGCCGTCAGCATTGCGTCTCTAAAACTTCTGCGCGCACAGCTTGTTCTGTTTGAGTTTTTTTTTTTTTCATATAGCTCTAAGAAAGATCACGAGACGTCCAGAGACACTCTATTTGGGTTCATCAAAAATTAAAAAAAAAAAAATATTTTTCTTAAACTGATTATCACCTTTTCGGCCACTGCTTATAAAAGCAAATGTTTTTTTTTTTTATGTACACAGGTAGATAGTCAAGTGGAAGGCATATATAGGCAACACACTTCTTAGGGTGAATCTTTTCCAATGAAAGCTGGTTTCATTTTACAGATGACCACAGATTCAGATTCTTGTTCTGTACGTTATCTCAGCGAATGTTATATGTGTATTCAAATTGAATAGGCATTTTTGATGGTTTTCATTAATTAGAGTAGATATGGATGCCTATACTAATTCCCTCAAGCTAGGGTGTGGCATGGATCGGATATAATTTCATATACCGAGTCGTGATTAAGTCATCAAGTCTCGGATCGTTAACAATATTTTCCTAATTGGTTCCAAAACAGTTAATAGCTGCTAAATTCCTGGTATCAGTCAAAAGATCTACTATCATCAGATGGGGTTCCTACATAAATAAATATACCTAAGGGAACTGAACTGAACTGAACTGATTAGAAAAAAAAAATCAAAGATCACCCATCAATATAGTGTTGAAGAAGATTTTTAGACATTTTTTTTACATAGAGTTGGAGAAGAGAAATTTGAATATGGAAAAGTATATAAGACACTTTCGGGTTACGACCGACAATTCAAAAAAAAACTCAAGTGGAAACCAGAAAATCCCTTCGAGATGTCATACTCGCTCGTATATGGACAAGCCATGAATTAGCATAACCTGTTTAAGTGGCACAGAACAGAATAGAACAGAACAAAACACAAGGCCCAAAATCACACACTGAAATAAGTTTCTCACTCTTGGTGGATATGGAACAAGTTGAAGAGTTTTTCTTTTTTTTTTCTGTTGATGAAGACCCCTTTTGGCCAATCCGTGGGTAGGGGGTAGGGGGGACATTTCGTATTCTGAACAAAAATATTTCACTTTATGAATTCAGCCGCTTACTTTTTTCGGTGTGTGTCTCAGTTTTAAGCAGCGTGCGCACTTGCTTTAAGCATTCCGTTTTATCTTTTATCACTTTAATGGGCTTTAAAATGCACTACAAGAGCCCGAAAAATTAAGGGATCTGTAAATCTTGAATGCCTGCCACTTTGACCTTTGAAATTTATTGCTGTTTTTGTTGTTGTTGTTGTTGTTGTTGACATTGCATTGGGACCGATTCAGAAGGTACTACAAGATCGATCCTTGAAAGGTAATGCTGCTTTCTCTGGAGACAGATGACAAGCGTGGTATGAAAACTAGGTAGTTGGTATATGAGGTCGTCGTCTGAATGATCGGTCGGTCATCGGAATGATCTTGGGTTTCTGTTAGGGTAGGAAAGACAATAAACAGATATTATTGTTGGCGGAGTTTTGTTTTGTTATTTCTTATATTAAAAAAATATAGTAAACAAATCTGACCGCTGTGCTGTGGAATTGAGATGTCACACATAACAAAAATGGAAGTTTTTTTTTGTTTTTTTTTTTGAACATTTTTGGGTTCTTATAAGACAAGTGCAAAATATTTACAGGGTTCTGTTTCGTGTCAGAATGTCGAGGAGGACACGACATGATAGAATTTAGGTGATATTTGTATGTATGTGAAAGGGATTTAATGTTTACTGATAAGTTATTATTGATAAATATTTATTGTTTTGGTTTTTTGGTGTTTTTTATTCTAAATACTTTGCTTCTGGATGATGTACAGTAGGTAGGGACATAAAGAGGAATGAGGCATGAAAGGTCTCATCACCGACTGCTTAAATGTATGCAGATTTTTTAAAAAAAATTGGAATATCTTGTTCGACAAGGCAAGATGGCAACGATGAAATTATAGATATACATATGTAGGTATGACCTCTATGAATTTCGACATTAAAAAGTTCCGTAAAAATGAATATCTGTCTTGAAATTCATATTAAAGATTTTATTGAGACGAATGCAACCCGTTTATGGAAGCTGTTATCTGTATTTATCTTTGTGACTTGGGGTGTAGAGATATTAGCTTTACTCGATATAAAAGGTTTTCCAATAAGAGGTGTTATTTTGATATTCAAAGAAAAATGCCATTTTTTGAGATAAATGATCGGATCTTTATTTCATTATAAAGAAGAAGGTATGCCGTTAATAATGGAAAATAACATCAGCCAAATGACCACCACGACCACGCCTACAGGACCATATCCTTTTCATGAAATTTTCCATAACCAAATCGCAAAGTGGCTGCCCTATGTCCTCGATAGCCTCACGAATTCCATCTTTGAGGTCTTGAATCGACGCTGGGCTGTTGGCGTAGACCTTCTCTTTCACGTGGCCCCAAAGGAAGAAGTCGCAAGGTGTTAAGTCACAAGATCCCGGTGGCCAATTGTGATCACCTCTTCGAGAGATAACACGGTCCGGAAACTTTTCCCGTAAAAGATCAATGGTTTCGTTGCTTGTATTGCACGTAGCGCCGTCTTGTTGACAGTAAACGTTGTCCAGATCAATACCATCCAATTCAGGCCATAAAAAATCATTAATCATCTGTCGATAGCGCAATCCATTCACCGTAACTGTTGCTCCAGCCTCATTTTCGAAAAAGTAAGGTCCAATGACCCCGCGGGACCATAAACCGCACCAAACAGTCACACGTTGAGGATAGAGAGGCTTTTCAACAAGAACTCTTGGGTTTTCCGAGCCCCAGATGCGACAATTTTGCTTGTTGACGAAGCCATCGAGGTGGAAATTGGCCTCATCACTCAAGATGAGTTTTCGATGGAATTCCGGATCATTTTCATGCATTTCAAGGACCCAATCAGCAAAGACTCGACGTTGTTGATGATCGGCCGGCTTGAGTTCTTGTGTTAACTGAACTTTATAAGCCTTAAGACCCAAATCTTTATGCAAAATACGGTGTAATGACGTTTGTGGAATGCCTAATTCCAAAGAAAGACGAGGAATGGACAAACCTGGGTTTTCTTCAACACTTTCGGCTACAGCAGCAATATTCTCGGCTGTTCTTGAGCGACGTGCACGGGTTTTATTCTTCACATCACTAACTTGTCCCGACAGCTCGAATTTTTCTACCAATTTCTGCATTGCGGTCCGACAAGGTGCTTCACGACGACCCAAAAATGTTCGAGTTTTACGAACCGTCTCTGCCACATTTTCACCATTTTTATAGTGAATTTTAATAATTTCAATGCGTTGTTGAATCGTGTATCGTTCCATTTTTATTAATGGCGTAGTTTCTACTTGTCAAATGTCAAAAAATGACAGCTCCAAAAGTGACATCTACCGAAATAGAGGGCTAATTAAAATAACACCTTATTGGAAAACCCTTTAGATGATAATACCCTGAACACTCTCTACTACTTCTAGAACTAAATACCACAATATGTAGGTATTCCTACCCTATTGTTTTTGTTGGAAAAGAATTGCCTAGCATAACAATTAAATATTTTTAAGAAAAGTGATGAAAACTGAAAAAAAAACTGTTGCATTTTGAGTAATACAGAGTGTGATCGGACATTTTATACTGAAAGTTTTATATACTTCATAAATTTAATATGCAAAATTGGTGTTGATGGTGTGTAAAAAAAATGGAATTCCGAAATTTTTATTTTCTTAAACCTTAGTCACTTTGAAACTTAACCCTTTAATTCCCAATGGTTCCATATTATGGCACCATATCCTATTCGAAGAATATCAAATGACATCGGAAAACTGGAAACAATTTTATTTTTATGGCAGATGAAAATTTTATAGTTTTCTACCTGGTATGCTTCATAATGCACCGATGCATTCGATATTTTACTTCAATTGGGTTGAAAAATTCGGTGTGATCGTGCTCAGTAATTGAGTGAAAACGAATCGAAAAGAAAGTAGGTAGGTCCTATTTAGAAACGAGAAATATAAATATATGGGATTTGTGGTGACATTTTTCATATGAAAAGCAGGTGATTGTTATACCTAATTGTTTACATATTTCATATGACTTGATTTGATTTGTTAATATTTGTGGTCAAACCAATGGTGCCATATAGCATAAATACACGGTATAGGGCAACTGCACTAGTATCCGGACAGGTCCAGTATTCGGATACTTTTCATTTTATTTAATAAAAATAAGAAAAGTACACGCATTAACCTTAGAACTCCGTTAGAATTTTGTTTATTTGACCTTTTTAGATGCACAATGGTTCGAGAATAAGGCGACATATTAAAATGATCCTGCCCGAATACCTACTAAATGGGGATAAAACGAGTATTTGTCTTTGCCCGAAAACCGGTAAAGTAATTACATGCCGTCGATTCAAAAACGTTTATCAAATTAAGACCGAAGAAGAAAAAGAATTTTATTTTCTGCAGGCAGAAAAATGTACCCCAATGGTAGCCCTTTTCATATTTGCGCCACCAAAGGATATTGTGAATAGCATCCCAGCGAAACTGTTTTTGAGAACAGAAAAAGGATGGATGAGGAGCGATATCTTTTTCGAATATTTATAGTTAATGGCAGAGTTAATGGGTTTTTCGAGGAGTAAGAAAGTACCAGATCACAGGCACCCTTTTCATAGACGGCAACAAGTCACACTTGACGTTAGAGTTGAGTGAAAATTACAAGGAAAAAAGTATAATTTTATATATGAATTGTCACCAAACACCAGTGAGCTGAATTCAGTTAGAAAAAATCGTTCTAGAATGGCAGCCAATAATGTTGGCGAACTTGTAACCAAAAAAATTGTCTGTCCTTTGCTGGAAACTTCAATCTTGCGAAATCTAAAAATTTAGAAACACCATAAAAAAATACTTTAGGAAATGTGGGCTTCACCCTTACGACCCGAAAACAGTTGTTTTCACTGAAGTGTGAAAAATTCCAGTAGTACAGAAGTTTCATACTGCTATTGAGGTTATTGAACTAATGGATTATAAGTTAAGAACGAGAAATATTCACGAAAATAAAGTTTTGGACATCATCAAGGAAGCCGGAGCATTGTCGATCCATAGTTTTACGTTTTTCTTTGATTGCTTATTTGAATATCATAGGCATTTTTTTTTCAAATGACAGCACTATTTTTTCACATGACGCCTACTCTCATTTGAAAAAAAAAAAGTACCTAGTGTGGAATTTTATACGATGCCGATGGTACGAAACCCTTCGTGCGCGAGTTCGACTCGCACTTGGCCGGTTATTTTAGCTTCATACTGTTATCGGTCAGGAATAACAAGTAAAATATAATAATGTAATAATATATATATAGTATAAAAAAATCATAACTGGTTTGGTCCCTGTCAAAACCCTTTACAAACTCCAAACTCGTATTAGAGCGTAAAACCACCCTAAATTCCGTCTGTCGGAGTAATACGGATCACAGCGATATTATAGCGGGAATGAAAAGACGGACGAACTTGCTCATCTTGGTGCAGTCTCAGAGGCATCCTAATCCACAATCGGGATTGCACCAAAACACTACCAACACATTAGATGATGGTTAGATGACCCTTCGGGTAGAACTACAAAAGAATCCAACCTTAACGGAAAAAGCTGTTGGATGTGACCAAAATACTCGAGAATACTTCACAAGCCATGAAACACACTCCCTCACTACCACATGAGAGCCCCAACGGAGTCCTAATATTCTAAAATATTTGCAGTGTTCTTATGTAAATCTGACAAAAGATTGATTTGAATAGGTCCTCCACCCTAAACTACTATTCATACAGAAAAATTGTGTTCAGATAATCTTAAGTTTGCTTTCTTATCTTCCGAACCGAAATAAAAATTTTATACCTTTCTTACCAAAATTATTTAAAAAAAACTATTTGAACCAAATGACTACGATTCCTCAAACAAAAATTCTCAGCTGAGTAATCATTGTAAGTTGCTGTGCAGTGGGCTGATGATATCGAATGTAGCTGCCTACAGATTCGGACCTCGGCTGCATATACGCATACAAGCAATTATCATTCAGCTGAGAGGTATTGAGTGTAAAATGGTATGGTTACTTTGTAATCAAAATTATTTTATTATTTTGTTAAGTTAGGTATGTAGTAAGTTTAGCCTTTGGGAAGGTATGGAGCCAAGCTTTAAATTACTATAAGACTATTTTCTTGTATGGATAGTAGTGTAGGCTCTATAACATATATAAAGTCAATGTTTGGCACTTTTCCATAAGTATCAATATAGGTAGAACATTTTAGAAAACTGACTCCACACGTACACATATAGGTTTCTGTTTCATGGCTTGGGAAGTATTCTCGAGGGTTTTGATGGGACTAAATAAGTCAGTGAGAAAACTAGTGAGAAAACTAGTGTCGATTCTCAGTGAGCACTCTCTTCTCAATGGTCACCTATACAGGATGGGACTTGTTGATGATTCTGTGTGTAGAGGATTCGGAGAGGAATCCGAAACGTTGACCCACTTTATTTGTCACTGTCTGGCTCTCTTATAGGAAAGCGTTTAAGATTCCTTGACTCATACCTCTTGGAAGAACTGCATAAAGCCAGGGGGCAACTTTGTAAGAGCGTCCAGTTGGGACCTCTAAGCAATTGCTCATTAGTCTGGAAGGTGAACAATGTGGGCTAGGTTGTGCCTTATATTCCAGAGTCCCCACCTGGAGCCTCAACCTGCTTTCAATCCATCCACACCTCCCCCACTCACCAATGTCATTTTATTTTTCACAGCAAAAAATATAATCGCTTTCCAATCTTTTCTATTACCATGCAAATTCATTTATTAAAATGTCGTAAACTTTTTTATAGCACAGTTATCATTTTGTTAGTTAAAAAATTAAAATTAATATCAAAAGAAAACGACAGATTAGAAAAGTAATTAAATTAAAATTCTTCTTAATTAGCTTAAAACAAGTTGACTAGGTATCATAAGAAATTAATTAAAAAAAAAATTGTTTAATATTTTACGGTGGCGATACTTTTGCGCAATTATCGTAAAATTTTATCAAAATGGAACTAATTTTTTGTCAGACTAAAAATCTGTGTGTGTCGGATATACCGAAAAACATGACCATCATCCACCATCCGTCCATCCATCCATAAGCTTAGCCATAGCCGGCCGGTCTACTTTGCATGCAAATTGTGTTCCATCAAGTGGTTGGTGGATGGTGATACACGGAATTATGTAGGTACCTACATACCTACAAACGTACATAAAAAAAAAATACCTGAGAAATTCCAACCTTAAACATTAAAATGCCGACATTAAACGTTTTATAGCTAATAATGGGGCCTGAGATTCCACTTTTCCGTCGTTAATCCCATAATTCTGTGGAATTTTTAATTATAAGTATAAACACTTGCACGTTCTGGGATGAAATTGTGATTGGCATCCGAATTAGGTTGCCTCCTTGCCTTGCGCCTACTGAAATATATATATGTAATATACAGACACATACATATGCACGTGTATTGTTTGCGGCAGGCATTTGTAAATTTAGCCTCCAGCTTCAGAGATTTATTTGGATGTGGTGGTGGCAAGAAGCACAGCACAAAAGTGACTCAGTTCATGTTTGATATGCGTTTTGCGCAGGTTTCATTTACTACATTTTGTGGTTTGAATTTTTATTAATGGATTATGGAAGTGTAAACGGAGTATGTTTTGATTTCTGTCGTGAATTTTAATTTTGATTTTCAATTCAATTCAATGCAATTCAATGTTAATCATAGCCTGGCATTATTTATATGTGCACTAAAACATTTTATAATTTTTTTTTTCTATAGCATCAAATCGAACAACATAAGAAAAATTCATTAGCAAATAAATATTAAAGGAGTAGGTACTTTCACTTGGTTATTGGTGGTTGGTTAACCCATTCCTACCTGATGCGGTGGACTTTCACCTCATCCAGAGGTATTTTTGAAAAATTCTCTAGGCCAACTATGCGTACAGGTATTTGGCTGTAATTTGGCAAAGTGGTAGAGGATTGCTGGGGCGACGTTCCGTTCTTGAACAAATGGAAATTAAAACAAGTAAAAAAGGTAGAATTGGTCTAAGACCAATTCTTATGATACCCTACATGAATGCCCGTGTAAAATTTCGTATGATCACCGATCTATGCAAGTTTGATTTTTGAAGTTGTTTTTCGCATATATTTCTAGAACGGTTTGTCGGACAGAAAAAATGATAATAACCAATTTTATAGGATTTCGTATTCTGAAGAAGTTTTTAGTACAATAAAAATATCTTGGACTGATCGTTTTCACAGTATACGTAAAAATCCAAAATTTGTATATGGCAACACCAAGAAGGAATTGCCCGATTTAGTCTATTTTTGAAATTTTATTTGCTAGTACAAAGAAAACACCATGTACCAAATTTCAGCTCTCTATATCGATGCGTTCTCAGGCAGTGTCCAAATATATAGTGGAAAACGAAAGTTTTGTATGGCAACCCCACGAAGGAGTTGCCCGATTTGTCTCATTTTCGAAATTAATTTTACTTTTTTTTTCAGCTTTCTAAGTATACGCGTTCTCGAGTTAACGTGCGCACAGACGGACAGACAGACGGACGGACATGCAAAAATCAAAATAACTTTTAATATTATGCGTGGGTGTCCAATTCATTTTGCTCTACCATCATTATTTCGAGGTGTTACAAACGGAATGACAAACTTAGTATACCCCTTTAGATTTCATCTAGGGTATAAAAATCAATGAGCGGCCGTTTTGGTGGGAGCATCACCATTGTGATAGCTTTGGAAGCAATTTTTGGGATGAAGACAAACACTACACTTCGTGCAACATACATAATAAGTTTTGCCTAAGCATTTTTTTCAACAGCAATAATTATCACCACGTTGTATAATGTGACCAATTCCCAGAGCTGGGCAATACTTAAGTAAAAAAAGACATAAGTACTACTTAAAGTACATTTTCGTTACTTAAGACTTATTAGTCAATACTTTTGAAATGCCCTACTTAGTACTTGAGCATAAGTACGTGCTTCTATTTGCTTGTACTTAAGACTTAGTTTTATACTTAAATACCAAGATTTTTACTTAAGTATGCCTAAGTCTATTAAGTACCTAAAAATATCTAACTCTTCGTAGAAAAGCAAATACAATCTCTAGCGCAACTTATGTTTTAAAGCACGCAAAGAACTGTCAAGGCATGTGCCGCACTCACGCGTCAAGGCAGATCCTTAGACAAACTAATAACATACAAAAAAGACTAGGAAAGTAGAACAAAAACCAGTAAGGTTTCGCTAAAAAATAAAATCGACGATGTCTCTACTTGATGACATAACCAAGGGTAAGCAAGCAATGCCTCGCTCCAATATAAAATCAACGATGCCTTGACCTGATGTAGAGAAGGCCTCAATTTTTTCGTAGAAATTTACTAACATTTTTATGCATTATTGGAGGCGACAATGAGTCCTTGGGCGGACCCCTAATAGGTTTTTTAAGTGTAACAATGAGAGGTGAAAGGTTTACTCTACTTGAACCGAAACTAAAAAACTAGAAAACTATAAAAAACTATAAATCAGTGGCTACATATTATAGTTTTCAAAAGGTATTTATTTATTAATATCTATTAACTGAACTCTATGAACTTCATTATATTACTGTCAACGTACAAATTATCTTCAAAAGTACTTCAAAAAGTATTCAGTACTTTTTATAGACTTAGTACTTAGTTACAAGTACTTTTCATATATGCGGTACTTGTACTTACGCTCACGTCTTCGGTACTTGTACTTGTACTTAAGTATTTTTTCTTTGATACTTGCCCAGCTCTGCCAATTCCATCCTCGGGAATTCGTTTTTGCTGCAGTGTCATGGTACTGAATGATCTGTTGGGTCGTATGATCTGGCGTTAAATCTGTGGTAACTAGGTTTCAACAAAACGTCCCGTCGAAATTCAAACTGGCCCATATTGGCTTCCTATTTTCAATCTTGCAGAATATCACGTGCAGTTTCCAGGTGTTTACCATCGCTGCATTTAAGACGTTCGTTATCAATGGCCAGTACCATTTCTTTCCGCGCTTTCGAATTCTGTATTTTTGTAACGAATAATCAAAACTTGGCGCCATTTTTACTCTCACATTTGTGTTGACCCATAACTTAGAATGTGTCGGTCCGATGATAAACGAGTGACACACTTAAGCCTACGAAACCCAGTTTCGAATCTAAATAGTATTTTGTTCCATGATAGAGGAATAGGCACCATTAAGGATAGAGACAGACGAAACCCAGTTTTGGTTTATAGTGTATCTCACCTCCATGATGAAGAATTCGAATAAGTCATGCACCTGAAATACAAGCAAATTAGGGATTTAATTCCATTTGAGGCGAACACCATTCACTCCATACCTCACTTCATCTACAAGCAAAAATATTGGTCACAATTCCGTTTCATACTTATTCTATATTGTTAGCCTTATATATATCCAAAATTGTAGTATTTGCGGAATATATTGTGCCAGACGGGTGAAATTTCACCCCCATAATTCTCTCAGTTGTTAGTACAGGTAGACTCCTGGAGTTTTTTATTTTTTATTTCTATTTTATGCATTCAGCAACAACATTTATGAATTTGGACGAATTCCACCGGGCAGGAGAAGTATAAACCGGCTGCAATGGGTATATTATTGTTTTATTTTTATTGTCACTAAATTGGGTTTTTTTTTTGTACTTTTTGAGTCGTAGAACTCACTCATATAATCTTCTTATTTATATGTATGCATTTACACCAATTATAAATTCTTTCAGAAAACAAACTTCCTCGCTTTCAAATCTATTCACACTTGCATTCGAAGTTCAATACGAAAGTGTAAAGAATGGTCGTGTTTGACGTTTATTTTGTTTATATCGTAACCTTATATCAAATTGGCTATATTTTATTTGAATCTGATTTTTTTCTTTAGTTTAAGAAATAAGAATATTAGTTTAGCTGCACAAGGAATTTGATCCTGCTTGTTCTCCTCCTCCCTCGTTTTCTTCCTTTAATAAGAAGTAGTACTCACAATAAAAAACAATTACACTTTTGCTTCCAGGTAATTTTTCAAAACTAATTACACTGTTTTGGCGTATGTTAATCAGTTATCACTGCCCAAACTCGTTATTTTAACCTCAATTAAGAATTTTTTATTTCGATCCAGTTTAGTTATAGTTTCACTTTCCTGTATTTGCATTTGAATTTGAAATTTTAATTATAAGTATATTATACTTTTCCCTTCCTTATAACTTCTGATAATTGTCCATCTATATATGATATACTTTTATTCTAAAACTATTTCATTTCATTAATTGAATTACTATATGTATATTTTTGGACTACTCCTACTACTATTTTTGCTTTTTCTCTCGCATATGTATACCACATAGTATTAATCTTTTGTATAGCTATAAGAAATGGTATGGGCTGGCTTCCAACCCACTCACATTGTCCACATGATTATACAATCCCTAATCCTTTCTATATTCTCAATTGCTATAATTGTTATCAATATTTATTTACTGGATCTGTTAATCTAATTATGTTCCTCACTTTCGTAATGGCCAACGTTGTACGTGTTTAAATAGGGGTATGTGAATAAATACACAGTTAAAAATCTTGGAGTATTTTTTAAACCTTTCAGAGGAATACAGCCAAATTTAATACTTTTTAGGATAATTTATAAACTGTGGAATTTATTAAGTAAATATCTATCAATTCTTGGACTAAAATACATATATTAATATTTATGTTAAAAACTATAAATTATCGCAAATTATTTTCTAATTAATACAATTCAATTGTCAATTGGGAAGATTATTTTCTAATAAAGTGTTATTACATTGGGATAAGGTTCGGGTTTCAAATTTAATACTAAACTGACACATTTTAACTCCATAAATCTTACATTTGTTTTTCTAATATAAATTAGATTAAAAAATGTTACTAATACATATATTAAAATACTTGACTGGTAGCACCAGTAATACTTAGAATTTAAGCCGAGGGATAATAGCCGGGTGACATGAGTCGACAAGTGTTCATTGTGATGCAATACTCTTGTGCTGTGCTAAAGAGGAATATTAGTTATACGTTTTAGTCCGCGGAAGTCTACAATCGTATTAGCATGGCTTATATAGAAAGTATATTTATAAAAGTGAAGAAGAACGATGTGGAGAAGTACATTTGCATATATCCAAATGCAGAAGGTGTTATTACATCAAACGATTGTTTAGTTAGCTGTAAGTGGTTATTGTCTTAGATGTGTGATGTGTTTTTACCGCAAAGTTTCTTTAGTTTTATCACAGTTTGACATTATGCCTACTGTGAGATGCTTGTCATCAAGGACCGCGACAATTCTGTGATCGAACTTGATCATTTATTTCCAGTAATTTGGCAATACAAAAATTTAAATTACTTTATGTTGGTAATAGAAGATTGCAGCAATTTGTCATCAAATGCCCAGGTTGCAAATTTATAAAGGTCCAACGCAATTATTGAATAAGATTTAATAATATATGTACGAGAATATATCAGCAGCAAAAACAATAAATTCCTTGTTTCCGTCTTTTAAAACAGCCGAAAAAAAATTTGGAGGAATCGAAAGACATACCGAAAAATAAGCCATTTCCTAAATTAATTTTGCAAATATTTTTAGTAGGACCTATTTTATAACCCAGCAAATAATATAGGATACTTAGCACAGCCAAACTTAAAAATGTCATCGCTATAATCGCGCTTTTCCAAGGACATATCTGATGAAAACAGGACAGAAGCATTAATTAGTGATTTACATGCAGCATGTGCTCAGCGCTTTAGTGAGGAAGATGCTGATTTCTTCTGTAATTGCGTTGTTTCGAAATAAATTAATTTTTTAAAGGAAAAACTAAAGGAAGCCTTAAAGGAACGTGTGCAGTTATGTCCGGAAATTTTCGTTTTTCTTCTACGATTCGGAGCTTGTTAGGAGCATATTTTAAAAGTTACGTAATATTTATTGTATTGTTTTTTTTTCAACATATTATTTGAGTTCGAGTTACGATTTGAGGGAAAATATAAAATTTCTTAAGATAGAGTAAATAGTTTTTTCTTTCCAAATTTTTCTTGTATTTTTAAGATGTTGCTTTCCTACATGAGGTCACGATGGTCCAATGAGTTTAGCAATCAGTCTATCAGGGCACCAGAGTTTCTGGGCTCGAATCCCATTGCCGATAAATTAGAACTCTGCTGGATGATGTCTTACCCTGAATTCAATTACATATATAGTACTTTATTCCGTAAAATCGGTACTCAGTCTCAAAAACTGAAGAAATAAGCGTGATGATGACATTTAATACCTCAATATACATATGTTTGTCACTTATGAGACGGAATTAAAAATCTTCTGCCCGAAGTACAATCAAGGCAAATAAGGGTAAGAGCTTTACTCTGATTTCTTGCACGCAGGAACTTAACAAGGTATTACAAAAAATCATATAAGTTATATGATTTTTGGTATTATCTACAATTCATTATAGCATTGTTAAAAGCTTTAATCCAAAGTTGAATAAATTGTAATATTGTTTATATTAAAATATATTCAAAGAATGTCATACATTTTAATAAGTTTTAATTTGATCGAATAGTAATAAGATATTAGTTTTTAATAAAAATATATTCTATATTAGTCAGTGAGGTATTAGGTTATGTAATTATAATGTAATTGATGATGTAAACATGACAGGCATACTTTTTAACATTGTCTTGATTACAACAATATTATTATATTTCATTAGTGTTAAAAAATAATCTTAATTTGGTGTGGTCATATAGTATACAATTTTAAAAATATTAGAAACTATTCCAAGATTTTTAGCCGTGTACTTTTTGATTTGATTTGAAATTCTTTCAAAAAAATACTTAAAAGTGCTTTATTTGTTCTTTCATTCTTAATCACAAAATAATTTCATGGAATAATTTCACTGAATTCAAGTGAATGCAAGTGAATTCACACAGTCTGCAATGAATGCAATTCATTCCAGAGTAATGCAGCTGAAAGTAATGCATTCTTTTTCTAAAAGAAAAATGAATGCATTCGACAATATTTTTTTGAGGAATTGAATTCATTTAATTCCATTCCAATTCTTTAAACGTACACTTTTACTGTTGCTTCCAATTCGTTCATTTGAATGAAAAAATGTATAGGAATGCAACTCAGAAATAATGCATTCTTTAACAACCCTCAGTAAAAAACTGATTAACCAAAAATTTACTATTTCTTATTTGCCATATTTCTTAACATTTTTGGTGAACATTTATTGGTTTTAATATTTGATAATTCTAATACAAATTATAAGAATATCACAGGTTAGCGTCAAACAAAATTAAAAAAAAAAAAACTCATGTCTAGGGAAAATTCTGATTCCACCTTCGTAATAGCGACCTAAAATTATACGCATACGGCCAATTTCATCCTAGTTTCATCTAATAATATTGAAATGCATAAATATTCCGTTAGAAACTGTGTTTTTTTTTTTTTATTATTTTATTTATTATGTATTTGACTTTTTCGCGGTTTGATTTTTTCAGATTAGATATAACTAAAGCGAAAATTTATATTCAATTTTTGGCATTAACTAGATATTTACATAGAAAGAAGAAAGAAAAAAAACCACCCTTCATTCATTTTTCGAGTTTCGTGTGAAAAAATTACTAAGTGCGGGTTTCTTTGAAAAAAAAAAAAAAAAAACAAAAATAATATTTCTCTTTCTTCCTTCTAGAAAAAAAAGATAAAAAAAACAATTATGACAGATTATCAAGTGGGGAATTCTAAAAATATAAATTCATTCAAAATTTTGTTTAGTTTCTGTCACTCTCTCAGCCCCCATAAATTACACTATTTAAAAGATTTTTTTTGTTTTTTTTTATTTTCATTCTGCTTAAGAGTATCTAAGCAGTTCACCGAAATATATTTATCACCTTTTTCACTATAGTTATTTATTTCTCTTATCATTTTATTACATTTATATCTACCTACCTACCTACCTACTTAAATACATACACATAAATATAAATAAACATAAAAATGAAATTAAATTTAATATGAGAAAAGGCATAATGTTTTTCCTGTGTTTACATTAAAATTTGTTTTTTTTTAATGACTATTGCGGAAGATGTTGGCGTGAAAATTAAGATAAAAAGGTATTAAAAAAAAAATATTTTAAAAATAGATAATCAAATCAGCGAAATTTACGTTTTTTTTTTTTTTTAAATATTTAATATAAATTTATTTATATTAAAACAATCAATTTCCTTTCCGATTAGTAGATAATAATGTTAGGTTAGGTATATATCAACACAGGCCTTAAGGCCGCTACACACACTCAAGCAAATCTTGCGACTTGTGCATGGCCCCGTTTGATATGGGAACTTGAGTGTAGAGAGAGAGCATATGAGTGAAATCGACCGAAACTATTTCGTACAAGCAAAACTATAACTTTGCTACGGAATTGAACTAGACAAAATCAGATGTTAAGACCGCTGCACACGCTCAAGCAAATCATACGATTGGGCTATGTATGGTCCAGTCGTATGATTTGTATGAGCGTGTGTAGCTCAAGTCGGAGCTTGGATTGAGACTAAAGACTGCCATGAATGAAATCTGACGAAACTATTGTATGGAAAATTTGGAGGATTTACTTCCTTGGGTAATATACGAATATACACTGGGCATAGTAGAAATCTCTCGCTTTCCTGCTATAGTGGCAAGTTAACTTAGGAAAAAAAATAAGTTAATGCTTTATTCTTTCTAAAGAATGGAAGAAAACGCTTCTGAAGACAATCCTTGACGACTTACACGCTCGTATTGATTGTGCCAGGTTGTCACGAAAGGTAATGATTTCTGACCACACATACATATTGTTTGACAAATTAATTCAATAGGAAATTCGGTGTACCGACGATTTTTAAACTTGAGATCTGCATCAACCATCTTTTTTTTCGTATGACATTCCTGTCCTAGAACCTGTTTGAAGTCCGCTTTCACGTAAGTTTCCTGGATTTTGCAACTTGGCTTTTTTCTGATGTTCTGTCCGGTTTTTTTCTGAACATGAAAACTTCGTAGACCTTCTCTTCTTTTAATTCTATGGGACGTAGCAGATGACGTTGCAGCCTTAACTAACAGCCATATCTCTCAACGACATGTTGGGATTTCGATTAAAATTGTCTACCACTTTTTGGGCCAATCTGATTTCCTTCCTGACCCGCACTTTCTTTGAACACACACTACAAGATTCTCAAAATTTACCGAACAACATTTTGGATGGTCGATTGGCTTCTGGATTTTAAATTTTTTAGCTAAACATCTTTGGAGACAATAACAATTAATTTCTTGACTGACTTCTATTTTCATTGCATTTAATGGCTTGCAATTCGAAGTCCAATAAGAGGTGTTATTTTGATATTCAAAGAAAAATGCCATTTTTTGAGATAAATGATCGGATCTTTATTTCATTATAAAGAGGAAGGTATGCCGTTAATAATGGAAAATAACATCAGCCAAATGACCACCACGACCACGCCTACAGGACCATATCCTTTTCATGAAATTTTCCATAACCAAATCGCAAAGTGGATGCCCTATGTCCTCGATAGCCTCACGAATTCCATCTTTGAGGTCTTGAATCGACGCTGGGCTGTTGGCGTAGACCTTCTCTTTAACGTGGCCCCAAAGGAAGAAGTCGCAAGGTGTTAAGTCACAAGATCTCGGTGGCCAATTGTGATCACCTCTTCGAGAGATAACACGGTCCGGAAACTTTTCCCGTAAAAGATCAATGGTTTCGTTGCTTGTATGGCACGTAGCGCCGTCTTGTTGAAAGTAAACGTTGTCCAGATCAATACCATCCAATTCCGGCCATAAAAAATCATTAATCATCTGTCGATAGCGCAATCCATTCACCGTAACTGTTGCTCCAGCCTCATTTTCGAAAAAGTAAGGTCCAATGACCCCGCGGGACCATAAACCGCACCAAACAGTCACACGTTGAGGATAGAGAGGCTTTTCAACAATAACTCTTGGGTTTTCCGAGCCCCAGGTGCGACAATTTTGCTTGTTGACGAAGCCATCGAGGTGGAAATTGGCCTCATCACTCAAGATGAGTTTTCGATGGAATTCCGGATCATTTTCATGCATTTCAAGGACCCAATCAGCAAGGACTCGACGTTGTTGATGATCGGCCGGCTTGAGTTCTTGTGTTAACTGAACTTTATAAGCCTTAAGACCCAAATCAATATTCTCGGCTGTTCTTGAGCGACGTGCACAGGTTTTATTCTTCACATCACTAACTTGTCCCGACAGCTCGAATTTTTCTACCAATTTCTGTATTGCGGTCCGACAAGGTGCTTCACGACGACCCAAAAATGTTCGAGTTTTACGAACCGTCTCTGCCACATTTTCTCCATTTTTATAGTGAATTTTAATAATTTCAATGCGTTGTTGAATCGTGTATCGTTCCAATTTTTTTAATGGCGTAGTTTCTACTTGTCAAATATCATAAAATGACAGCTCCAAAAGTGACATCTACCAAAATACCAGGCTAATTAAAATAACACCTCTTATTGGAAAACCCTTTAGAATCAATTTTACCAGCTTTCCCCAATTTTGTTTACCGGATGATGAGTAATGGGGGGATTAAGAGTGTCGGTAATTTTCTAAATCAATCCTTATGTGACAAAAATATACAACAAAAGTTCAAAGTCAGTACCCAGGAAGGGATGTAGTCAATATCCTTAAACTGAAAACTCTAGGTCTCACCTCAGAAATATCCAATTTATGTAAATACACACACACAAGTAAATGTAGGCCCATAATATTCATAGACATAAATTTTGTTTATAATATTTCTTCAGAAAAAAAAAAGAAAAAATCAAAGTTTTTCACTAAACGATCAGAAATCACGCGGTAATTCTTTAACTTCTGATTAACCCGACAACATTTTTGTTGTTGTTGTTGTTGTTGTTGTTTCTTTTTGAATAATGTACGCATGCCAAATGATCCTCATCGATCATTTTTCGGTAAAATAAAATCCGCTAAAGTTTTGAAAACGGTGTTAAACGACATGGTGAATGTCATTTTGAGGAACGTTCGTTTTACATGGGTGTAATTGATTAGATCCCGGACCCCATGATATCCGAAATGTTTTGAATTTTTCACTATTTTCGACCAATCATTCGGAATTCCGGAACTCATCACATTGTATGCGACTTGACTTGACGGATTTGCCTTAAATATTGAGTGAGAGTGGTGGCAGCAGCGTGACACCGTATTGAAAACAAACCTCTTCTCGTAGCTGTCTAGCGAGTAGTAGTGGCCTATTGTTGGAAGATATAAAAAATAAACATCTAAGCTAGCCGGGAAGTGGCTCATGAAGTTGGTCAATCTTTTTTTTTTATACCTCCTTCGCCATCCGTCATCGAGTTTTAAACTTGAAGAGAGGAGATTCGGTAGAATTTTTCAAAAATTTATAACAACTAAAAATGGACTGCCGCCGCCATCATCATACTGAACTACACTATTCCTTCATACATATACAGTTGGTTTGGGTTTGATACTGCTGTGCTGGCGGCTGACCCCCCTTTGTTGTTGTTGTTATTATTGCTTTTCTTTCTTGATTGAGCCATCAATCAAACAATCGATGATGAGGCTGTAATACACGCGGTCGTGTTTTTTTTGGTGTGTTTAATGGTGGAATGACGATGAGTTTTCCAAGAGCTTTTTTCTATTTTTATTTTTTTTTAACAAACTAAAGCTACAAAGAAGTCATCGTTTTGATTGCCGTCGTCTAGTTTCTCCTTTTCGACTACGCGGCGAGCAGCTATAGAACTATATTCATCGTCCCACGGGAATTTGTTAACTGTGGGTGGAGATTATTAGTTGATTTCTGTTTTTTTTTCTTCTTTTTCTTCTTCTTCCCTTCACTGCCTCACTGCCACTATAAAGAAGATAAGAAATCTGACCAAGGGGATAAAAAAAAAATTATTTTTTTTAATGTAAATGCAAAGTCATCAACAGGTTGATTTCTATAGAACTAGATGAGAAAAATCGTTAGGTACTCCGCTTTGACGACTCTGTGGAATTCAAGGAAATAGACACAGCGGGGTGATGATAGACTAGACTCGCTCATTTCCGTCACAAAATTAAAAAAAAGACCAACAAATTCTTAAACCGTCATCAAATTTCTAAGTGGAACGCGTCATAAGGAGATAAGGTCATTGTAGAAGTTAAGACCGGATTTGTTCTTCTTCTTCTTCTTCAACTAGATCAGAGAGATTGAGGTTGATTTTGGTTAACCTGAGATTTCTATATATATTTGAAGGGGGATAGCAAAAAAAAAACGAAGGTAAGAAGAGGGGCATTAATTACTGTACAAAGAATTTTTGTGATTGACTGCGTCACTTTTCAATTAGATAACACTTTGGAATTTGGCTTGGTGATGTATGAATTGATAAGTACCTGTAGAACACAGGTGATATTATCTGTAGGTGTGGCCGTTGTTGGGATACTTATATACTTTGTTTTTTTTTTCGTCTGTCCGAGGTAGTGTTCCATGTGGTTTTTTACGTTAATTTGTTTTTCCTAAAGGGGGGGGGGGCGTGCGATGATAAATCATTTTAACCCTGATTAGGTTGTTTTCTCTCATCCCGACTGATAACATTTTTTTATATTTTCTCTTCAAAAGGAATTTTTATGATGGTGGATTTTCATAAAGTCTTTTTTTATTTTATTTTATTTGAATTTGGAGTGATTTAAGTGATGTTAAACTGCTTCTTAAACTACTGGTGGAAAACAATTATACATTTTATGCAAGTATAATAAATCGCATTACAACTATCAAGTTCAGTCGAGCTATTATAATACATTAGACATATACTTACAGTTAAGAACAATAGCTTTCATGCACTCCAGAGGGTTAGAACTCAAGAAGAATGTACTGTACGAAATTTTATGAATGGGTCCAATTGGTTCACAAAATTGTACTAAAATCTATACAGAGTGTCCCGTAAGTGGTGTTATATCCGAAGGGTACGGATAGGTCATGCTTAGACAAGCAAAAAATTGTATGGGTGGTGGGAGGGGGATTATAACGATTTCCAAGATAACGGGACTTTAAGATATTTCTGTATGTTTTTAACAATTACCCTGTAACTTCTGAACGTTACACCCTGTGATGATGATTTAAAACTTTTTCAATTGATAATCGTTGGACCTTTCCAATAGTCTCTAAATTGTTCCTCCCCTCCTCTGTTTTGAAGTTAAGGCTCAACAAAGTTGCAATTTCGGAATTATAATTCGTTTTATTTTTTATTTAACTACTATTTTTATCAAAAAAACATGTCATCACTACCAATTTTTCATATTGGATTTAAGAAGCCCAAAATCTTAGCCTTAAAATGACTTATCACACACTCTGTACCGAAAATGTAACCCTTTCTGCGTTTTTTGCACTATATCTTTAAGCATATCCAGCAAAAATGACTGGAAAAAGGTCATTTCCAAAAGACAATTAATTGCCTACTTTCGGGCACTTATGGAGTTTTTTCAGCCGTTTTGACCTGGAGATGCTTAAGAAAAAGTGTAAAAGCACAAAAAAGGGTTACATTTTCGGTACGGAGTGTGATAGGTCATTTTAAAGCTAAGATTTTGGGCTTTTCAAGTCCAATATGAAAAATTAGTATTCATGACGTGTTTTTTGATAAAAATAGTAGTTAAATAAAAATTCCGAATTTCATAACTTCAAAAATGGAGAAGGGGATAAAAAAAAATTATAGACGGTTGGCAAGGTCCAACGATTATCTATCTACCAAATATTAAACCATCATCATAGGGTGTAACGTTCAGAAGTTACAGGGTAATCTATAAAAAACATACCCAAATATATATAAGTCCTGTTATCTCGGAAATCATTAGAATCCCGTTACTTACTGGTAAAAAGTTCCACCTGCTGCAACCTGGTACCTTATACAACAAATTTAACCCCGCGGCACTTTTTACCATGAATGGTACAAGAGCATGTTTTTTTAGATAGAAAACAATGACAACAAAACATTTATAGTGTTAAGTAGTATCAGAGTGCTCACAGAGAAAATAGCAATATAAAAGTCCTTACTTTATTTAACCATAATGAGCACATTTAGTAAGAAACTAAAATGTCCGACATTTTACATTTTTGCCAAATTAATAGCACTACTCTTACCTAATGCCTGACAATGAGTGGCGATGTGGCGAAAATTACCCCACGCCAAGTGTATTCCTTGCATGTATACGTTCTTTTTTTATTGTCCTTTTATACTACGAACTACGAGATATCAAAGGTGGCACTTCTTACCCGCGGCACTTTTTACCCCACCTCACCCTAGTTAGGAACTAAAGTGCACGAAAATTTTGGGTTTTGTATCTTCTGGAGAAGAATTTTTGTTTTTTCATTTAATAATGTTAATACATGTTTTCTTATCTATAGTTGCGCAATACATCCATAAATGCGTTCAAAAACTAAACCCTAAAAATACCGGAGATTTCGTATCAATTTACGGTAGTTCCTTACCTCCAGCAACTATACACAGGAGATCGCTCAGGTATAGATAACGTCTCCTTTGAAAGTACTTAGTTTCCACAAAACAACTATAAACCTAAAGAGACGAGAAACAAATAAACACAAACCAACTCTGGACAGTGTTTTTTTTTGTTAGGTCTTTTTTTTTTAATGAAAGAAAAAACGAAGAATTTTATCATCCCGCAAATTATGCTAAACACGCAGGTAAACTCACGAGGTTATCCGTGTTTATGTCTGGGACACTGGACACTGGGCTTCTCTATATAATATAGTCAGTCTGTACTGACTGGGACACCACATCACACACAATACTTACTTCACATGTGGTGCCTGCAGCCTGCCTTGATGAAAATGGTTTTAGTTTCGTTGAGAGTCAGTCGTTCATCATCGCGAAAACCTTTTAAAACTGGCATAAACTCGCGACTTCTGAATTTTATTCTACTCTCGTGTGTCCATTTTTTTTCGCTTGTCCGTCAGTAGTACCACCAGACCAGACCAGTATACCCTTGGTTTCCCTTGATTTCGAACTGTGATTGTGTCACTTGTGGTGGATGTCGCACAATGATAGAGAACAAAACAACTTTATTATACTTGTTAGAGTTGAAGTGTGACAGAGATAAAAGATATGTAAGTCAGACGAGGATTGGTTTTTTCTTTTTTTAGGCTTTGCTGTTTGTGTTGTTTGGAGACCATTACCTGTTTTTCATTATATCCTATGAATTACATTATTTTCGATGCATACATTTGGACTGGACAATAAAGGTCATCCAAGAAATTATAATCTCATCGCGCAGCATTACTTTGTTAACTTCTGACCTACACGCCTAGACTAAAAAACGTGAGCAATAATAAATAAGTTTTCAGCATATGCGCACTCTGCTGTGCTGCCTTAATAATAATAATAATAATATGCGCCGCTGCGCGCCAACTATTGGACAGGTCTTGATTTGCGCGGTGCATCCGTAATTGAATTAAAGACGCCGCCGACAGTGCCATCTATGGCTTCCTAAATGGTCTCTATCAAGTCCTACATTATGGCTTGGGACAAATTAAATTATATGCGCGTGCTCGCGACAATTTTCCTTCTTCTCTTTTTAATGTCAGTCGTGGTCACAGGGCATTGTATATAGTCAGTGTAGTGTGGTGATACATTTATGCTACTGCGCTGCTACCTTATATGAATGTCCGTGTGTATGTGCTCAAATGCGCTCTTTTAGTGGCGTTTATTGGTCATCTATCTAACTCTGTTTCTGTTCTGCTGCTGGTAGATAGGTAGCTTGTAGAAATCTCTGATTTTATTCTTCAAATTATCTTGCATTGATGCTGCGTTTTAAGATTTGCGAATCTCTCCAGATAAGGTAAACAATGGAATCATAATTTTCCGGGAAAGAAAATGTTTTGCATTTGAAACTGGTGTGGGTAGGTACATATATAGGTAGCCGTAGTATGTATATGTAAGGTGTATGCCAGCAGGCTCTGTATATCTAGATATGTATGAAGATAAATACTTGAAGTCGCGATTGGAAGAGATAAAGTTGCACCAGTAAGTTGTAGTTATGTAGATACCTATATATGTAGGTATATTTTGCGAGGATAGTTAGTTCTTTAGTCGGCAAAATTCTTTGTCCAGTAAAAAACCATTACGAATTATGTTGTACGCGTCTAAGGAAGACAAGAATTTTGTCGAACAGACTTGACAATATTATTTTTTTCCCTTTCTGATTTGTTTTTTCTTCCGTTTGCTGTAATTTAGAGTAATGGTCACAGGGAAGCTGGATGATAATTCATTTTCATTTGGCAGTAGGAATGACGAGCATGACAGACAATCATTGAACGGAGAATTATTAAAAGTACAGGGTGTCTCAGAACGACCCGACTATTTCGAACGATTTAAAAAACAAGGAACTTATTTTAAATGTTTATTAATAGATATCTACCAAAATGTACACAGTGAACGAAATTTTACTTTTTAAATATTACATTAGTTAAATGAGGGCCGTTTTTTTTGCCACACTCTTCAAACCTTTTGCGGACATTATCGAAGACTTCTTGAAGAAGTTGTGGAGGAATCAGCTTTATGCTTTCTTCAATATTTTTTCTTAAATCTGCCAAACTGATTGGATCATTGTCGTAAACAGTACTCCTAAGATAACCCCACAGGAAAAAATCAAGTGGGGTTAAATCAGGGCTGAAGAAAATGTTGTCAAAATCATCACGTAATCAAGTCTTAATTAAAACATAATCATTTTCGTTCAAAGTCTGCACAATCTGAATTTTTTAGGGCATTATGCGGTGGATCGTCGATCTAGATAGCTCCAATTGTGATTCTCGCTTCCTAATGCTAACACGGGGCTGTTGACTTACAGAATTCGCAACCAACTCAATGTTTCCAGGGGTTCTTGCTGTTCTTCGACGACCATGATTAATCTCGCCTATTATGTTTCCAGTATCGTTGAGTTCCTGGTTTCAAGCGAGAACAGTGGCGTTACTTGGGGTTTCTCTAATATTGCGCAATCCATAATGTAATCAAAATAGCCGACGAACGCGATTGAGCGACCGATCGTTCTCGAAATACGCGCGCACGCAAAACGAGCGTTGCTCTCCCGTGTAAGGCATGGTGGCAACTAAAAATGTAAAGACAGATCTTGTTAGAGATGCCACTCTCTACCCCCTATCCAGCTTTATTTGCGTCTCGTTCACTCTCGAATTAGTCGGGTCGTTCTAAGACACCCTGTATAATTGTCATTCAATTTTGGGTTTCTGTTGAGAAAATGGGTAAAGTTAGAGATTACTGTATAATCTCGGGATGAAAATCTTACGGAAAAAGTAAAATATCCGTTCTTCAAAGCGCGCAATTCCGGAATATAAAATCGCAATACTAGAAATTCTGGAATTCACAAAATTTTGAAAAAATCCCAGAATCCTTATAAAAGTTTATACATATATTCTACAGCCTTAGCTTCCCTGATGGTTAAACCTTTAAACCCAGTTAGGTGATATATGTACGCATGATTTCCTGCTTTTTTATTTTGTTTTTATTTTATTTTTTATTTATTTTTTTATATTATTAAGCCAAGCTCAAGGGATACCCTATGATGCAAACCACAGCATGGCAAGAAGGAGATAGGGAAAGGATTAGGGGATATGAGGAGAGTGGCGGAGGTGCCGATGTACACGTCGCAGATTGTATGCCGGAGGAAAATCAAAAGATGGTAGAATGTTCTAAAAAAGCATCACGGAATTTTACTGTACGTCCGAAAGTAATTTGAAGGGTTAAAGGATGTGCACGAGTATGGAGTGATCGCAATTGGTCGATAATTTGAGAGATCGCTACCCTCTCCTTTCTTGGGAATAGGCTGAACGTGAGCTAGTCTCCAAGCAGTTGGGAATTTTCCTGTCGAATAAGACAAGTAGAATAGTTTGCGCAGAGGTTTAGCCAAGGATTAGGCAATCCATTCCATTCCAATCCATTTTGCTCTACCATTATCAAATCGCCAATGAGCTTGAAAGCTCTCTTTTGGACAATATCCAATGAAGCTAAGGCTGTGCGACCAGCCCCGGCCCATATTTGAGAATTGTATTGTATTCCATTCTAGGTCTAATGTAGGACTTGTAGAGGAGCGCTAGCTTTGACGGGCTGAAATATTTCTTACGCACCTTTTCCAAGACATTTCGATGGTTCTTTGGCAACACAGAAGATGTGATCTGTCCAGTTTAACTTACTGGAAATATTAATGCCAAGAATGCTTACTGACGGTGAATCAGAAATTAATGCTCCATCAAAAGAAACGGGTGTGGTTAAGTTATAGGATCTTGTTTTAATGAGATGAGACAGCTTTGGGTGTTAGATGCCTTGAATTCGACGTGATTAGCTTTGCCCCAAGCGAAGATATTGTTAAGATCAATGATCTATTCAAGCAATCTCGTTTAACACATGTCGGATTCCCCCTGGAGTCCGCAAGAGTGTCAAAGGAGTAAGCGAAATCCAGAGTACTGTCATCTGCGAAACTATGGATGGGATTGAAAGTAAGTGAAAGCAGATCATTAATGAAAATTAAAAAGAAAGTTGGAGAGATAACAGAGCCTTGAGGCACACCGGCATTTATGGTATGCGGTTCAGATGTAACGCCATCTAATACAACACGTATTTGGCGACTAGATAGGAAACTTTCAATCCATAATAGAAGAGGAGGAGAGAGACCAAGTGCTTTAAGTTTGGCTAAAAGGGCTGGATGCCAGACTCTAACAAATGCCTTTAAAATATCTCTATGCACCGATTTTAGACTCACCAAAATTGTGAAGACTACGGTTCCAAAGTTCCGTAAGAAAGATCAGCAAATCTTCAGATGAGCGTCCAGCTCGGAATGCATATTGGCGATTGTTGATGAGATGATTAATTTCTAGATACTTCATTAATTTTGAGTTATTGATTGATTCAAAAACCTTTTAAAGAATCGAAGTGATCGCAATTGGTCGATAATTTGAGAGATCGCTACCCTCTCCTTTCTTGGGAATAGGCTGAAAGTGAGCTAGTCTCCAAGCAGTTGGGAATTTCCCTGTCGAATAAGACAAGTAGAATAGTTTGCGCAGAGGTTTAGCCAAGGATGAGGCAATCCATTCCATTCCAATCCATTTTGCTCTACTATCATTATTTCGAGGTGTTACAAACGGAATGACAAACTTAGTATACCCCTATCAATTTCATCTAGGGTATAAAAATGGGACAAATCGGGCAACTCCTTCGTAGGGTTGCCATTTAAAGATTTCGCTTTTTAACGGTATATTTGGGAATTGTTCGAGAACGCGTCGACGTAGAGAAGTGAAATTTGGTACATAGTGTTCTCATAATAATAGTAAATAAAATTTCAAAAATGTACAAAATCGCAGAACCCCTTTCTTGGTGTTGCCATACAAAACTTTGGTTTTTCACCATATATTTGGATACTGCCTAAGTATGTGTCGACTTGGAGGGATCAAATTTTGTAGACGGCTTTTTCATAACAATCACAAATATAAGTTCAAAAATGGATTAAATCGGGTAACTCCTTCTAGGTGTTGCCATACAAAACTTTGAGTTTTCACTATATATTTGAACACTGCCGCAGAACACGTCAACGTAGAGGACTGAAATTTTGTAGACAGCGTTTTCATAAAAATAGTAAAAAAAAAATTCAAAAATGAACTAAATCGGGTAACTCCTTCTTGGTGTTGCCATACAGAACTTTCGGTTTTCACTTTGTTTAACTTTTATGTTCATCTAGGGTACAATCGTATTGGTCTTAAGACCAATTGTAGTTTGTTCTCTTGGGTCTCTATAAAGGAAACAAGAATGAACTTAAAAACATATGTTGCACTTTCTAACAAATTTTTTCCGGGATCAATCAGGCATGGGTCAAAATTTTTTCAGATTATTCATCTTCTTGCAGTAAGTTCTCTTACTTCCACAAGCCTTCACGTGGAATCTCTGACCAGATTTCCCTCTGAGTTAATTATCAATTAAAAAGGCAACAGTTCGTCTACAACAATTCGTCTATGTAGACCATAGCATAAAGCTTTTCAGGCTCTTCTATTCGATTTTCTTAATATATAATTGAAGCTAATTTCTATCTACTCCACCTGCTAGAGAATTTTCTGGCGTTGAATAGTTTTTTCACCTGTGTTGTTTTCTTGCTCTGTTTCCCGTTCCAACATGGTGTGTAGTACCTGTCGATTATAGTTTTTCTTCTGTACAGGATGAACTGGGTTCAATCGAGATTAGGACAGCCACTTGTAGCTGCATATAGTGTAGTTCTGCCGGGTGAATTAAACTTGAGCTTTGAGAAGTTAAAAATCCCAGTTGGTTAGTTTAGGCATTTTGTACTCCTAACGCGTGCTAGATTTGGTTTATATATCCAATCTTCTGTTGTGTGTCTAAAGCTTATGTCATCTTCTACTGATCTTACTCTAGCCATGGTTACAATGGTCTTGGGATTAACTCATTTGTAGCTTCTTTTATCCTATACGCTTTCGAGCAGTTTCTCTGATAATGAGCTTGCTCCTGGAACTAATAGCCTTGTGTACTGAGATTTTTATGTCTATACAGGTTTTTGTATTCTTTTAAGGGTTTGATCTGTCTTGTCTAAGGATTGAGTTTTTCTATTCCCGATTTTGAGCGTTGAGGATCGTTATCTGGAACTTCAATTGTCTTTGGAAAGCAATCTTCAACCTTCCAACCTTTTGTAGCTTAGTAATCTACTTAGAGCATTCGTTCTATAACCGGTGGTTTTTCACCCTTTCGTAGTACAAGTGGATCTAATCCAGCTTCAGCCTCTCGTTCTGATCGTTGTGGATGTGATCATGATGTTCAAACTCCGTGAAGTCCTCGAAGCTATATTTAAAAAGAAGTCAATAAAAATATTTTGATCAAGAAATTATGACTTCTTTTTTTTAAGATTAGCCTTCTACTTTTTCTATTCCCGATGTTGAGCGTTGAGGATCGTTATTTGGAAATTCAATTGTCTTTGGAAAGCAATCTTCAACCTCCCAACCTTTTGTACTTTAGTAAGCTAGCTACATCTCATCCAGCTTCAGTCTCTCGTTCTGATCGTTGTCGATGTGATCATGTTCAAACTCCGTGAAGTCTTCGAAGCTATATTTGAAAAGTAGTCAATAAAAATATTTTGATCAAGAAATGATGACTTCTTTTTTTTTTTTTTAAGATTAGCCTTCTACTAGGATTTCAACTCCTGACCATGCCATTTTGTCATATACTGATAGGCATTCTGGTTTGAGGGTTTATGGGGTCTTTTTTACGTACAGTAATTTATTTTAATATGGCTCTCTGTATACGGCTTTTATTTGGTCCACTCTATGAGCTTCCTTAAACTATATACTCTGGGAAGAGTATCCCCAGGCTTACACTTCCAGCTATTTCCTTAAAAGTAATTTGAGAAATTGGCCGGGAGGAAAGTACTTTTTTATGGGATTCTTTGCACTGCTCCATTTGGAATTAAATAGGATATGTCTTCTTAAAAGCTGAATCGGCAAAGCGACTTTTAGACTTTCCTGCAGTGTTGCAATTCTCTGAAGTTGCTCTTTTGTATGAGCTTGGTGGATTAGCAAATTGAATCTCGTTTTTGCTAAAGAAATATTAAAATTTCCGGTACCGAATTGGCTAGGCCGCGATAAGTTTAAAAGATCTTCATCGTTCTGAATGTTTAATAAAAAAAAATTCATATTCAATATAAAATCCTTATGTGTTTAAACGTATATAGACATTATTTCTTCACCCATACTTTGATAGAGCATGTAACCAGGAGGACAACGCACAAGGATTAATTTCCTCTAAAAACGATCTCTCTCAAAACCATGATCGGGGCTAAATGGAAAATATTTTCCTCTCATTATTTTTTGACATTCTTCTCTTGATTTATTCGTTCACAAAAATATTTATTCCATTGTGATCCTATCCTTGGAGGCTTAAAAACTTCCCAAAAAAAAAAAAAAAAAAAACAAAAAAATCAGATAGGTATATAAAAACCGAAAAGAAGACATTTTTTGGACTTACCTGAATTTTTCATCTGTGATTCAGATTCTTTTGTATATGTCGCACAACAAATACCGTGGATTGAGATCGTACAGGTCGACGACGACCACGACGGGTTTAAATTCCATTCATGATGATGATGATGATGCAGCACAATGCTCCTGCATGGTAGTCATGGAGCTCTATGTGATGATTATCATGAAAGGAATTGATTGATCGTACATGGAAAATGATGAGGAGGATGAGGAGGAACCGATATAGAAGGCTGAAAATTTTTGTCACAATGCACTTGTTGTGCTCTTGTCAAGCTATATTCATGTGTCGAAACAAAATCAAAAATAAAAGAAAAATATAAAATGAACCGGACCGGAAGTAATCATTCTTTTTTTTCGTTCGTTTTTCGTTTGTTTAAAAAAAAAAAAATATTCAAACATTCCAGAGACATTCCAAAAATACTTTTCTGTGTCATTCTCGGTGGTGGTGTGGTGTTACATAAATATTCATAATAATTTTTATAGCATTTCCCCTGGTGACGACGAAAAAACCTTTGAGGAAAAATAATAAAACAATTCAGGAATCGTGGTGTGTTGCTGCGCCTACACTCGAATCGATGCGGCAGCTCTGTTAGATCGTTTCTTTTGTTTCTTCATTTATAGTAGGTACCATCATCAAAATGGTGCTCGATTTGGTGCGGTGCGGTGCGGTGCGCAGACGCAAAGTCATCACGATCCATTTTGCCTCACTACTCACTACCATGCCACCTTGCGGAAAAGATCCACGAGTCCAATCAATTTTTCTCTGATAATGATATCGTGATGAAAAATCGTAAACATTCAAGAGATACTCCATCAATGAATTTTCGCCTCCATACAACTGTTTTTGCTTGTTTTTTTCTGTTTTTTTTTGTATTCCGAAATAATTGCGTTTTTGTGTGTGGGAATTAATCAATTCTAACACGTTACTCAACAAAGCTAAGAGTTGAAGAAATGATTTGAGAAAAGATACAAATTAACCAGATGTTCAGCTTCCAAGCGAAGCTATCTTAATCCAGTATAAGTTTGGGCGGCGGCGGGCGGTAAGTAGGTCTATGTTGAAAAAAATCTCACCAAGCTTCTTTTACTCTTGAGGACCAATTTTTCCATTTTGGATAATCCATTGGAAATATTCAATTAGAAAATTTTTTCGTAAGTAATTGCCTAGATTTATAGAGGTTTTTTAAAGATGGAGGTGGATGGAAAAATGAAATTGCGAGTATCACGACACACCGCTCTGCTGCTGCCCTCTACCTTTGAGATTTCTTGTTCGATCTGATACCTTACTTGGAGTTAGCGTCATACATGGCGGCGACGATGCGACGAGATAAATTTTGCGATTCCTCTCTTAAGACGTGGGCCTTGGAGTGGAGGACACTACACTCTATGCTAGCGCCTCTCCTCATAGACGACGCATTGAGTATACCTTTTATGGCCGTTCGACCCGACCGAACTGTCTTGCCCCCCCCCCCCCCCCCCCCCGCCTGTTCATCAACCCGTTTTCACCGCCTGCACGAATATGCCGGTATTTATTATTTTTAGAACAATGTCGAGTTTTTGTTTACACGATTAAAATTCAAAATCGAGAGTCGATTCGTAGTAAATAAATGAAATTTTATGAACAATCGAAAATGAAAGTGCGCCTTAATTATTTACTGCTCCCCCACTAATGTTTACAATTTTACAAGGTGTGTGTTTACTTTTCTATTTTCAGAAGTTTGTCAGCATGGTGACAAGTGGGAGGAAATCATGATGGAAAATATTAATTTTACACTTTCGGTGAGTAAAATTTGAATTTTATTTTTAAATCTTTTGGATAAGCATTGACCTGTGTTTTATATGTATGTATGTATGTATGTATGTACTGTACATATATGCCCGTGTGTTTGGAATTATATTTTGAAAAGGTTCGTTTATTTTGATTAGTCAGGAAGGAAGGTGCTTTAATGTAATTCTGTTTTAGGTAATCTTTATAGTAAATTTTCTTAAATAAGAGAATTTACCTTTTGCAATCCACTGACAGCTATTCGGTGACATATCAAGTTTAACAACAAATCCACTGACATCTATACGTCGACATACCAAGTTTTAAATACAAATTCACTGACACCAAGCCGTATATATGGGGTGGGTTTGAGGGTTCAAACCCCCTCCATCGGTGTAGCCTACACTTTCGTTAATCTGATAAGCAAAATTCTTACCCACAATTCTTTATAATCTAGCGGCTCACAACAATTGGTTTTGTCATTTTATATCTTTCCTTAACTTAACTTACTACTTAAAGTACATTTTCGTTACTTAAGACTTATTACTCAATAATTTTTAAATGCCCTACTTAGTACTTGAACATAATTACTTGCTTCTATTTACTTGTACTTAAGACTTAGTTTTTTACTTAAGTATTTCTGAGTCTATTAAGTACCTATAAATATCTAACTCTTTGTAGAAAAGCAAAGAAAATCTCTAGTGCAACTCCTTTTTTGTTGAATTTTAAAGCACGCAAAGAACTGTCAAAGCATGTGCCGCACTCACTTGCCAAGGCAGAACCTTAGACAAACTATTACCATACAAACAAGACTGAGCAAGTAGGACAAAAACCAGTAACGTCTCGCTCCAATATAAAATCGACGCTGCCTCGCTCCAATATAAAATCAACGATGCCTCGACCTGATGTAGGGAAATTTAGAAATTTACTGGAATTTTTTTCCTAGAATTTTTATGCATTATTGGAGCGGACCTCTAATAGTTATTACGAGTGTACCAATGAGAGGTGAAAGTTTTACTCTACGTGCAGTACCGAAAACTATAAATAGTAGCCACTATACATATTATAGTTTTCAAAAGGTAAACTTCATTATATTACTGCCAACGTACAAAGATTCTAAAAAAGTACTTTAAAAAGTACTTCAAAAAGTATTCAGTACTTTTTATAGACTTAGTACTTAGTTACAAGTACTTTTCATACATGCGGTACTTGTACTTAAATACTTTTTCTTAGGTACTTGCCCAGCTTTGCATTTACACATTTTTTTTTTCAAAATTAGGTAAAAAATATTTCAAAATAATTTTCTGTAACAATTATTATTTTTTATTGGTTCTAAACCTGTTGTACTTTATTATGATATATAATTGCTGTTTCTTATATCTTCATTGTCTGGCTAAAAAAAAAAAAATGATGGAGAAAGAAGAATTTTAAGAACATTTATTTTTAACGATTCCAAATCAAATTTTATAAATACAAGAAGAAAACACAACCGCCTCGTCCGGGGTTTGAAACCAGGACCTTCCGCTTGCCGGGCGACTGCTCTTACTACTGAGCTAACGAGACAGATGATTTTCCCTCTTGCATTTACCAAATTTGTAGCTAGCCTACTAAGCCACGTTTTCTTTCAGCTGGCATTAACCAGTAACGATGAAAGCGTACAAATAAATTGTAAATTCAATTTTTATTAATTTTTCCCGCGGACGGGAATCGAACCTACACTTGTTAGAATCGGTCTAGGACATTGTGTTAAGATAGGAATGATGTGTTTCTAACGATATCATTGAGTATATCTAGCTAATCTGTCATCATAATCTACATATGAGCCTGAAAATTTAAAAAAGCAAGTAGGTACCTAGTGAATCTACGTCGATTTTATTTCTGTACGGATACCAGATTGACAAAGCGTACTCTAGTATGGATCTATAATTAGGGTACCTACTAAACATATAGTTTTGTGCGAAGAGAGCTGTTTAAAGGGTTTAGCGCACCATAAGACAAAACCTAGGGTTTTAAGATCTTTGTTAGAAATATCATTAATGTGCGCGAGTCAAACAGAACCTTGCTATTAAATTGTATACTCCCAAATCATTGATTTTTGAAATGCGAATGGTGAGGAAGGACAGTATCCAACTTATAATCCCAGTATAATGTGATTTGTTTTCTTGAGAAGACATTTGCATTTCTCCACGTTTAAGGATAGTTGATTTTTATTATACCAAGAGAGCAGCTTCTGGCAGATGCTGGCAATCGGATGGATCATTTATAACTCAATAAATTTTGGTGTCATCGGCATAGAGTGTGGACGAAGAGTATAATTCGTAGGGGAGATCATTACAACATAATAAAAAGAGAAGTTGGCCAAGAATCGAGCCTTGCGGTACACCAGAGGGAGGCTTACGTATGTAAATTTGATGAAAATCCATTAATTACATACAACAGTTACATAGATGACGATTCGAGAGATACGATACAAACTTGCCTTATTTAATCTATGACTAGTATAGTATATGTTTTTATCTAACTGTTATACGGATGCACTTATATACTGTTATACTGTATATATTCAAAAAATACTCTGATTTATACAGAACTGCTACTATTTATCGATTATAAGCTATTAATACAAGAAATTTGGGAAGTAATAAAATGTTCTCAGTTTGTATTCATAAGTATGGCACCAAAAATTATATTAAAACTTGTATACAATATAAAATTGCATATTTCTACCCATCATCAAATCGTTTAAAAATTGCAATTGGCATAACAAAAATAACAAGTTTCCGGTTGAGTTTTTTTTTTGTTTTTTCAACACACCTTCCTAACCTCATTTCCAAATCTCCAAGTTTGGATTTACATAGCGCTTCCCCGAAACAGTGCAGAATAAACGTTGCAAGAAAAAAATGATGGTGTACCAGCTAATGCGACAAGAAAAGTCTTGGTACGGGACCAGTAGGCGCGACGTTGACAAGTAAAACAAATCATCGCCGAGGAATTCTAATTACGCGAAGAGTAAAATCTAAAGGCCATGAGTCATTTACAGTATGGCAAAAAAAAATAGAAATCATCATCGCGTTGCGTTGTCAGCCAATAAAAACGCAGCAGTGGAGTATATAGGTAAGGTACCCCAAGATTTTGCGGTGCGCGAATGCGAAATATACATATGGATATGATTTTAGTCGGGTGCAAGTTCGTGTAGTAAAAAGTCAAAACGTAAATTGCTTTGCTTCATGTTAAGCATGGAGAGATCCTAAAACATGAAAAAAAAAATAAAATAAATAAATCAACAAAAAGACGATTGCTTTACGGCGATCTCCTCCTTCTCCCCCCACACACTGCATCAAATTCATCTTTTGCTATCAGCAAAGTGCTGTACGTCCAGTGACCAAAAGTCCACCAAGAAGAAATTTTGCTGCTTCTTTGAAAAGACCTGCCAAGCTAACACGCTTTTCATGTGTTCATGGCTTGAAATTTTATGCTGTGCAGATTTTTAATTTGTTTTTCTTTGTATTTTCCTTGATCGTTTTTGATTGAACGCACACTCTGTGGATCGATGAGGCCCCTTTTGTTTCAAAGATCCAGTAACGCAAGGCTGTTATTTGAGGCCTTTTTTGTTTTTTATTTATTTTTTATTTTGTACTGCAGTCCAGTTTCATTGCAAGCTTATGCTGAGGAGTTGCTGCCTTTGAAGAAACGTGTTCTGTGTGAGTATTTTAACCCTTTGGTGATTTTTGCTTTATGCTTTGACAGCCAATAAAGTTGTTGTTGTAGTTGTTTTTATTGGGTAAATGTAGTGTATGTGTTACACTTGTACATATACCAGGCATTGAATTTGAACCTAGCCCTAAACGATATTCTCTCTCTATATTCTAGCTAGAGAAGAGTGGGGGGTGACTGACAGTAAATTGAAAAATTGAAAGGGGAGAATGGCATAACAATCAATATATATGTATGTATGCTTTGCTATGCCGGGTCTTGAATTACTTTGCGGGTTACTTCTTTATGTGACGACGTGCGACCATATAAAAGAAGAAATAACAGCAAAATTGTATAGAGAATGAGCCAATGATTGTAATAATGGTTCTGCCCAAGAATGTTGCGCAAAGCTTCATAATATTTCTCATAAATCTTCTGAACTGAAAACAATGGGTTTGCGCGATGCGAAACGTGTGGTACATCGAGTGTGTACTTAGAGTTGTTCGGTACTTACAACTTGAGCAGTTTAGTGCTTCACGTCTTCCTGTTCTCGGTTTTTGTTTTTTTTTTTATTTATTTTTTTTTACACACAGCATAGCAATTTCTTTGAAGGGCAGATGTTTGCGCACACGTTTACCAACCAACCACTCGTCCTCGTTTCTTTTTTTGCTGTTCAAGAATTGCAAAATTAATAAACGGGTTGAGCAAAAATTTAATAGAAAAGTAATTTTCGTTATAAATATGAAGAATTGGAGGTCGTGAGCAGCACATCTATCTGCTTTGCTTCGATGAATTATGATTTGTTAAATGGAAATTATTGTTGAAGAGGAGGAGGAGGGCAAATTGTGAGTTTTATTGAAGATTTTTGTTTGTATTTTTTGTTAGTATTTATGGATTGAAAAGCATGGTTTGATTAATTCTATGTGTATCTTGCAACCAATTGGTTTATGCATTGGATATAATTTTAGTAAGTTGAACATGCATACATCAAACACTATAAATGTAACTTTTCACAGACAGACAGACAGACGGACGTGCAAAAATTAAAATCATATTTTAATAATATGCGTGGTGGGGTAACTTACGTTCATATCTGGAATTATGGATTCAATTCCCAATTGGATTTTGCTGCTTTTCTATCTTCTACTATACATATTGTTACGCTCTACAAAGTGACACAAGCGACATCTGTTGCAAATAGAAACAACTTTAGGTTACTGACATCTTAGTAAACTTTGGGTTCGGAGAACGGAATATTCAGTAAAGTTCTAGGATAATTCGTAGAATATAAATACGGCGCTTCTCACATCCAGGAGGTGATTATTAGTTAATTTGTTATTTCATCACACAATCCATTATATTTTTGGTGACAAGTTTCAAATCTTGGTTTGACTCATCAACAGGTCCCCAAATAGCGAAATTGAGTGACTTGAAAAACAAATGAAAAAATAGAACAAAGCAAAGAAATGAAAAATTTAAAAAAATTGAGAAAAATAGAAAAAAATTTATTAAAAACAAGTTTAAAAACCAGATTCATTCGATTCGAACCTGTATACGCTCGCAGTGGGCTGTAAAAAGAAAAAAGAAAAAGGAAGAAGAAGATGCGTTTCATGTTAGCAGAAAAACTTACACTCATGTACCGATGAGTGTAAAGGTCATATTACACTATGAGTGTTGCTCACGTGAGTTCTCACATGAGTTCCCTAGACAGATATCAAAATGTAAACACGAAAAATAAACTCATGTGAGCGTCATTTTCTGAACTCACATGAGTTTCTGTAAAATAGAACCTAAGAATTGTATTGTCAAAAATAGGACATTTTTTTCAGAAAGAGAAACAGCTGGCTGTGATATTCTGAAACTATAGGATAGACTTTGGAAGGTTTCCCCGCTTGCTAAATACCTCAACGTTATTAACAACCTGAAGAAGATTTTATGTTTGAAATTAGAAGTAAAAAGCAACCTTTCTTTAGCTGATATGGACTCTCGCAAAATTGTGTTTTGTTTTTCGATAAGAGGCTTTACAATTAATAATAATTTTTCAAATGATTTTGGCGTCATTCGAACAAAGTTTTCAAAGCCTTTCTCATCTTCCACTTTTACCTCATCGATGACTAAATGGGTTAAATCACGTCGCGAATTTCTTTTTAATAGTCACGGCTGAGACCAAAGACGCTTTTTAATTCGGTTCTTAAATAGCTGACGAATAATACCCATTTATTCCCAAAATGCTGGTGTAAATTAAAACTTTTGTCGAGTTTTTCATTGTTACTTTCATGACAGTTGACGTTCACTCATGTGATTATTGCTACTCAAGGTGTGAAGCTGTACACAAAGTACACATGTCAGTTTGACATGACTCACGTGAGCAACACTCATAGTGTAATATGGCCTTAAGATTTTCTGCTAACATGAAACGCTTCTTCTTCTTGCTTTTTCTTTTTTCTTTTTACAGCCCACTACGAGCGTATACAGGTTCGATTCGTTTCGAATGATTCTGGTTTTTTAAATTTTTAAAAATACTTTTTAATATTTTTTTTTCTATTTTTCTCAATTTTTTCATTTTTTCAATTTTGCTATTTGGGACCTGTTGATGAGTCACACCAAGACTTGAAACTTGCCACCAAAAATATAATGGGTTGTGTGATGAAATAACAAATTAAAAACTTTTTTAGCTTTTGCTATATACCGGAGAATCCAAATAATTTCCTTCTTGAACAAACATTTTACTAGGGATTTTAATGCACTGATTGCATTAAATTCCTAGTAAAATTTTGACATTCCTATTTCTATGAAAATTTGCATATTCGTTTGTGTTATCAAAATATATAAAAATTAATTATTTTGTTTTCTCCAAATGAACATACATCAAAATTTTGACTAGCGATTTTAATGTGAATTATTTGGAGACCGCGTTAAATTTAACTTCGCCCGAACTCGATACTATAGGTTTAAGCCTAGTACTAAGGTCCGCGGTAAACTAAATTTTAGCGGGTCTCCAATATCAGGCCGTTCTTTAGCAGCTAAAATATGACAGCGGAGACTCAGAGAAAAGATATATTAAAAACAAGAAGAAGAAGAAGCACTTTGCAATTTTTTTACGGAAATACAACGCGCGGTCATAATATTTCTAAAAACAGATAGTTAAAATTATTTGGAAATATTAAAAGTATAAAAAATAATATGTATAATGTATACAAAAAAAAATAATGATATTGAAAATACGGCCACGAGAAGAAATCCAATTCATCCGTACTTACAGCAAAGACGTACAAAACTACGTTAACTACAAAAATCCGGTCAATAAAAAAATTATCAAATCTCAGAGCTCTGACAAAAAATATTTTTAGCGCGCTAAAGAACGGCCCGGGCAGATAAATTCAAGCTAAATTTTTTGGAGACTTACTGGTGGTGCCATCTCTAATCAAAACCCAAAGACAAATTTAGTACCGCTCTCGCTAAAATTCAGGATAAATTTTCGCCAATATCTTTTAGCTTGATAAATTTTCATACAAAATTTAGCTTAGCGCGGACCTTAGTACTAGGCTTAACGATTTGACACAGGTTCTTTAGTACTACAAATCCTATTGATATAATGTCTAAAATATATATATAAGTAGGCCGTGGTTGGCGAACAGGATACAATGAAATTTGACTTCCTTACTCTTTCTCTCTCTCTCTCTTTCTCTATGAAATAAATGGATCTACTTTGAATTATCTTTACAAAAAGCTAAAGAGTCTGTATACAATATCAATCAATCAACCGTTATGCCTGTGTGATTATTTGTACTTTGTGAGTCTACATCAGAACCGACGAGGCGTTAAACTTTATACCACATAGGTCATTCAAAGCAAGTCGATGTTACAAAGAATCTTTGTCAGCTTACATAGAAAACAGTGAAATTTTCAGAGGAGTGTATAAAATTTTTTATAGGGATATTAAAGACTCTAAGATTACAAGGAAATTCAAAAAACAAATAAAGATTTAGGCCTGCCATAAATCATGTGAGACTCTTCAAAATAATAATCACCAACACCTACTACAGTATGCTACCAAATTCTTCATCCTTTCAACCATTTTCTTTTTTGTTTGTTTATCTTTTATTTCTATTGTCTTCAAACAAACTCGTATCACATCCCCACACTACTCTCCTCCCACAGTAAGTAGTTAGTCAACCAGATCGAAACAAATCCGAAACAGTTGAACGTCCGCCAAGAAGCGTTCAACTATCACTCCCATTTCGATAATTACCGGGGCATTGATTAACCTTAATCGCAGTTAAATTTCCGGAATAGCGATAAACTTGTAACTGTCCTCCATGGTGGTGGCCTCACGCTATATACGTAGAGACCTTGGAAGATGATGATGTGCTTTATTTTTACTTAAACGACCGCGCTCCCATTGAGAGACAATTCTAATCTGCAACTGCAAAAAAACAAAACAAAAAAAAAACGCAATTTCTTTCACCTCATCGCACCTGTGTTAATTAACTTCCGTTCATGCTACTCTAAGCCACCGATCGCGGCTGATATGCTGTGAGTTGGGACAAATTTATGATGATCTACCGACGCGAGTCACAATTTGGTGGGTAAAGTAAGTTATAAGAGCGTGCGCATAGAACACAGGTGGATAAGTACTAAGTAAATTGAGGTGTGACACATTTCGTCTATCTATCACTGCGAGTGATTGAATAGTTCGCGGTTTTTTTTTAAATTTTTTTATTATCATTTCACTCTTTCTTTGCTGCTTTTTTCTTATCTTTTCTCTAAGATTTGTTGTGGTCGTCGGTGGGCGTTGGAGTCAAAATTGGTGAAGGGGGGGGGGGGGGTCCTATAAACATGTGTTCAACAATCATCGCAGCATTGAAGTGAGAACAACCGAAAAGGAAGGTGTGGGATTCAAGAGATTAATGAATGAATCCGGTGGAGATTTGTTTTTTTTTTCATTTAAATTTTTATAAAATTTTTGTTGATAGAAAATATGTAAAAGATTTTTTCGGTATGGTTGATTGGTGATGGATTTGGTAATAACATAAATTTTAAAACTAAGTTTATTCATGAATTTTTATTTATTTGTTTGATATCGGTAATTTTAATGAATAAATAAATTGAAAGTTTCCATTGTTTAAAGATTTTTACCATAGTTTTTTTGTTTTTTTTTAGAAGTCTGAGAGAATAGGTTCGATATAAAGCCTTAGTTTTGGCGTGGTTTTCTCATTTTAACTGTAGAAAATTTTTCGTAAATTTTTGTATTCTCTCGAAGCTTTACTTCTGCTTAAGGACAATTTTTTTTTTTTAAATAATTGTAGGCTGACAATTATCCAACTTCAACGATCGAGGTATCCTTGGAAAGAACATAATCTCTTAACTCTTTGTGGTCGAACGTCGAGTCAAATTCGACAAAGAATTTCCTTGCACCAGGTCCAATGTCGAGTGTGGCTCGACAAAGTTTTTAATCTTAAAAATTTGAATAATTTAAAATTTTTCCAGTATATGTAAGTAATAAGTGATTTCGTGTTTTCGTAGGATTGTATCCCCTCCTACAGTTTTTAACCTACGACAACCACTTATATGTCATTGTACGGGAATCTTAACTGGCTATTAGATAGGGTACTTTTCGATTTCGAATTTCGAAAATGTAGGGGGTAATTTCGAAAAAAAAACACTTTTTTTTACCAAACTTGATACTTAAGGAGATCCCGTTATGGCGCATCTTTTGGTGCTATTGTATCAGATAGGCTACTTTTTTTCCGCCCGGCAAGTAGGGGAGGAAATTAGGCTCTTTAAAATCCTTTTGATAGTGTCATGTGAAGGAAACCATTTTTCTTTTTTTCTTTTTATAGGAAAGAGTAGATTTTAGTGGGGGAGAGGAAAAGAATAGTATAATTATTCCTGCATAAGACTCAACTACATAGGTTTGGTACGTTCACGCCGGCATCGATATTCATGTTTTTCACTGTTAGACGGTACTCGGATTCATGTTTTGCTTCATCTGGCGGCGTAGTACTATCGGCCAAGCCTAGAACCCGACCATCTTCGATTTGGATGAAACTTTCACAGTTTGTAGGGAACACGAAAATAGCTCTCTCATGCCCGCCTTCTCGCTAGGGGATTAGAAATTTCGTGATTTTACCAAGAAACATAATTGTCAAAAAATCAAATCTCGAGTACGAAGCAACCGATTTTTTTTATTCAAATGTCAAATGAAGCGTAATGTTCATGTTTTTTATAAAAAAATATAGCAGGAACAAAAAAAAAACTATTGTTAATAAGTATAGTATAGGATCGACTGAGATTTTCGTATGCACATTAAATGATGCCATATACTTCTGCCTGGAATATTGAGGTATATTTTTCTAGGCTTTGATAAATGTGAGTTCTTGGCTTTACACCATATATTCCTGCTTCTAGTCATCCTTTCTCGTTTTTAGAATCGTCCGTTTACCGGACTAGGGCTTCATTTTCTAGATTGGATTGATCTTACTCCATCCGGTAAAACATATAAGCTATAAATTACTGAATTGCTAAATAACTCAATACAAAAATGTCCACGCAAACCCTAAATCCCAGGTATTGGAAATTGGATCTGATTGGATTGACATCACACAATTCCATTTATTGTTACTTTAACATAAAAGGGAGAAATTTAGGGAAATGTATTTATTCTCTTCTGGTCCGTAAATCGAAAAACAATCCAAACCCAACATAGCATTTATAACATTGCAAAAATTCAAAAATTCATATCTCAAAGGAAACCGAACGCCATGACAATTAAGATTTCTAGGTTTAAAATAAAAATAAAAAAATAAAAGTGCTAGAAGTCCTCCATAGTAAATAATACTATTTTTTTGAAAAAAAAGTACTATTATTAACAAATTTTTTTTATTTGATGCTTCTATTTTTAATGGTCCGCAGCTTCTGATCAAATATTCAAGTGTGACTCACCGGTGGTACACGTCGCCCGATGGGACAGATGCGTGTGACCCACCGGTGATGCTCGCCGCCGATGGGATAGTCGAGTGTGACTCACCGGTGATGCACACTGCCTCATGGGACAGTCAATTTCGATTCACCGGCAATGCACACACCTGCGTGAACGTGTTCATATTCACCCGAAGAAAGGTAAATGACTACTCTTAGTATGAAGCAGGCAAGAGTGCGAACAGTAACGAGCAATTTTAATTGTATTACAGAAGGCGATCAAACATGTCTCGGAAGACGTTCGTGGCACTAGTCATTTCCCAGGCAATCATATACATATTTAGGTACAGTGTATGAGATCATATGGGAGCTATATTTTTTTTTACCTTCTTCACTTCGATTGGGAGCATAGAGCATATAGCATGCCAATTAACAACCTTCTGTCACCTAAATTAGGAAAAGCAAACCATGAAAGTCGTACAAATGTTATATTAAACCCTGCAAAAGTTTCTCCACTTCCCTGGAGTACTTATATGTTGGTGATGGGGTCATATCGAATAAGCTTTCGGAACAGTTTTCTTAGCTAATTTCAATATGTCCTATTTCGATAGGAAAGATGGCATACTGAGTTTAAAGCAGCTTAACTAGTATGTCCTTTGAATGAATTCGCAAAATTTGTCTCAGGACAAAACAATCGAGAATACTTCCCAAGCCATGAAACAGAAACATATACATATGTGTGCGTGGGGAGTCTATTCTCTAAAATTGTCTATATTGATGCTTATGGAAAAGTGCCAAACATTGACTTTATATATTCTATACAGCCTAAACTACTATCCATATAGGAATTTAGTCTTCTAGTAATTTACAACTTGGTTCATTAGCTTCCCAAAGGCTATACACTTACAATATACACCTTACTTAACAAAATAATAAAATAGTTTTGATTACAAAGTAACCTTGTAATTTTACGCTCACTAACTCTCAGCTGAGTATGTGTATGTGCAGCCGGAGTCCGAATCTGTAGGCAGCTACCATGGTATATAGAAGACAAGGTATTCTCATACAAAATTTTGACACATTGCAGCTGATAGCCTGTGACGTAATTCTGCGACTAATATGTATACATTTTTGTAGGAAACACAGAGAGAGGAGGGAGAGTTATGTTCTCTTTACCATACTTTCTTATACATTTCACGATATTACGTCACCTAATGGTGGAACATGGTTCGTAATTGGAATATGTTGTATTCTATATAATATGTACCTTGGGAAGGTATATTCGATATCATCAGCCCACGGCATGCTATGACGGCACAGCGGCATATACAATAATTACTCAGCTGAGAGTTTTTGTTTGAGGAATCGTAGTCATTAGATAGTTTTTTTTAAATAATTTTGTTATGAAAGATATAAAAATTTTATTTCAGTTGGGAAGATAAGAAAACAAGCTTAAGATTATCAGAACACCATTTTTATGTATGAATAGTAGTTTAGGTCGGAGGAGCTATTATAATTAAAATTTTGTCAGATTTACATAAGAACACTGAAAAAATATTTTAGAATGTTAGGACTCCTTTAGGGCTCTTTTGTGGTAGTGAGGGAGTCTGTTTCATGGCTTGTGAAGTATTCTTGGGGGTTTTGATTAGGAGCATAGTCGATTTTTATATTGTCTTAAAATTGATCCAGTTTACAATATTCTTGCTTTATTTAAGACGGTCTTATTTAGATATAAATTGCGAACATATGTAATCCTTATAGGGTCATTCCACAGAAAATCGACAAATGTTCTGAATGGACCATCTCCGATTGATTGATAAAATTTTACAGGTGGGTTGGTCTTCTTGTTGATAGTACTTTGCTGAAATATTTTTCGTTTTTGTCCATTTTTGACGGCGATATGGTATTTTGAAATTTGGAAAAAGTGGCGAATTTTGCTTGGAAGCTGTAAATTCAAAACTTTATATCTTAGGATGTATGCATCGTAAGCCCATGAAACAAACTCCATTTGTTTAAGGAAGATTTAAAGCTCCTGAAAAAAATTAGCTGAGGTCCTTTTTCTGAAAATTTGTTTTCAAGGATAATGGATATGTTCGTTATCCTTGAATATCTCAAAATGCGCACTCTCGATTTCTTTTATTTTTTTTTTTAATTTAATCCTTGATGGCTTTTGAGGAAACTGTAGAAAGGAGAAAATGGAACTCCTTGAAGTTTGGATGGAGTTATTTTTTAAATATATGTAGTTCAGAAAACTTTAAACGAAAATTGATATTGTATGGTGCGTTATCAAATACTTGTATGCGAGGGTTTTTAAAAATTACAGTGATACAGGAAAATAAAAAGAAAATACACATACTACAACTTTTAGATTGATGTCATATATATACATATGAATATAGTTATATGAGAAACCGCAACTAAAGAACTCATTGTTTACTCAATGTTTACATATGAAAATAATCTTTGAAAGTTCCACCTACCATATAATAATTTAAACCTGTTATAATTTTGCTCAACGCATCCTTTCTACCTGTTTTTCTTTTATCGCATATATCATGGCAACAGTTTCCATTTTACCTGATCGAACCTAATATATCTAGACTATGTATATGTATAACAATATATGATCCTAACGAAATTTTTGGAAAATATTATAAGATCGGTTATATGTTAAATATCTATATTTTCTACACTGGTCGCCCGGGGTGAAATGGGGATGCAGGTAACCAATGGTATTTACTTGCATTCGAAACAAGTCAATCTGAGTGAGGTAAATGAAGTATATGTGTATATAATTTAAAGGAAAATGTGTTTCAGTTGTGTTGTATCAGTAATTAGTAAGTATAAAAGTGAGATGACTCCGTGTATCTGAAATTATTAGTGCAACGTTGTTTCAATTAGTAATCAAAACATATTTCGCAATTTTAATTTTTTTTAAATTAGTTTAAGTTTAATTATTCTTATAAATCGTAACTGTATATTATTACCATATATACAATTATAGCATAAGCATGGAGAATCGTTATAAACTACGGGAGTGTTGTAATCCTTTTTTAAAATCAAGTCATTCCTCTAAACGCCAAAATTTAAGAAATGTTACCAAAGGGATGATAGAGCGTCTACCAAATTTACAGCTGAAATGGAAAATATGCTCGCAGTGCCGATTAGAAGTCTATAAGTTACCCGGTCCTTCACCTTCTGTAGATTGAGAATCCCGAGGATATACAAAATATTGCAAATAGTCAGGATGTTGAGTTTTTCGACAGAGACGCTGCTCTCAACTGCTTGTAAGAGTGTCTTCATTACTTAGGAGAACCAGAAATTCAAAGGAGGCGAATGAGTGATAGCACATATGTGGAAAGAGAACTGAAAAGCATTATGGATGCCATATCCACTAAAATTTTTAATGTACCAATCGTCCAAGAAACAAAATCTAGTGGATTTTCGGAAAAATTCGCGAATAAACTGAGAGAAAAGTGTATCACAACACATGATAAAATATGAAATGCATGATATTGACACTTTTACCGGAAGACTGGACTGCTACAAAAATCATTTAAACATTTCCAGGAACTACGAGCTATATGTTGAGGAAAAGTAAGCAAATATTACAAGAACAAGGAATTTTATCTATACGCCCTCGAAAATCTATAGACATTGATACGAAATTAAGAGAAATGACGATACAATTTTATCTTAATGACGAAATTAGCAGGCTCATGCCTGGAAAAAAGGATTTTGTTTCAATAAAGGTAATAGTCAATTTTTTCAAGGATTCTTTTAACAAAATTTTATTCAGGTTGATGGTGAAAGGAACCATGTGCAGAAAAGGTTACTTTTAGGGAATTTGAAGGAAATACACCTAAGCTTCAAGTCATCGCATCCAGAGCACAAAATCAGTTTTTCAAAATTCGCCTCCCTTCGACCGAAAAATTGCATTTTAGCTGGTGCTTCGGGTACTCATTCTGTCTGCGTTTGTACTTCACATCAAAATATAAAGTTAATGACTGAAGCTATCAAAAGCAAAACACATAGCCAACAAAATATTACCAATTATAAAAGCTGCATATCCACGATGATCTGCAATCCACCCGACACTAAATGTTTTTTAAATAATTGTCCACAGTGCCCCGGCTTTCTTCCTTTAAAAGAAGAACTAGAAAAGGTTTTCGAAGAGAATTGCGTGGAGACAATTACATACCAACAATGGATATCAACGGACAGATCAAATTTGGAAACAATCACTGAAAATACTGCTGACTTCTTAGACGCATTTCAGAAAAGGATGACTGTATTAATTCCACACTCCTTCATTACAGAACGACAAGGCACCTTTCTCAAGGAGATAAAGGATTCCTTAAATCAAAACGAGTTTTTGGTTATTATGGATTTTTCGGAGAATTATTCTTTTGTGATTCAAGATGAAGTTCAGAGTTTTCATTGGACTAATTCACAGGCAACCATACATCCTTTCGGTATATATTTTAAAAACGAAAATTCAAATATTGAGCATACAAATTTGGTCATAATATCGGATTGTCTCAAACATAATACTGTTCTTGTATACCTTTTCCAGCGATACCTAATGAAATATCTTAAAGAGAAATACGGTGTTATAAAAAAAATTACATATTTTTCAGATAGTTCGGCATCTCAATACAAAATTAGAAAAAACTTTCTAAATATTACCATGCATGATGCAGATTTTGGATGTCCTTGTACTTGGCACTTTTTTGCAACTGCTCATGGAAAGAGTGTATGTGACGGCCTCGGAGGAACTGTCAAGCGTTTAGCCACGAAAGCTAGTCTACAACGTCCCTTCAATCATCAAATAATATCACCTCGTCTGCTTTATGAATGGGCGAGTGAAAATATTAATAACATAAATTTAAATTTTGTTCCACAGGAAGAATATTACCAGGAAGAAATTAACTTGAATGACAGATTTTCAAGAGCTCATAGAATTCCATCGACACAAAAACTTCATACCGTAATTCCGGTCAACGAGGGAATTGTTTTGATAAAAAGATATTCGTTTTCTTCCGAAGGAACAAAGTACAACTTATTGTCTGGCGCAAAGCTCACAAATACCATTGATGAAGACACATCTGGCTTTATCATCTATGTAAGAAGTAGCACCTGGTGGTTGGGCTACATTATTTCCAATGACGAAAAGCACGAAATGTTTAAGGTAACAACACTTCATCCAGCAGGACCTTCTCTTCACTTTCAATTTCCGAATGCACCAGATGTTCAATCAGTTTTAAAATCTTCATTAATATGTCAAATTAATCCTCAAATGAATAATGGTGTTTATATTTTAACAGCCAGTAAAATTAAATATATAGCAGAGTTAATTAAATTAAGGAAATCTTAAATATAGAATGTACATAGGCCTCATATTAATTTTAATTCTACTTATAAATATTTCTAAGATACTTATATACTTATATATATAAAAAAGTTAATTAAACATATTATATTATTATCAATACGTTTCTTTTAATATTTTTACGGTAGTTGACCATTTCAGGATATAATCCTAGCTACATTATGTAGATATATTATATTAAATCTGAGTACTCAGCACACTTCATCAATTTTCGTTCGAAGTTTTCTGAACTACATATATTTAAAAAATAACTCCATCCAAACTTCAAGGAGTTCCATTTTCTCCTTTCTACAGTTTGCTCAAAAGCCATCAAGGATTAAATTAAAAAAAAAATAAAAGAAATCGAGAGTGCGCATTTTGAGATATTCAAGGATAACGAACATATCCATTATCCTTGAAAACAAATTTTCAGAAAAAGGACCTCAACTAATTTTTTTCAGGAGCTTTAAATCTTCCTTAAACAAATGGAGTTTGTTTCATGGGCTTACGATGCATACATCCTAAGATATAAAGTTTTGAATTTACAGCTTTCAAGCAAAATTCGCCACTTTTTCCAAATTTCAAAATACCATATCGCCGTCAAAAATGGACAAAAACGAAAAATATTTCAGCAAAGTACTACTAACAATAAGACAAACCTACTTATCAAATTTTATCAAAATCGGAGTTGGTCAATGCACAAATTTATACAATATTTGTCGATTTTCTGTGGAATGACCCTATAATCCTAGTATTGGGGAATTATTTTATTTATTTATTTTTTCTTAAACTATAGAATCCTCATAGTAATCTTAAAACAAATCAAAAATAAATCTTTAAAAATACCAAAAAAAAATCAACAATTTTAATTGAATTTCATATTATTTAGAGGCGCCACTATATATTCTATGAATAAATAAATGAAAAATATCTACACAAAAACAAACACAATCCTCACTACCCCTATACCCGAAAAACTATAAAATCTTTTTTCATCACAACTATATAGAGGATCCTCGAAAATCATTAGTATAATTAGCAGGCAGTAACAACATTTTATATACCCAACAATAAATCAAATTCATTGCATGAATCGAATTTATATTTTGACACTGAATTCTCATTTTTTTTTTGTCAAAATTTATTTTTAACACAGCGCATAAGAGCTAATTAAGCTGCTCGCCAAACTCATTATATTATGCGCGCGCTCGCTCGCGCGCTAGATGCTAAAAATACTGACAAGTCTGTCGTGTTGTGTCGTTCGAAATTTTTAATACAGAAGACCATAGACCCTCATCTATCCATCCATCCATCCACCTATTCAACCACCATATCGACCCGAGGCGCTAAGTCTTTAAAAAATCAAGTAAAGGTCGACGCACATATGAGAGAGCACAGAGCACACATATACATATTTTAACATAAAAATGGTTAGTAGAGTAGGCAGGCGCATATAGTCTTAACTTATCAATCACATCAGTTTGCTTGATTACTATATAGGAAAAATGTGTCAAGCGTTATGGTGTATAACATGCAAAATGACTCCCATAAGAGTACGATACATACATATACCTGTTCCCTTCCAGAAATATTTCCTGGATAGGATAGAGATGAGGACTTTGTTTTTGTTGTTGTTTTTGTTAATAAACATGTTAACACCAACACGTCGAATAATGACTGACAAGATGCATGCGCATAAATTAATGACATTTGAAGCTTGTTAGTACGAGTTTGTTGCTGTTTTTCGATTTTTTTTTTTTTTTTATATACAAAACAAAAAAAAAGTCTTGAGACAAGTGGCTCCTCTAGGCATCTAAAAAGAATGTTTTGTGCATGCCAAGAGTGAATTTATGATATATGTAAATTCTCTTGAGGACAGATATTTATCCAGGTTGATCTAGTAGATATGGGGAGTTGTCAAAAGATGTTCTTAATTTAATTTTTAATTACGAAGACACGTTTTTTCCCCCACTTATTATTACTCAAATCAGATGAATAATTACACATTTCTCATAATCTACCAATCCTTTCTTACTCTCCTCCTCTTCTTCTTCATCCTAAATAAATTTCCTTTCTAAATGTGACAAAAAAAAAAAAAAATTAAAACTGTATCAATAAAGTGCGCATAACGATCATGTTGCTGCTAAGAATTGCATGCGCGCATGCGTAATTCACTTGCCCAATATTGTGCATATTGTTTTATGTATTCACATATAGAGGTAGGTATGTGCAAATGTAGTAAGTTGTGAGCTATTTTCAACATCGAAATGGTCACGTAATGCCCGCAGATCGTGTGTTTAAAATATTTTGCTTCTTGAAACAACCCAGTACGCCGGCGTATGAGCATACAATGCGCACCGCCATGGGGAGTCCTCTTTAAGTGGCAAGTTTGTGTCAGTTCTTAAGCACGACACTGTTTCAATGTATGCTTTCGATTTTATTATGCGATGCAAATTTTAAATTGTTCCTTATCTAGTCTTAGTCTCCACTCTCCTGGTCATTTATTGAGATGGAATTAAATCATTTGGATTTTATGATTTTTAAATGAATTTGGATTGACGTTCTTTAACCTCATTAATGAAATATTCACGATATTTTTATTTTATTTTTATTCCTTCTTCTTTAGATCAACGACAAACATTTCTAGATCACCTAGAAAATACGACAGAAAAAAAACAATAACAAATTAAAAAACAAAAAAAAAACATCTAAAGAAGATTTTTTAAATACCTGAGCTCCTAAGGCGTTTTTTAAGATCTGTACCGGCTGTTTATTTCGACGGTTTCTGTGCCTCCACAGCGCGCTCCTCAGCCGCGTTTCTGCGATCGTCTCTATACATACCACCATTGCTGCGGCCGTTTGTTGATAGAAGCTAAATCCCAAAGGAAAACAGAAACAGGAAAGAAAAATAAACCATGGATTTTTTTTGGGTGACAGTTTTTGTTCGACTTGATGGGTTCTGTGCCGCGCGCCGCCTTTAAAATAGATTTATCGTTCCCATTAAAACCGGCGTAAAACTATTGTTGGTTGGTCTCTCGGAAATTTATGACAATTTTGCATTTAATGAAAATTGATTTCTTCGATTGAAAATTTTTTAACCAGAGAAATTATGGGTTTAATTTGCTTTAAATTATATCTCAAGATTTTGGTATTTTTTAATTGGGCTTAGGAGGTAGTGTGGAGAGGGGAAGATGCACAGTTCTTGTTATTTCTAAAGGTCTAAAACTGCTTTCATCTTAGCTATTTCTAGTACCGAGGCATAAGGAAGTTATTTTACATGCCAAAAAGTCAGTCGATTTAGTTATGTACACTGTAAAAATATTAGGACTAATCCCAAAATTTAAGACACGTTTTTCCCTAAAAATAAATGTTATTTTCTCTGATAGAAAGGAAAAATCAGTTTAATTTCCCCAAATCAATGGAACATTCAATGAATTTAGGTATTTGGCACTAGAAAACCTATAAAGTACGTAAAATTCACGAAATGTTAGCTCTTTTGGATATGAAGGGAAGAGAACATTCAATAAATTAGGTATTATGCTGCATTTTTAATGGAAACATATTTTCGTTTATATAATTCACACATTGTTTTTGAAAAGAAGTCATATATTGCTTATCAATATTTTGTTTAAGCATGCTCAGTGCACCAATATAACTTTCATACTACTTAGCAGTATGGACCATAAGAAATTAGCTATTCAGCTCATTCTTAAGCTAGAAACACAATGCTACGGTCATCAGAGTTCATCAGCTCAAATTTCAATTTATTCCTATATCTGATAATAGAATAGAATGAAATCTGAGCTGATGAACGCTGATGGCCGCCGCATTGTGTTTCCAGCTTTATGTTTTTTAAAAGGAGTGGTCTTCTATCACCTTCACCTATTGTGGAGAGTGGTGCGGTGTCATCACCTATTATTCCCTACATTTTACGGAATATTCTCTAACATTTTAAGGAAAAAAAAAACAAAACAACAATTTAAAATTCCCCATATTTTAGGGAATATTATATCAACGTATATTTTAGGGAATATTCCCTAAAATGTAGGGAAAAAAATAAAAAAAAAATATGAAAAATCCCTACAATTTAGGGAATATTCCCTAGATTTTAGGGGGGAAAACCAAAATTCTCTACATTTGAGGGAGAAAAGCCTACCTACACTTTAGGGGGGGGGACCAAAATTCTTTACATTTGAGGGAGAAAAGCCTACCTACATTTTAGGGATAAAAACCTAATCTTAGTTTTCCAAGGTAAGGTGGAGCTTTCCCTAATCTTATCGACAAATGCCTAACTTGTGTGGCACAAATTGTTGCCACTAGCTTAGGGAATTATTTTTTACTGTGTAGTTAGTTTGTACCCCTGAAATTTTTTTAAAATAGTGCACTCATAATTGTCCATTTTGCCATTGTTATTTGAGAAAGATAAACATAAAGCACATTGCTCACAGCACCAACCAACAATTCATTCTGAGTCTTAAATTGGAAATTGTCGTCTGTTGTGTCGGTTGTTGAAGAGTTTAGAACATCTGAAAATTCGCCCAATGCTTATGATGTTTTCTTGTGAATATCTTTCATGGTGATGCACCCACCATTAATGAAGTGATGAGCCAGTGAAGCCCAAGTATTCATAGTTGAGATAGGATAACGTAAATTCATAGTATGTATATATAACAAAATGCGTATCCTGCGTATCCTTAGCCACTTCAAATTTTTCTAGGGTCATCTATTAAATACTAAGCTCAAGAAATATATTATCAGCTGCTTTGTATGTTAGGGAGTTCTTCATAAAAGCAAGATTTTCTGTTGAGTTCACGTTCTTCTGTCAAAAAAGCTCACTCAGAAACGCTGGTTGAACTGAAATCTGTGTGCTAGACATTCCATCCAACTGTTGTTTTCGCAACTTATCCAGATGGATTCGGCACGAACTGGAAATCCGTAAAATATATAGGGATAAGAGACAATTTTTGTTTTTTTTTAGATTACCTCCCAAATTGAAAAGTAGTTAGTATCTAGTTTTCATGAAGTTACATAGTTACACAGAATACTTTTAATTTTCTGTACACGACATTTACACTTTTTCAGTTTACTATGGTCGAGGACAATTCTTTTCTACTGCTTCTATTTTGCTCGGCGAACTATCGGACTTGTCATGGAAAAGAAGAAATTTTGATAAGATACAACTTTGGTTTACTTCTTAGATCTTATCTGCTCTATTGAGAGCCTTAGTCTCTTCTGAGCATCGGCATCAATGTATTCTTTTCTTAATACTCTTTCGTCACCAGGTATCTTCGGCAGAAGTGAAAACCTGCACAGAATTTCACATGTGACTTCCATAGTAGCTGTCTAACTATCTATGTAAGGTATCGGGTAAGCTAAGCGTTCTACCAAAACTAGTTTTCTCAGAGATGTAGGAGACCTTAGGAATCTAATTCGACAGAAATTCCTGAAGTTCTAAACTCCATGAAGGGGTAAAATTTATAAAAGAATTTTTCACACAGGAATTCTTCAGGTATTTTTTTTTCGTTTTTTTTTTTAGTATACTTCCTTAAAACCGGTTTTTTACGAAAAATTAAAAAAAGGGGCAGGATACATTTCTAAATAAAATCCTATAATTATCGTTAGTTTATGAATTGCACCATCTATAGACGCACATATGTATATAGTATCATAACGCATGCGCACATAATAAACACAAAATTTTAAGGAGAACAATTGGCCACGTTCCACACGGCCTCGGTTATTTAATACTCTTCAGAAATGCAGATTGAGTCATGCACAACTCCCATTCTCCAGAACTCGCCCTCATGAATGCATGGCTATTTTCTTTCACTGTTGTTTTTTTTTTTTGTGCTTTTGTTTTTCTTCTCTTCACATGATTAAATTACACAAAGTGAAGAAAAAAAAATAAAAAATAAAAAAAAATCATAAATGTCTGGCAACATAAATGCAGCATAAATATTATGGGAAAAAAGTGGAACTTCTTTTGAAGAAATTTTTTTCGTTTCGAACATAACATTTTTTTTTTTTTTAGTTTATTTTCTGTGGTGTGGCACCAATGAATATTTCGAATTTTGGTCACGTTCGAAATTAGTTGTTTGTCACTTATTTTGTTTGTCCTTTTGAATGGTAATTTTCTGCTTAGACACTATGAAAGCACACAATTTAATAATTTCTACTGGTCGCGAATATAAATTTTTATGATTGATGACAAAATGGCAATTTTTTTTTTTTGACAATTGTTATGTTGTCGAACTGTTTTCGTGTAATAGGTATGAAAAGTTCGCAAAAAAAAAAATACTGCTTCTTTTTGCGTACTGTTCAAATGTGACGACAGTGTGGTTACGTACTTTTTTCTTTTTTATGTTTTGTATTTTTGTCTAAATTTTGTTTAAAAGTGGACGCGGTGCCATAACCGCAATTTAAAAAAAAATGTTATCTGAACCTTTGTCATAACCGCAACAGACACGTGCGTCGTAAGACTTGTGTGGTGCGTTTTTATTTATTTTTGTTATACCCTTTCAAAAAAAAAAAGGTTTCAAATATGTATTCTACTAATGTAGGATTTTATTCTTTTTTTTTAATAGGTACAAACAATTCAATGATGTACTCACATTTTTAAGATTATGTATGGACATATATAGTTGTGTTGTTTCAAAACTTGGGCCAATTCGAGACAGTGGAATTTTGATGAATTTAAAAAACGACATCTCCTGTCGAACTTCGAGGGATTAAAATTTGTTATTTTGAATACTTTGAAAGAGATTTTTGTTCAGGCTAGGTTTTTTATGGGAAGGGGGGAGGGTGGCTAGCTATCCAATCCACGTTCTCAGCACGTCGATTGATAGCTTCCCTGGCAATGGACATTGTCGAGGAAAAGTCGAAAATTATATCCCAGCTATCCGCTAATGACGGGGTCTCACCATCCCAGGTACCGCTAATGATGGGGTTCCACAGCGTCACTGTGAGGCCCTCTATTGCTCAAGAAATAATAATCATCCTAAAAACATTCTAGAGCAAGTGTACCAAGTGATTATAGGCCCATTAGTATACTACCTAAAGCTCTCGACAGGATTCTTTTTATCCAATTAAATGACTACATAAATCACCAGGGAATTTTGTGTGAAAATCAGGAGGAATTTCGTTCTGGTCATCGTACTACTATTGCACTTCTGCATGTAACAGAGATTATTAGATAAAACGTAGAGGATAAGTGCGCTAGTATACTTTGTCTTCTTGACTTTACAAAAGCATTTGATTGTGTGGATATAGATATGTATACTATGCAGAAAGTTGAAGAAAAGGTCTAAATTGTCCAGTTCAGCTATTAAGCTTATGCATTCCTATCTTTCTGGAAGGTCTCAGGTAGTTAAATCCGATGATCGGCTTTCTAGTAAAAAAGCCCTCTATCAGGTGTTCCTCAGGGATCAATACTTGGCCCTTTACTTTTTTGTCTATACTATATAAATGGCACTTAGCTGATGTTCCAAGATTCTGCTCTGTTAAATTGTACGCTGATGATGTCCAGTTACTTTTATCAATGCGAATTAGTGAATTTAATGTAGCCATTGACAAGTTTAATAGTGACCTCTTAAAAAATCTCTGAATGGGCCCAGAAAAACAAGCTAATGCTCAATCCTTGCAAGACTCATGCAATTATCATCTATGAAAATTATGTCAATAACTCGAGTTCTCCATCATTGATCCTTGATGGTACGCCTGTGCCATATTCTGAATCGGTTCGAAATCTTGAAATGATATTTGATGCTAAGCTTGGTTTGGGGCAGACACCTAGATTCAATTGTGAGTAAGGTTTTCAATGGGTTGAGACAGAGGCTTGTGAGTTCATTTTTCTTATATTTTCAAAGAGATACGTCTCCGTCTTGTTAAAGTCTTGCTTATCTCCCAATTATTACCTACGCAGATGTTGTGTATACGAACCTCAGTAGTACCTGTCGTGTTAAGCTCAATATAGCCTCTAATTCATGCGCAACATATATCTATGGACTATGACACTTTGACCATATCACAGAATTTTCAAGGAGTATTTTTGGCTGCACTTTTAATAATTATCTTAAATTCCGAATTGCAGTGATGATGTTTAGAATCATAAATAAGTTAAGTCCTAATTGCTTAGCTAATTGTATAAAGATCTTTGTCTTTCAATCGTGTAAGCCTCTGTAATTGTTTGTCGGTAAATACCTGGTCAGCTAAAATGGACACGTTCGTTCTTCTAGACTGGTAGAGGCTAGGAACTTAACCTCAAATGACTATATCGTATTTAAGTTGGACTGTCGTCACCCATGACAGTTCGGTAGAATTTATTTCGTGTAGGACAAGGGTGCAGTTAATACTGAGCTGCAACATTAGACCGACCATAGATTTGGATACCAGAGCTTATCAGCGGGGGCTGTTGCTCCAAATAAGATGACACTTACGATGATGCTAGATTGTATTCGAAGGCAACCAGAGCCACAACTGATCGCTTCTGATTTGGAATTCGGTTATGATGATGTTGCAGCACACCGAGATCGGTATCTTCACAGCGTAACCAATCGTCTTCTGCGGAATTTTCCCGGGGTTCTGCCGGTGCTGAACTCGCCTGGTGTAGCACCCCTAAATTCGTTTCTCTAAAGTACAATTTTAGAAACCCTGTCAGAAAGAAGGGTTCACCGAAAAGGGGTGTTCATGAGCATGGTCGTTAACTGGTTCTAAGGTCTTCTCAAAACTAATAAAAGCTAATCACTTTCTTGGAGAAAAGAATTATTTCGTCTTTATTGAAAGTATTGTTTAATTAATATATTTTCTCGTGTCTTCACGTTGCCGTTACAAAATACAAACTGAATTTTTTTACATTGTTTTTTAATACATTGATTCCTAGCCTATACCTAGCTACGGGGTTTCCTACGTGCCAGCAAGGTGTGACTAGCATGAAATTTTGGAGAACCTTTGACCTGGCTTATACGTTGGTTCGATAAATTTTGGAGAACGACCCAGCCGACACAGACGTGTCGCCACAGTTTTACCAAAAACCTCAAAATCGTTTTTTTCCTCAAATTTTTAAATCCAAAATAAAAATATCAGTTACACCAAAAATCAAAACAAAAATTCATTCTTTCTACCTACAAAAAAATAAAAAATAAATAAAAACTGCAGAAGCAGAGAAACGAGCGTACTAAATTTCCTAAAATATGAGGAGATATAAATCTCAGCGATTCAAATAAATTTCCTAGTAAATTCCGTAAATTCCAACACTTCTTGAAAGTACATAATTAAATCCCGAAGAAATTTCGGAAAATGTGCAATACAAAATACAGAAACAATTGACAAAATGAGCTTTTTCTTTTGTGAAATGTCACCGAATTTATAGCATCGCAATGCTCCTCGAAGCAATGTGCAAAAAAAAAAAAAAAAACTTAGCAAAACGCGAAATTTACATCATTGGGCGGACAGGCCGCCGCCGCTCGACCACACAGTACGCATTGCAAGATAAGATTGTTCTGAGCTTCTTAAAGAAGGCGGAGGCGACATTTTTGGATAATAATAAAAAGGAAAATCGTTAAAATGTCAAAAATTTTTGTATTTATTAAGGCCGCCGCCGTGTGTCATATTACATAAAACGGCCGGGCGGACAGCGGCCGTCGTCGTCGTCTTCATTTTCCCGGATTTCTATTTTTTCTTGTTGTGTTTTCTTTTCTTTTTCAATTTCAATTTTAAATGTGAAGAGCTAATTTGCTTTGGGTTTGTTCGCTTTACATACTCACAAAAAAACGAAATTTTTGAGAGATTTTCTTAATTTTTGATAGCATCTACATAATCTAAACAAGAGATAAGACTCGCGGGAAAATGTTTTGATAACATAATGCTTGGTAAATAGAGTTTTCTAAAAATTGATTAAATATTTACAGGACCTTTTTTCGGGATATCTTGGGATTTCTTCAAGGAATCTTGATAAAAAAAAGTCGTCTTAACAGTTTTTCTGAACATTTGCTTTAGATGTTTGTCACACAAAAGCAAATAGTTAAATTAGGCGCCACAAATTTGGTGAGATTAGGTACATGGTTATAGATACATAGGTATGTATGCTGATACATGTAGTAAAAAAGGCATGATTTCGACTAATGCAAGTAAATTTATACCGTTTGTTAACCAAAACCTATTTACATATGTACATAAGTAATATGCCTTTAGGTGTTATTGTTACCCTAAAAATGAGTTGAAATCTACCCTCAAAAAGTAGGTACCTACATTGATTTTATATATAAATAGATGTGCCCAAAAATGTGCACGGTTTTCTCAATAGATGCCGCACTATGTACCGTTTTGAACAGATGAGCAAAAGAGAGCTTATATTCATCGACGTCGCGAATATTTTACTTTCGATTAGAGAATTTATTGTAATGTCAGATTAGGAAATTTTAGTGATGAGTTTGTTAATTATTATTATGTGTTATGCACAATATTAAAAAAATTAAAAAAAAAAGAATTTTGAACAGAAATTTATTTTGTGTGACAATTAGAGCATCAAACTTAATATGTACTATTAAATGGCACCGCTTTATTATTTTAGTAATATAATGTAAGATGTACTCGTATTTTAGAATTCTTTATCGTTTTGAGGGCGGAGGGAGATATTGGATGATGATTTTGAATGAAGCTTGTGGTTTTTTTTAGAGTAGGTATAATATTTGAGAAGAAAGATACACAGGATGAATTTGCATATGTAGATGGTCAGGAGCTATTTAAACGTATTGATTTGTAGTTTTCTTGGAAAGTAAAAGGAGATTTTGTAGTAGCTTTCGTGACAATAACACACTTTATATTTCAGATGTAGATTCTTGTCAGCCATATATATATATATAACGTGTTCCGAATGCCTTTAAAAAAGTGAGGGCAATCATAAAAAGCATAAATTTTACAATTTCCAAGAAAAAAATATGGTTCTTCTTTTTTAACACCCAGTTTTCTGAAGCATAGCCTATTTGTTGCACCTTGGTCACACGTTATACCTAATACATCGTACCCAACTTGACGAAGCATTTTAATAGATTCTATTACTATCGCGCACAAGCTTTCTCCATCTATCGGTCCCGCAACGTAACCAACAGCTTGTTTCCAGTTTTCAATCAAGCCCCTGATCATAAGTAACATCACTGAAGAGGATTCTTTGTCTTTTCTCCCAAGAAATGAATGATCATCTTTCATATTATACTCCAACTCTTGTTTTATTGACATTTCATCAAACAGAAAAATGCATTTTCTTTGCATTTCAGACATTCCAGAAGCTTTCTTGCTTAAAATATCCAACATTGTACGTGAAATTCCTGCATCAAGTCGTAATAACGAATGCAACTTTAATATTGTTCTTACGGAAGGTAAGGAAAATCCTGACTTTAACAATTCTCGGTATAAAGCAGGAGATTTTTAGTAATATTTTAATGAAAGTCGCTTTTCTTCTTCAGACCACTTTCCTAATTGTTTGTGAAAAAACTGACATTTTACAAAAGCCACGACGTCTTCACTTTTTCCTTTAAGTAATTCCTCAAGACTATTGTTGCTCTCGGGCTTATACAATTTGGCCTTCTTCGGAGAATTAAATATATGTCGCGGTACCCTCGGCCTTTCATATTTTCTTTTCAATTGTACTTGACTTTCGGGTGAAGGAAACTGCCACTGATGTCTTTCATCCAATTCAGGTGTTTTAGTAATCTTATAATTTTTTAGATAAGTGCGATCATTTGGTCCCTTCGTAACTATTAATTCATCTCCATATTGATAAAAATCACTTGGAGAGACTTCAGTAAAATTTGTACTAGGAATACTATCAACAGCTAATATTTTTTTACTTGAGTATTCCTTAATATCTTTGTCGTAAAAGTGATTTTCACAAAAATATATACTTCGGGAGGATATCTTGTCAATTTGAAGGTATATATCACCAGAATGCTTTAACCAAATTTGAAAGTAATCATTGGGAACTCGGAAAAACGAGAGAAAAACACCTGGTGTATGTCTATTATTACAGTTTTTATAACTGCAGGAAAAACTCATTTTTGTTTAAAATTATTATGAAATTTAAATTTAATGCCACCTAGAAGCTAAAAGTACAATATAAAACTTTGTTCTCAAGCCTGAAAAGATTCAAAGTAAAAAACCCACTTAAATCTACGCACACAATAGAAATACATGAAAAATAAAAATTTTTAATGAGGAATTCAATTAATCAGAAATTAAAAATGACGTCCAATGAAAAAACAAACCAAATAATGCAACTTAAACGGCATTAAGCAAAAAAAAAAAATCAAATTATAACGTTATTAAACCAATAAAATATAAAAAGGCCGAATTCGGTGTCCAAGAATTCAAACAAAAATCAATGAAACCAAACAACGCGGAAAATTAACACCCTTTGAGTAGAAAAGAGTCTGCCAAGTGCCACGACAGAAATGTTTCCTAAGTTAAATCAGAAAATATGAGCAACCGCATAAAGCCCATAGCGAAAACAAATCCAAAAAAGATTGTACGAAACTATATAGTATTCGTTTCGTACCCATAAATTTCCACCGACGGATATACGAACACCTACGACTGCAATGTTATCGAAACAGAAAATATCCATTTTGAGCATGTGCATACAAACTTAGCGTTTTGTCTTTATTTGCCCGCAGCTCTGGATTTCGTGAGTATGATAAGTCACTCGAACATTATTGCAATCCAATCAATGGTACCTACTAATTTTACACAATTTCCCAATACAAGCTAAAATTTAACCATTCCAATAGTAATGTCAAGAGTTTTTGTATATTTAAACAAATATGTTCGTACAAAATTATACAACTTTTGTTCGCTTTTAAGCAGTTTTGTGTAAATTTAAACAAATTCTGTGCAATATTGCTCCCCTTTTAAGCCATTTTTGTATAAAATTAAAGATTATTTGTGCAATATTGCTCATTTTTGTAAAATTGTGTGTAAAATCATACAAATTCTATGCAATCATCTTTGAAAACATTTTTGTGTAAAATTCCAATATTTAATACGGAGAGAGAGTGGAGAAAGAATATTTTGGAATTTTTGTGTAGTTTTTTTACATATAGGTTAGGTGAGAGGGATGCTGCTAGAAGTGCCTAGCCTGCTTCACTTAGACCTCAAGTGAGTCTAAATCCACTCTGCTATATTTACGAATCTCAGGATACATCTGAAGTCTCCCAGACTTGAAAAAAAAGTGGCTACCTAATAGCATATCTCTTTTATTCATCAGAGCAGGGCATTCGCAAAGTACGTATTGCACGGATTCAATTTTCTCCAAATCCATACAGCTCCTGCAGAAATCGTTCGCCGCTATTTCCAGTCTTCTGGTTGCATGATTTTATATGGCCCAGTAACCCGTAATGACCTCTACTAGATTCTTGGATTTTTTTACATTTACCCATATACTGCATTTTTATCACGTTGTTTTGAAAAGTTGTTATAATTCGTGTAATTTTCTACAAAAATTATGTGTAAAATTTAAATATAGGCATGAGTTATTTTACACAAAGCAATGTAAATTTACACAAATGAAAACATAATTTGTGCATCCGTTGCGTAAATTTATATTTGTTAATCGTAACTGTACTACATTATATAAAAGCTTTATTCACTTGGCTGTGATATGTTTAGATAAAGTTATTTTGATAAGTTTTAAAATTATAAATTATACCCTGCGATAGAAATTAGAAGCGTAGTTAGTATTGGTCGATTCAAGATTAATTTAAAGTGCACAAATAAATCTAAATTTTCACAAAATTATTTATAAGTAAATACACCGTAGAATTACAGAAAAAAAATAAATAAAAAAAAGTGTAAACAAGTGTAAATTTCCATAAAAAATATGCAGGAAAACATGTACATATACAAATTGCTTACACATCAATGTAATTTTACAACTACAATCGTATATTATTTATCAAATCGGTGTAAGTCGTTTTTGTTATATATAAATACTTGCAGAATAGATATAAGTAGTTTATTTCTTGTTTTAACCTTAATGCTGAAAGAAATCCTATAGTATGGGCATTCCAAACGCTGATAAAAAAAATTTCTAATAAATACCTATTAAAAGATTTCTATTTTAATATACTTTTATCTAGTGAAAATCTTCTCCATCCTCCTCGTATACCATCATAAATCATATCATCTTTGTACCAATTTCTAAGTTACCAAAAATAAAATCATATTTTCCGCGCAAATAATTAAGATGTCAATAAAACCAACAAGCAATGAAAGACTGTTTTAAGAACCATCACAGGTTTACTATACAGGCACAAACGGCCATATGAACCATATAAACACCGATGTATTGACCTGCACTTTAATTAGAACTTTCCATGTCACATTTGCTTGGGCTACTTCTTTATTAACTACATTTTATACCACCGCAAAAAGTACCGCTCATGAAGTTGTTGTAGTCCACTAGCAAAATGGATAAACAAGAAATCTCTGTACAAACAAGAATCTCTCGTCTTCGCATTAATTTCGTGTTCGACTTGGCGACCATTCAATTTCTATTAAAGCATCAGAAAATAGACCTGAAGTGCTGATATTAAGAAGCTACATTTGATCCTACCATTCAATTCAGAGCCCTGGCCGGACTGAATTTCTTACTTTAGGCCTAATTTATAATGACAATCAGTCTCATAACTTTCCATTAGAAATCTTGGAAGTGCATTTTATCTAGTTTGTATCGGCCGGCACCCTCTACACATAGTTTTCACTTTTTTAGCACAATTTTCATCAACAAATTATTTGTACTGCGACTATAGGGAGCTCTCTGACGACGCCTGCACTTTAAGAATTATTCTATCAAGTGAAGACATTATATGTATCACAAAATTCAGGTCACATCTGCGGAAATTTTCTCTCAAAGCATTTGGTTCTTTAGATAAAATTCTCCCGGGGATGGATACCGTACCGCGATGAGATATATGTAGTGGGGCCCCTAATCAGGTCACTATATTTAATTTGGATCAATTTTGAAATGTGTGAATCAACAGTTTTGTACTAAAATTATTTAATAATTATATTAAGAGGCGACAACAGCAAAAAAAAAATAAAAAATAAATAAAGTTGAGTAAAAATTTAAAATAAGACTGTAAAAAATCATCACACAACCTGGCGCCATACGTAAAATACATAAAAAAAAAAGGAACCGCGCAAAAAAAAAACAACTTCTCCCACGCTCATGAATGAGTGAAAAAGTTTTCTTAAAATTTTGCTGTTTATTTAAGTTGTTGACATTTTTGTTTTTTTGTTTTCTTTTTAAAATTCTTCTGTCATAGCTTTTCCGGTTTTTAGCTTTAAAAATTATTATTAAGAAAAAGAAAGAAAAAAAATACTAAGAAAATACGATTTTTATTTGCTTATGCCATATTTTTGCTGCAGTTTATCATAAAAATGCGGTCTGTTGCCAATGAATCGATTTAAACAAGTTTTTTGATAAATCGTTTTTTTTCTCCTTCATTTTTTGGGCATGGTTCGCAATTTACTGCAATTATATTGCAGGTATTGAACTTGAAGTACTTTGTATTTTTGAAAAATTCAAAATACTTTTTCATGCATTTTACATTCTTCCCCACCACACGAGTAAGTTTTTACCCAGAAAGTTTTTGCATCAGAAGTATGCGAACAGACTTATTATAATGATACGAATTTTTTACAGAAATTGTGAGGGAGATATTTATTGAAATTTAAATGCTGCCGAAGCAATCATTGCAATACCTCACACGTACGCTCCCCTATAGTTTTTATGGTAAAAATCGCAAACTATCAAACAGTCATTCTGTCAAATTGTAAATTGTCAAGTTTTTAATCATGGAAAGAAGTATAATTTTACAATTTTTCAATCAAAATTTTGTATGATAACAAAATTTTTATTTATTATTTATTTTGTAGTAAACAAAAATTTCATATGTAAACGTCAATCCACTTTGATCCACTCAAATGCTCACATGAAAAAAAAATCCATTTCACTACCGAGCAAACGCCGATGAAAATAATTCCAGTCCGGTTCGTGTTCACATGGCGGATTATCTCACTCCAAAGTCCGCTAATCCACTCAGTCCGACATTTCTACTATAAAATCTGAAATCGCCAAACGGCAGAGTTGACATTGATACTAGAGATGAAATTTTCAATCTATTTGTCAACTCTACCATTGGCATAACCAGGACTTATTTCTGAGGTGGGCCAGGTCCCCTAACATTTACCAGATAGCATGTCAATTTATATCTCGCAAACATTGCGTCACTACTTTTCTAATATGTAGTCTCCTACGTGAAACAAATGGACCAAATCGGTCAACTCCTTTGTAGGGAAGAATTTCGTATTTCACTATTTACATATTTGGGCACTACCGGAGAACGCGTTGGTGTAGAGAGCTGAAAGGGGAATGCCCATTTTAGGGCGAACACATTCAGACATGAGAGATGTTTTAAACGATGCATTATGATATTTTGAACATTTTTTATTAAAAATGTTTATTTCTATCTATCGGGAGAAAGCTGGGGTGTCTAAGTTTGTTCTAGTACATTTTGGAAAATCTAGTACAGAACTGAATTCCTTAGGTCCTGAGAAGAAGTTTGAGTACCTACACTACTATACTCGGAGGCTTAATAGCTATTTATAGCCCCCCCCCCCCCCCTCCCAATACTCACTTTTTTAGTATTTCACCCTTTTTTAATTCGAACTGAGGTACTAGATTGTTCACACCTTAGATCAGCTCTAACTCGGTAAGGTTAGGTCCGATCGGAAAACGGGTTTCGCCTCAGCTTGTTACCAGCTATAATTCGTAGAAGAAAATTTGTCTCTGCATTTTTTTAGGGTAGGGGGTAGGAACACCGGCGGGGGGTATCCATTACCGCATGTTGCATATTGAATTAAAGGTCTAATCGAGTACTATCGGATAGTGCACTTTTTTCCCGATTCAGAAAAGTTTCTGGGAACGTTCTTGCCGCCAGAAAACCCATTTTCATGCACTTGTTTCACATACACTCCAGCTAGTACATTTTGCATATATTTTTGTAGTTCTTTCTTCAATTAGTGCTCTGTTGTGTGCATTTTTTCCATAGGAAGTCATTTTCCACTACTCACCAATTCCACGCAATCACGAGAAGTAGAATAGTTCACTTTTTCACCCAAGAAAGTCTTTTCCTATTATGTACTATAATTTTTTTTTTTTAAATTTGATGATTTTTCATGCAAGTTTTCATGCTTGTTGAAGAGAAAGTATTGACGCCAGTAGGACGGAAAAAAATGATTCCGCATAGCTTATAAAACTTTTTTGTCGGAAAATTTTCCGGAAAAGTCTCAAAATTCCGGAAATTTTCGGAAAATTTTCCAGAAAAATTAGAAATTCTGCATTTCTCCTGAAACAGAGTTATCGCTTTTCCGAGTTTTCCACGGACTTTTCCACAAAAGCCATTGCGCTCTACAACTTTGTCTTAGGTTGCAAAACGCTCAAACGCTTCCTTGGTCGGAAAAATTCCGGAAAAGCGTTTTACATGAATTTTCCTCGATTTTTTCTGCAAGTTTTCACCATTGTCGGAGAGAAAGTAATGATGCCAGTTGATAGGGAACTTGATCCTGTATAATTTAGAAAACTTTTTTACCGGAAATGTCGGAAATTTTTTTCGGAAAAATCGGAAAACTCTGGATTTTTCCTGAAACGGATTTATCACTAATCAAATTTGTACCAAATTTTCAAATGATTTTCCGGTTTTTCCATTGAAATTTCCGGTTCAAATTTTGATAGATTCAATTGTTACGCGACATGAACTTGTGTGCCAAATTTCAGCTGGCTGTGATGACGACGAAAAGTGGGTCTACGAGAGTGTCGAAAATAGTAAGAAAGAAATAAATAGACAGACAAATTCGTGTACGAGTTAAAGGGACGGGCTGGCCTCAAAAAGACTGGGCAAGTAGAACAAAAATTTGCAACGCCTCGCTCCAATATAAAATTGACGATGCCTCGATCTGATGTATTTTTTCTTAGAAATTTATTGGACATTTTTTCTTTAGAATTTTTTTTTGCATTTTTGGAGGTCGATAACGGCACACATTTATTGTTGTACCTGAAAATTACTCTAGTGGACCATCAAAGTAGTAAATAAAATTTCTGCCGAAACATTTTCTGTAAATACCTGAGCAGAAATGAATGCTTATTGCTCAACTAAGTGTCTACGCTCATAAAAATTGTAAGGGGTAGAAGCCGGCCTCCAATCGTTGATTTTATATTGGATTGGAGCGAGACATTGCTGACTTACTCTTACTTACGTCAGCAAGTCGAGGCAGTGTGAGGCATCATCGATTTTATTATATTCGAGCTAGGCGTTGCAGATTTTTGCTCTACTTGTCCAGTCTTTTTATGTTATTTATTATTTTGTGTATGTAAGGTCTTTGCCGTTTATGCATTTTGGTATGCATTCATACAAGTCTGCGTTCCTTGCTGATGATGGTATAAATACATACCGAAATGCATCCGAATACGGATTTTTTAAACCGTATGTAAGGAAAGTGTTTTTTTTAATGTTTTTATTTTTTTTAAAATTCTATTATTATTATTATTTTTTAATACAAAATGCCTATAAAATTCACTAAATAAAGCTAAAATATACATTTAAAAATCTTCATCCATCTTTCTTTCAGATCACAATGCATAAATAATCATCAATTTGTTTCTACAGTGCCTCGTCCACTAGACCTAGGTAAGTTAAATTAAAATTAAAAATTAAATTCTTTCAAAATCTGCAATAGTTAGCTACATATAAAAAGAAAAAAAAGTTCTAAAGCATTTTACCGCACTTTTAAAGATAAGTACTGATTGACAGATGATGTGCACCTTTAATATACCCAACCATATTGACCGGGTTTCTTAAGATCTTCGTCATATTTTACCCACTAACTATTAGTCATCAGATTCGCTTTTTTCTCTCTAATAATAATGCGCAATTGATTGATATTTAGTTCCTCACGGTTGAATCCATGAATAATGTTTTTTTTTTTTTTTAGTTTTATGCTAAGATAGTCCACCTCCGGAACCCTTTTTTATCTACTACGGATATCCATAGTTGACGGAAAAATGGATAAGAAAAAAAAAATAATATTCTCTTGACCTCATCAAATAGTGTTCGAATGCGGAACCAAATCCAATTACATCGTTATCTATGAGAAGTATACAAATACGGCACCGTCCATAGCGCAATCAATTAAGTCGAAGACTCTGGACGCGCGAGAACTGATATACCACAGGGAGGGAATATATAGAGTTTGTTTTTTATAAGTAGGTATCTCGCGTGGTCTTTCCTATAATCTTTTAAAGATCTTAAGCAGAACAGCTAGAGAGCTCGTCTTGATTGTGGTCTGGGATGGGATGGGATGGGATAGGATGGCATGGTATAGGATGAGATGGGAAGCCATCTCCATCAGTTGGGTGCTGCTCATTTGGTGCTATAGTTTCTATGTATGTATGTTGTAAGCCGAGAATCAATTGTATTCGTTCATTGTGGTCTGATTCTTTCTTGAGTTATGTATAGTTAGTAATCGCATCTCTTCTTGGGCAATTTATATTCAATAGTATATAGAAGTTAGTACAGTACAGGGTTCGTGTAGAGAAGAATATTGGCTTTTAAGTTTTTATTTTTTCTGTTAATTTTCTTTTCGTTTTTCCTTTACGTTCCTCGTCGTCGTCATCGTCTTCTTCTTTGTAGGTTATGGTTCGACCTTTACTTTTTCTTCTTCTTAAGTCTTTGCCATTTTTAATCTGAGATAAAAAGTAATTGAAATTCCTCTTTCTTGTACAACCAGTATAGGATATGTATATAGGATTATACATACATAAATGAATGTATAGCTAACAAAATTTATTGCATTAGATCTTTGCAAGATCGTGAAGTATAAATTGAATGAGGTGTTTAATTATGAGCAGATTTTATTTGCGGATAAAGGTGAAAATAAGTTCTGCAAGTCGATTTTGGATTGTTTTTATCTCTGCTATAGAATGGGCATTGGTTATAAGAAGAATAGAAGAATATCCATAGTTTAAAAAATTAAAAGCATTTAAAGAGCCGTAAAATTTGTCTTCCTAATAATATTTATGTAGATCCACCTTTTAGCCACCTTATATAACCTTGATTGTTTGCGCTATGTGTGTGCTTGTGAGTGTGTGAGTGTGCGTGCGTGTGCGTGAAGTGGGGAGTATTACATTGCTTTGTATCACACACACGTGTCAAAGTGAATGTTGTTCAGTTTGCATTGCCATTTCATCATGGAAAGACTTTCACCCGAACAATGCTTACAAATTATTGAATTTTATTATTAAAATTCGTGCTCTGAGAAAAATGTGTTTCGACGACTTCGACCATTTTATGGTCGTCATAATCGCGCCCTACAGAGCAGGCTATTCAAACCATCGTGACCAAATTTCGCACCAGTTTCACATCAAGCCATCCAACCCCGTGTGCGTAGAGTGCGTACAGAAGAACATATTGCTGCTGTAGTCGCCAGTGTTGGTGAAGATCGTGATGTGTCCATTCGTCGCCGTGCGCAGAAACTGGGATTGTTATTCCAATCCGTGGGCGATTTTACACAAGGATCTTTGTTTAAAGGCGTATAATCTACAGCTAGTTTAAGAACTGAAGCCGGGCGATCTGCCACAGCGTCGTGCTTTCGGTGAATGGGCCTCGCAAAAGCTGGAGGAAGATCCGCTTTTTTACCAAAAAAATTGTCTTCATCGATGAAGCACATTTCTGGTTGAACCAATACGTAAATAAACAAAATTGCCGCATTTGGTCTGATGAGCAGCCACAAGCAATACAAGAGCTGCAAATGCATCCTGAAATAAAACGCAGAGTAGGTGAAAAAAGGCCCAACAAAAAAGTGAACCAAAGCCCAAAATTTAGGTCAAGAGAACAAGCAAATGAAATAAAGCGCAAAATATTGATAATGATGTGTATACAGCAGACCTGTAAAATTCCAAGTACAAGTACCCGTACCTGGACTTGAAATATTTTAAGTACAAGTACAAGTCTCGGTACTGGTACTTAAAGGAATTTCAAGTACAAGTCCAGGTACTGGTACTGTTACTAGTACTTAAGTACTTTACAGGTCTGGTATAAACTAAGAACGCAACACGCGAGTAGGGTGCGGTGATGGGGGGGGGGGTTGGCAAGCGGTTCAGGGCACATGATATTCGATTTAAAATAAGAACGCGTCGCGCGAGGTTGGCCGGGGGGCGGTGGCGTCAGCAAGGGTTGCAAGTAAAAATTAGTCGCCCACCACGCGCAACGCGTTCTTACTTTACAAACTTAACTTCGTTGGGAAATATTTTCTTCATTTTCTGAAATGATTTTTGGGTATTATTTCATCAGGATGAATTTTGTTTCTTGGGCTTTATTTGATTTACGAATTTTGGATTTTATATCATTATGAAATAACGTCCAAAACCGATAAGTGTGAAATAACACCCAAAATTTTTGGGCATTATTTCACATCTGACACGTTAAAATTTATATGGAACTTTCGGGTCTTATTTCACTTATCACTTTTGAGCGTTATTTCGTTGGGCGTTATTTCCCGGAGCCGCATTTTCTATTGTCGAACCAGCTTATCAAATTTTTCACCTGTCGCGATATATTAACTGTCTTCCCTTAAACTTTGATAAATGTTTGCATGTAGGTACTACAATAAATTGTTGTAAATAGACAAGATAATGTAAAAGGAAGATCTTCATTATCTATTCAGCCCATTGAATTTAGCGCTCCTCAACAAATCCTACATCAGACCTAGAATGGCAAACAATTCCCATATTTAGGCCGGGGCTGATCGCACATTGGATATTGTCCAAAAGAGAACCTTCAAGCTCATTGGAGATTTGGCAATAACTTATCATATAGACTCACTCGAGCAACGCCGCAATGTTTAATGTCTTTCGCTCCCTTTATCGCTACATGTGTGGTCATTGTTCCGATGAATTATCTAGTGTGATCTCTTGTAGAATGATTCCTGTACGCCATACTTATGCTGCAAACCGTGCTCATTTCTTTACCCTTCAAAATATTTTAGGCCGTACAGTAAAATTCCGTGATGCTTTTTGGTTTTTTTTTTTATCCCGAACAGTGCGAATGTGGAACAGTCTACCATCTTTAATCTTTCTTTAAGCAGCACCTCCGCCACTTTTCTCACGTTCCCTAATTTCTTTCCTTATCTTCTTCCTGCCATGTTATGCTTTGCATCATAGGGTATACCCTGAGCTGGAAAAAAAAACTTAGCAAGATCTGAAATCGTGAATGCTTGCAGATTTTTATTTAGTATTTTAATGTGATACTAAAAAAATTTGCAAGCATTCACGATTTCGCAACAGATCCTTGATCTTGCCAAATTTGTTTTTTTATATTATTAATTATGATTCTAGTTTGAATTTATCATAACCAAACTTTTTTTTTATATTACACGTACATTATGGCTAATCTACACACGTTCTTTTAATACTGAGCAATTTATACCAATTTACGGATCAAGTGGAATATACTGAATGATTTAAAACTGTACAGGTAGACCAGAACATTTAGACCAGTCCTTTATATATTTTCGAAGAAATGCTGGTATGATCCTGCATTCTTTTTCCATGGTTAGGTGATATACTCTTTTGTTGGCATAATCTCGTCTGCTGCGCGATCTCTATTTAGATCGACAGAAAAAAAAAATTTTTTTATGCACAACATTTAATGAGACATAAAATGTTCATAATTGTTTCTTAATTGTTAATTATTTCTTTAATTTCCCTGAATTGATCGCTTAGCAATTAAAATATTTCATTCTGAGGCCCTCTTCTTGAGCAAGCTAGATAAAATTATTTTCGAGTAGACTGGATCTCCTAACGAGGTACTTATTGTCCTACCTATATACATAATATACGACTAGCTACCTTATCTACTTGCTTAAATTAGTTCAGTTTAATAAAATAAATATATCGGGGGGGGGGGGGGAATCTTCTTTTTATACCTCACTACGAAAAGTCATTCGTTCAACAAATAAAATATCCCAAGTTCAAATCTCCAGCGAGGTATAATAGTAATAGTTTCCACATCTACAACATAATTAGTTCCAATTAAAGTCTATCCATCAACAACTGAGTAGGTACATCACACCCAAAATATCACTACTCAAAACATTTTCCGGGCACATGTTTTTACCTAATTTCCTGTCACTAATTATAAACACAAATTCCATCATGTTCTCGCTGCATAATTAAAGTCGAATAATAGAAAAATAATTGGCATAATTTCATATGTATGAAAGTGGTGATGACCGACCGCCATGTGTACATCTGCTATCTTTTGCACTCCAGTTTTTCATTGTCTTAACGCTCCATGGGAAGATAATCGTGTATATACTGTTGTCTCAGAAGATCGGAAGAGATCTGTTAGATCTGTTAGACAGAGCAACTGCAGTTTTTTTTGTTTTTTTTTTTGCAACAGAAGATCTAGTGAAGAGAGGAATATTTTCACCTCGAGGGGTCGGCCATATCTCCTGTGTAATAGTTTTCCACTTTTAAAGAGTTAAATTATTAAAACGATGATTACGCGCACTTGAACTTGAGTATAATCAGTGTGTAATTGTGCGCGCAGTTATTAGAATCACGAAGAAATAGATACTCAGGGATTATAAGAGGCCAGCCACATAGTTGCGTTGCGTTTGCAAATTGGTGGATTTATGTGTCATCATGATAGTGTTGCTCCGATTTGATATAAGTACTTCGGTAAACTCTATGTATGTTGGTAGGTAACTAATTATTTTATATATATAGTATAGAAACCTTGTTGAATCTATCGTAATTTTAGCATCCATTTATTTGACGGTTCACTTGTATTCGTTCATGTTTGTACATTTTATTTTTGAGTCACCAACGATATAAACGTGGAAAAAGGAGCTGTCCGAGATGACTACCTTGCGGAACCCCAAATATTATAGGAGGACCAGAAAGTAATGTCGTGTTTGTACAGTAAATTTTAAGTAAGTTTTTATTTTTAATTAATAATGTAATCAACCTCGGTATCAACAGCCTTTTACCATCTACATAGTGCCCACATGTCGGAACGATAAAAATCAATTTGTTTTTAATCAAAATATCTGGAGAGGAGGGCATTATGGATATAATTTAAATTTTAAAATTTCTTGTCACATAAAAAATGTTGTAGCGATCGAAATACATAAATGGAAATCCGCTGGTGAAATGTCAGGCGAGTATGGGGGATGAGGCAGTACCTCTCACGCCAATTCATACATATTTCCAGAATTTATTGCGGTCTTGCATTATCATGTTGCAGAATATCACGCCTTTTCTGTTGACAATCTCTGGACACTTTTCGATTAAAGATTGATTCACTCGATGTTTCACTCGATCCAATTGTTCACAGTAAAGGTTTGCATTCATAGTTTGTCCAGGTTTCAGCACTTCAAAATGAACGATTCCGTTAATACTCCATCATCCAAACAAACCTGGCTTAGCAATATTTCGTGGCGGTTCATTCGAAGAGAGAGCCACTCATCGCCTTTTACATTTTGGATTATCATACAAGACAGAAGCCATTTTTTGTCTTCAGTGATCAAGCGATTAAAGAACGCTTCTGTATTGTGCCCAAAACAATCGCTCTGCTCATTTTACCACTTTGCTGCAAATGGTCAAATAAGGTTGGTTAAGAGTATTCGATAGTTCCTCGATTGTTTGATACGGATTTGCTTCCACTTCCACTTCGATTATAAACAAATATTGACATGTGGAGAAACGACATTATTTTTCGGTCCTCCTGGAAAGAGAAATTCAAAATTGAAAAAAAAAAAATCCTGAAATCCGAATCCACTCTTAAGTAAAAAAGCTTCAAAATGTCTTCCAGCGGCCGGATTCTGTAACTCAGAGAGTTTGGGAGATGAGAATTTTCGTTTTCCCCTAACTCTCCATTCAAGATTCTCTAAAATACTTGGGGAGTTATGGAAAACGTGAGAAGTATCGCAATATTGAAGGACGACTAACTCTGTGTGGGGGGAGGGTCGTAGAGCATTGGGGTTTTTTCCTTCAGATTTAGGGTCTAGTGTACAAAAATATAGATGATAAATTGTTGGGGGAGGGGCTTTTGCCCCCCTTCCCTCCTCCCATAAGCCCCTCGTTGGGGGTTGTCCAAAATACGTCATGTTTGGTATCAAATTAAAGAGGGATGGGCGGGTAATCGAGTGGTGTAGTTTGTTTTTGATCATTTTAACTTCATATTTTTTTGCCGCTGAAAGACTGTTTTTTTGCACTTGGATCATATACACCCGAGTTCCTATATGTTGCATATATTCCTTCCGTTCATTTGTTTCACATCCATTAGTACTCTTTTGTGAACATTTTTCTCATGGAAAGTGAATTTCCACGACTTACCAATTCTTCATAATGATGAGTTAAAAATAGTTTATTTTTGTACAAACAGACTGCCATTTTTTCATCTTAAGAAGGACTGATTCACTTCTTTTGCAGCTATCTTCAAAATCATTTATCGGACTCAACAACTAATATTAACATATCTAATTAGGGGATTGCGATTTTATCCTACATACAAGCTTTAACGTGCATATTTAACATTTTTATAGCATCTCTCCTGTACTGGAAGACGGCCAAATTGGCCATTTTCGCTAGATTTAAAATTTTTAGCGAGTACCTTGAGACACCAAAATCCATATTTCTCTGTAAGTATTGGAAGGACTTCCATAATTTGTTTTTTTTTTTAAATATAGCCAGAATATGTGGTCAGTCCATAATTTAATTTGAAAATCCTAGGTATGGTACCTTCACAAAACATAACGAAAACAGCGAATACTGTCAGTTGAGAAATATTCTTCTTAAGTACTTCTCCACAACTAACACAGCCGAGAGTTTTGTCGATTGGAATAGAGAATTTCGTAATTCTCAATATAAATTCTCCGAGTTACAGAATTCCGAGTGGAGAGTTAAGTGTCAAAAGAGTCAAAAGAGTCCGAGTTAGTGAATCCAGCCCCAGATTGAATTGTTTCATTGGGAAAATGGAAATCTTATGAAATTTATATTTTCCCCATGAAACAATACAATCTGGAAGAAATTTTGATTTTTTTTTGCTTAATATGGATGTGGATAGTTCAACTTCGGATAGTTTTGATCCAGATCCGAATAGTTCGAATCCAGTCCGAATAGTTCGAATCCAGATCCGAATAGTTCGAATCCAGATCAGAATAGTTTGAAACCAAATCCGGATAGTTTGAATCCAGATCCGGATAGTTCGAATTCAGATCCGGATAGTTCGAATCTGGATCCGAACAGTTCGAATCCGGATCCGAACAGTTCGAATCCGGATCCGGATAGTTTGAATCTAGGTCCGAATAGTTTGAATCCAGATCCGAATAGCCCGAATTCGGATCCGAATAGCCCGAATCCACATCCCGATAGTTCAAATCCACATCCGAATAGTTCGAATCCAGATCAGAATAGCTTGAAACCAAATCCGGATAGTTTGAAACCAAATCCGGATATTTCGAAACCAAATCCGGATAGTTTGAATCCAGGTCCGAATAGTTTGAATCCAGATCCGAATAGCCCGAATCCACATCCCGATAGTTCAAATCCACATCCGAATAGTTCGAATCCAGATCAGAATAGCTTGAAACCAAATCCGGATAGTTTGAAACCAAATCCGGATAGTTGGAATCCAGATCGGAATAGTTCGAATCCAGATCCGGATATTTCGAATCCTGATCCTAATGGTTCGAATCCAGATCCGGATAGTTCAAATCCACATCCGAGTAGTTCGAATCCAGATCCGGATAGTTCAAATCCACATCCGGATAGTTCGAATCCGGATACTCGAATTTGAAGAGTCGGTTCCTAATTGTTCCGGATAATCCGGATAGAAAATTACATAGATACATTGCAGATATTATCATCATCACCCAAGTCTACATGTATATGAGTGTGTTGTAGCAGCAGAAGAAGAAGAAGAAGAAGTAAATATTATAAAAATCGTTACATGTCTAAATAAATTGAAAATTGATTGAATTTTTTAAAAAGTTTCACTCCTAAATTACCGTTTCATGTTGAAATCTCAGGGAATCATTAAAAAAAAAGAAGAAAAAAAACACAACAACTTACTTCCAAACAAATACGCGAGGTACTGAAACCAACTACAACAAATACAACAAAATTAAAAGAGCTCGTGAGTAAGCGCATTCCTTTTCTATATAGCTTTAACAATTACTGTACTGTGCAGCAATGCTAACCAACCAACTAACCAACAGCACAATATTCGCGATGACACAGAAGTTTTTAAAACTCACCCAAGTGAGCGCAAAACTTAAAAGGACCGCATTCCGGTGAATGCGCAATTCGCTTAGTGCAGCACATTTTCCGCTTCTCTTCTTAATATCTTCCTTCAGTACCAGTTCTCCTCAGTCTATACCGGCACTTCTTAGACTTGATCATGCGCGGTTATATGAAGAGGTGAACTTAAAGTCAACACATACATACACAACACACAAACATTCATACACACACACATACGCATAATATATAAAGCAGGACAGTTGAGAATTTTCTTAAGGTTTTTTTTTTCAAGCTTAACCTGGATTGCATTTTGTTGCTTCTCCTGCTGATGCTTAAAGTTTGAACTCAACTCTTTTGAACAGAGAACATTTTTAGACACAGGTTAGACTAGCCTAAGCTAGGCTAGGCTAGGTGCTAGGTTTGTTTTTCCTCTTCGTTGTGTCCGGTTCGAATCAAGTAAAAAAGCGGAACAAATAACTGCAGTGCATCAGAAGCAGTCAGCTCCACTTCAGTTATATTATGGTGCTGGATGTATGTATGTATGTATGAACACGCGACACTGCAATGGACCAGGCACTATCCTCAGCATCATCATCATCATCATCATTACAGGCAGGGCAGCAGCCAGCAAACGTCCAGTGAAATTACCAAGGTTTCAAGAATGCGTGCAGCAGTTGCATTATGAGCAGTTCTGACATAGACCGATTCACGGTCAACAGAGCTTGCTCTGCTGAAATCGGGGTATTTGCGTTGTGCTGATGCTTCGGTCGGATGCTGGATTTTGAGAGAAACAGCAAAAGAAGTGAATCTTAGACGGAGGCCATGTAACTTAAACATGAAAGCGCGTTGCGTTCAATTTCGCCTTACCTTGCGCAGGTGAAGTGATGCTCCACCACCACTACGACTTCTGCGTTGCCGCCATTGAGTTCGAGAGGATCGTTGTATGCATGTAGGCAGTACTAGTTGTTGGTATAGAAGTGATGCAACTTTTTAGGACTTTGTGCTCGGACAATGTATATAGAGTGGATGTAGAGTTTTTTATTTACTTATTTTTTATTTTTTTATTTATTTTTTTTATTTTTTTATTTCTTGTTCAGAGTTGATTTCTTTTTCTGCATGAAAGGCATTTTCTTTTGGACTGCATTCTCAAACGACTTGCAACAGGTTCTCCAGTTTTTCTCTTAAGATATGGATGAAAAAAAAAAAAAGGATTGATCGTATCTTGAATTTATATCGTTTTTTGTTGTTGTTTACTTTTCATTTTAATACTGTTAAAACTGTACTTTATCGAATGTAAGCGACTTTAAATCGTTTTTTGTATTGCTAACATTTAAAAAAAGGAATTCAATGTTACAAAAAAAAAAATAAAAAAATGAACAGTAGAGATTTCAAAATGAAGTCTTTTAGAATATTTAATATAGGTGGATAGTGTATAAAGTGTAGGATCTATGCACCTACCTATAAATGTGGTCAGTAACTTAGATAACTTCACTTTATAATAGATAAAAATGAAAGATTTAATGTGATCTGCAGTGGATAAATATGGCAGTTTCCGTACATTAAACATTGTTTACTCTTGAGATTTAAAAAAACCATAATTAATATACCACCTACACACCACCCATGCACGAAAAAGTGTCATTTATGACTCCTATCATTCGGGTAGTACCTAGCTGCCAATGGAATATGGTAGGAGAAAATATTTAAAGTTAAGATGTTCAATAACGCTTTTCTACATAAGTTTACTGAAACGCTAATAAAACATGAAGTGAACCAGTCTCTCAAACACTGGAGATCGCATTCATTTTGAACAATAGAACTGACTTTGCTGAACTGGGCGGGGTAAGTAAAGTAAAAAGACTCATTATGGATGATCTCTTGCTAACATTCACCCGGATGGGGGTACAAAGCCGTATGCTATGCAGACGACCGACCTGGTGATCTTGGTTACCGGTAGCTACGAGTCTGAATTCTACGGACTGGTGCAGAACGCGATCCGACTAGTCACAGACTAAAATCTCGGACTTTGTGTTAATCCATTGAAAACATATCTATGCCTCTTAACTAAGAAAAGGAACATTCTTAAATTGAATCTGCCCTCTCTATTGGCTCCACACGTTTGGAGCTATAATGGACAGGGTAAAATATATCTAGATATCATATTAGATAGAAAACTAAGCTGGAAGACGGAGCGAATAAAACTCTTAGAGTCTTTTCGCGGTGGCACAGATCTATAGGGAAATAGTAGGAACTTAAACCGCAGATGATCCTATGGATCTACACTAGCGTCATTCGGACCCATGCTAACCTACGGTTCTGTGGTGTGGTGGAAGGCAATAGAGTTTACCAATCATCGTATGATATTGGTGAAGATCCAAAGATTGTGCCTCCTTAGTGTAAGCGACGTTCTCAAGTCAGTCAGCTTTTGGGCTCTTGAGGTTATCCTCAACATACAACCCGTGAATATACACATCAAGAAGGGGCACCAATTGCTGCGCTGAGGCTACATCTCAATCGGAGCTGGATTCTAACTGGTACAAGAGTTCCATTTATGAATTCATGCAGTCCATCGTACGCTATGCTGAAAAACTAGTTTAAAAATCAAGAATTCCAGATAAGGCAGAATGGGAATCACATTTCGTGCTTCAACCATTGACAAACTCAATCATATACAGCGTATTTCCTTCATGGTGGTTAGTAGAGTAGGATGTGATAGTACTCACCTAGCAAACAAAAAATTGTATGGCAGGGTAGGGGGGGGGGGGCATATCAACCGTTTACGAGTTACAGGGTGACTAAAAAAAACTAGTTTTTCACAAAAAAACCCTATATCTTAAAAAGTACAGGGAATTGTCACAGTTAAGTGCTCATTGTATGCCAGAACTTCATGGCCTTTCCAACAACTGGCCCGGTACCCCTTTTATCTCAGGAGCTATTGGGGTCTAAACTAAAAATTTCGGATTTCCTTACATTTTTTTTTTACTTTTTCTTATACGATCTATGTATAAAGTGTGGACGACTCGCCTCATTAATTCGACATATTACACCCTATGTGCTATATGTAGCCGTTAAAGTGTTATTAGCTCTTAACCATATCATTTAAAAAATATCAGCTAATTTCGGTATGACCTGGGGGGTGATTCTGATCTCTTTGTCGTAGCTTAGGCATGTATTTTTGTCACATATTTTGACACTTCACCTCAAATTTGTCGTACTTTTATATTCACCATATTCATTTTGATTTATCCTTTTCATCAACCACAAAATAAACTAAAATGAATTTGCAATGAATTAATATCAGAATACACGCCTCAAAGTGCGACAAATTAGTCAACTGCTCCCAGAGGTTGTGACAAAAATTTTACGCTGAGGTAAATGGAAATTCAACACCTAATTAGAGCGTTACAAGTGCTTAAATTCGAAATATTATTTTGAATTTGTAATGTGAAGTGTCATTTTCAGTTCATTCTTCGTCATGTAAGGGTTGCTGACCTGAATAAAAACACGAAAAACTCAATAGAAAAGTTCATTTCATTTAGGCGTATATTTTGAAATTCAAGTACGACAAAAGATCAGAATCAGCCTTCTGAATAGGTTGTGAAAACAGCTCAATCATAGAAATCGGTCCAATCTTGGGAACTATCCTTTTCCGCTTAAAATTCCATGTGAATCGTTAATTTTTTTTTTTAAATATACACATAAAAAGTAATGAAGGTTGATGAAATCATAAAAGACCAACAAATACTCAAGTTTACGTTATTTAAGAAATACATATGTGAACTTGTCTATGTAGTTTTATTCTTTTGAAGTGTCTACGGATATTCACACGGACAAGTCAATATAATTTATATGTAAATCTGCGCCATCTGTTGTCAACTCTGTTCTACAAAGGCAGGAATGGTAGATGTATTGGATATTGTGTCTGGTGAACAAACATCCATTTTTCTATATTTACCGATATTTACACTAGATTTAAATGTGGCGGCAGCAGACTTACCTCTTTCATCACTACATGAAGCCTGCTAGAAGGATTGGGAGCCAATACTCAACTTTGTAAGAGCGTACGGTTGGAAAATATGAGCAATTGTTCATAAGTCTGGAGGAGGATGAACAATGGGCCTTATTGTGGCCTACGTTCCAGGGTCCTCGTCGGTACCACAACCTCTTTTAAATTATCATCTCCTCGTTAGTCGAAAACAAAAATTAATGTTGTTTGGATTAATAGCATTTTTCAATTCGATAGAGTGTGGATTACTGTAAGAATCCATTTTTCTAATAATTTTTTTTATAAGTTGTAAAATTTATAAGAAGCAGACTTGAAATTTTATGAGATTTTTATGTTTTGTTTCATGAAGTCTTGAGCGATGGTGATTCAAATACCAAATTTAGATTATTATACATAGATATACCCTTGATCCCAAACTTGGAATTAAATTTAAAATCAGACAGACAAATACGCTTGGTAGCTACTTTTTCTGTGAATTAGAAGAATTTGCAGACAAGAATTTGGGAAACTTGGTAAGATTCATTAACTCTTGTGGTGGTTTAAGCGCACACCTTCTTCTTTAGATAATCCTGGCATCGATAATTGACATCTAAGTTTCCTTAGCATTGGCATCACATTTTTAACTAATTCACAAAGCTGTTTAGTTCGCTGCTTTCTTCAAAGATAGTGATAGTAGTACGATACCAAAATATTTTTCACGAACAACGAAAAACTCTTGTGCCAAGCCATTATAAGTCTACGACCTTAAAAATTCAGATTCTTTCTCAAGTTATGTTAGATATTTGCAAGACTGGTGGATGTGGATGGTATTTCAACAGTTCCATTGAAATCAACATTTAAATACAACGCCAATAAAAACAACAACTTTTTTGTTGCGGATTATTTCAAAGGGAATAACACCGCAATTATTTCCTCTTCTTCGTCCTCCAGAAACAGACATACAAAAAAGAAAATCAATTTACCATCAGATGTTCGATAATTCTCCGAAATTTACCGAAATATAATTTTATTTTGTGCTGCTAAAAAAATTACTTTTCAATTGCTATGCCATTTTGGATAAAATTTTGCTTCTTCTTTCTTTGGCTGTAGTCTTCTACTATCTTATCAGTTTCAAGCAGAAAATTCGGTTTTGTGTGCATTTTTCGATAGCGATACATTTTAAGCCAATCGAAGTAGAGGCACCTGTTTTATCGGTTCGAGCTCGACTAAACTTAGTTCAACAAGTTGATCGGCGGCCTTAGAAAAAGAATCGCGCGCACAATTTTTACTCATATATAAAAAAAAGTTGAGGATGAAAGAGGTGGATACAAAAACTCGAGGAAGATCGATCGACGATCGAGAGTACTTTAACCTCAGGAAGACGATTATACCAGGGGCTTCGGCAAGCAAAGCAATTTTTCCGCCATTGTATGCAATTTATTTTATTATACCTGGGTAGGTCTGTACATACATATGTAAGTATGCATGCATATGCTGCAGGTATCTACAGATGAGAAATTGAAAGGCATTCGAAAATTATTGTCTGATTTAGTACCTTTTTGAAGCAATGCGATCGGTTCTTTAGGCTGGTTATGATGATCGTGATGGTAGTGATGGTGGTGGTGCTGTTCATTGGCTTTGAACCTGAGTCTAAAGTGCAAATATCAAGGCGATCGTATTAAAAAAAAAAAGAAAAATTAAAACATTTCAAACTGTTAAAGAGGAACGCGCATAAACGTTATAAAATCGTCGTCGATCATCATCGTCGAAGAATCGCCACACTATCGATGAAGGAATATCACTGAGTTCTCATTGTAAATGGCGACTTGCTCATTCCATCCTATCCATCCCAACCCAAATTTTTTTTTTTTTTTTTTTTTTTTTTTAACTTGAATTCAATTAAAATTTCACTCAAGTCGAGAGTGCAATTAAAGCGCACATATAACATCGTCAACAGACGAACCAAGTGACTTCCGCGATTAAGTTTTCCTGCCTTATACCTCTATATAGGAAGAGGAGACAAAACACGAAAAGAGACACATTTTAAAAGTGCAGTCTTAACGATTTTTGAGTGCAGTCTTAACGTTTTCGAGTGGCACGATTAATTGTGCAAGCCGGCAGCCGTGGTAATCTTAAGATTTTTTAAGAGGAATTGTTTTTGTTTTTGTTATTGTCATTCTTGTTCTTATATTCAAGTCCAGGCAGGAAAATATGTATCATGCGCAATCATCCAACTCTTGGCATGATCATGATCATCATCATCATCATCATCATGATCATCACTGAAGTAGATTGTTGTCCTTGGTTTAGGTGCTTCTCGATTAATAATGGTTCCGTTTTCAACAGATTCAATGATCGTGCGACCAAAAGAAACAGGATTCGAATTTCTTTATACATATATGACTGGCATGATCTTGTTGAATGGTGGACAAAGATCAAGTGAAATTCTTGAAATTATTCCCGCTGAGGTAGAGTCTTTTCTTTTCTGCTTATAAATTTTCAGTATAGGAAGTCTCATATCTCATCATACGATGAAAATTAATTGAATGCCATATAATTTCGGGGTATGAATGATTCTCTGTAAGTCCGAATAAATTGTGAAGATGATTATAATTTCTTCTTGAATATTTATGGGAATGTTTTTATGTTTTTTTTTCTTTATGAAACGTTTCCATTCCATAATTCAGGTACCATGTTAGAAAAGCTTACTTAGAATTAGCTGCCGAATAACAGTTTGGTTTTCTTAAATTGGTGAAGATCGTCATAGTTGCGTAACTTTTTTTAATCATTTGAGAATCAACAATGTAACTGGCTTTGAGTCCATGTGTAAAACAAGGTGCTTAAAAGAAGTTCTGGCTTTCGTTGTCAAAACTTTTTCTCATAGCGTTCATCGACATGACTGTCGCCACACGTTATGCTATTCTGGAATTGCTGAAGAGCAGAGGGGCATCAGCCAGCATATTCGGGAACATTCTGACTGAGATTGGTAACTATCCAAGTCTATTGTTAAAATTTAACGTACGTAAAGTTAGCACCGCAACTTCGTCTGATGTAGCTCGGAGCTATCTCATAGTTTGTCGTTAATTTGTCGTGAAAACAATAAAATTGTCATGTCCTTTTTTCTAAACGAAACTGGATGTGGTTCTAAGTTGACGTCAAGTTATCACCGCAATTCACTGGAACTCGACCAAAACTTATCAGATTGGAAAATTATACATCTGGGAATTTGTCGTTAATTTGTCGTGAAAACCATAAATTTGTCGTGTCCTTTTTTCTAAAGGAAACTGGATGTGATGCTAAGTTGACGTCAAGTTAGCACCGCAACTCACTGGAACTCGGCCTAAACTTATCAGATTGGAAAATAATACATCTAGGAATTTGTCGTTAATTTGTCGTGAAAACCATAAAATTGTCGTGTCCTTTTTTCTAAAGGAAACTGGATGTGATGCTAAGTTGACGTCAAGTTAGCACCGCAACTCACTGGAACTCGGCCTAAACTTATCAGATTGGAAAATAATACATCTTGGAATTTGTCGTTAATTTGTCGTGAAAACCATAAAATTGTCATGTCCTTTTTTCTAAAGGAAATTGGATGTGGTTCTAAGTTGACATCAAGTTATCACCGCAATTCACTGGAACTCGACCAAAACTTATCAGATTGGAAAATTATACATCTTGGAATTTGTCGTTAATTTGTCGTGAAAACCATAAATTTGTCGTGTCCTTTTTTCTAAAGGAAACTGGATGTGGTTCTAAGTTGACGTCAAGTTATCACCGCAATTCACTGGAACTCGACCAAAACTTATCAGATTGGAAAATTATACATCTTGGAATTTGTCGTTAATTTGTCGTGAAAACCATAAATTTGTCGTGTCTTTTTTTCTAAAGGAAACTGGATGTGGTTCTAAGTTGACGTCAAGTTATCACCGCAATTCACTGGAACTCGACCAAAACTTATCAGATTGGAAAATAATACATCTTGGAATTTGTCGTTAATTTGTCGTGAAAACCATAAAATTGTCGTGTCCTTTTTTCTAAAGGAAACTGGATATGGCTCTATGTTGACGTCAAGTTATCACCGCAATTCACTGGAACTCGGCCAAAACTTATCGGATTGGAAAATTATACATCTTGGAATTTGTCGTTAATTTGTCGTGAAAACCATAAAATTGTCATGTCCTTTTTTCTAAAGGAAACTGGATGTGGTTCTAAGTTAACGTCAAGTTATCACCGCAATTCACTGGAACTCGACCAAAACTTATCAGATTGGAAAATTATACATCTTGGAATTTGTCGTTAATTTGTCGTGAAAACCATAAAATTGTCATGTCCTTTTTTCTAAAGGAAGCTGGATGTGGTTCTAAGTTGACGTCAAGTTATCACCGCAATTCACTGGAACTCGGCCAAAACTTATCGGATTGGAAAATTATACATCTTGGAATTTGTCGTTAATTTGTCGTGAAAACCATAAAATTGTCGTGTCCTTTTTTCTAAAGGAAACTGGATGTGGTTCTAAGTTGACGTCAAGTTATCACCGCAATTCACTGAAACTCGACCAAAACTTATCAGATTGGAAAATTATACATCTTGGAATTTGTCGTGAAAACCATAAAATTGTCATGTCCTTTTTTCTAAAGGAAACTGGATGTGGTTCTAAGTTGACGTCAAGTTATCACCGCAATTCACTGGAACTCGACCAAAACTTATCAGATTGGAAAATTATACATCTTGGAATTTGTCGTTAATTTGTCATGAAAACCATAAATTTGTCGTGTCCTTTTTCCATTAGAGAAAATGATCTCGTTGCTTCCTCCGCCTGCCTGACGCTTCATTCGATAACAATTCAATGAATAACTCGATTGATGATGTTTGTCTCGGTGCTTTTTAATTCATAACATAAATGCTTTGATGTCTACGAGGCTGCTTCAATGTTGGTTGACATTTGTCTCAACACATTCCGCAACACTTTCTCGGCGATGCTTCAGTTGGAGCTTTTATCGCCGCTTAATTCATTTGCTACGTAATGCATGATTCTATTGGTTGACACGACGCTTGATGCTATACTCGACGCTTTATTCGACACTTTACTCGATACTTGTCTTGACATTTATCGCAAGATATACCACAATGCTTTAATGCATGCCTCGCTAATTACTTCATTGCCTGATGCTTTTCTGGACGTTTAAAGTGATGCTTTCTTCGGCGCTGACCTCAATGAATATCTTAATGTTTCGTGATTTGATGCTTTACTCGACGCTTGGCTCGGCTAAACCCTAAAGCTATCGCTAGATAGTAATGCAGATTCTACATCCTATCTTTTTTTTTATATCTATTAAAACCACATTTATCATTATAGAAGACACTCTTAACTTGCCTCGTGCGCAACACTTTACTACCTCTCATCTTTTTTCAACCAATTAACAGCCAGTCAACCTCATTTGAACCTGTCAACTATCGTCATCTTCTCAAATTTATTAAAAACAAATTAAAATTGACAGAATTGAAAAATTTCAAGAGGCAATTTTCCCAGATTTCCACACATGATCGATCTTTTAAAACGATCGAGTGAATAATAAAAAGAATACAACAACAACTTCACCATAGAGCAATCGGAAGACTAAAAAGAAAGCGAAGATAAATAGCCCTAATGGATCGTATCTAATGCGATCATGTTTAATAACATTCCGTTCTTGTTCCTTTCATCGAAATTGTTTTTCGATGATCATCGAACCAATGATAAAACAAGATCAATCGAACAAATCAACACATTCGCATCGCATATAGACAGCAACGGGTCTTAAGAAGGCGAAAAGATATAGATAAAGTTTAGCGCGACCATAATCTTTTCTAATATTTTCTACATACTAAGGCTGGTGCGCAACCTTTGATCGAGCAAATTTGAATCCAGAGCAAGAAAGATCACAAAAATATGTCTATTCTGGTTGGGGCTGTAATGTGGGATTCTATGGGGTTCTGTCTGACTGAATTTTAGTCACAAATATTCACAAACATAATGCGCATGTGTGACTTAATTCTGCAGAATTTTATTTTACAGAACTATAGGTAGTATAATATAGATTAGTAGAAGATTTTGTTATCTTATTGATCCTCGTAACGACGCCGTTTAAGTGATCGTGACGCGATCTATTGTATTGTCATGCACAAGTAAAGATACATATATTTGCATGTTTTGTTGCGTTCGCTACGTTCATTCGTTCCGGACAATTTCAAGTGATGATTGGGTTCTATTGATTGGAAATTTCTTTTATTGTTGTTGATTTTGTTTTTTTACCCTACCCCCAACAAGTAATAATTCGAGAATTGTGAGAAGAATTAAGCCCAATTTTAGGAGGTTATAAAAAAAAAAAGATTAACAAGATTTAGTGCGGCGGCGCCTTAGGTATATAATAATTAATATGTGTTTGTAGTTCATTTTTATGCGATCTAATTACTAATTTCGTTTTTTTTTTGATAAATTGTGTTTTTAGTGCATAAGTGGCTTACAATTTAAAATTATTATTTTTACTAGGGGTAGGTACTGAAAAAATTCTACAAATTTTGCAATAAAATTTTTTATGTGAAGAGACATATTTTGTAGCTCACAGTAAATTTTTCTAATAGGAATATTATTTATCCACCTTTATTTCTGCAGCTTAAAATTATAATTCTCTGATGGATATACATGAAATAATGAACTAAATCGGTGTTCAGTAATGCAACCGAATATAAGAAATCTTGTTGTGTGTTCATTTTATGTATAAAAGCCATATTTAACTGGACCACAGTAATGAACTATAGAATCAGGCCGGGTCAAGTATTTTAGGGTTCGTTGATTATGGCTCAGTAGTATCTTGTTGAAAAGTACAAAGAAGTCATGAGTTTCTAATATTTTAATGTTCCACGGCAAGCGGAAATAATTTCTTGATAGGATGTCCGGATAGATGCGAGATTGAACAATAAAGGTACTAGGACAGAGCTCTGTGGTAATCCACTTGGTTTTTTTCTTCTTTCATTTGAACATCCCAAGTAGCCATTTGTGATATTTGTACAACAAATTATCGACAAACACTTGTCATTTGTCGACAGAATCATGTGACAAAAATGTCCAGGAAATGTGTTCAGGGTTTACACATTTCGTCTAACAAATGTCACATTCATCACAACAAATTTGTCATACTTTGTGGGTACTTTTGTCATAATTTGTTTCCATATTTTTTGACAAAATTAAGAGACAAAATCTTCACAAAAACTGGTCACAATTTTTTGACATTGTTAACCAAGTAATGTGCTATTTTTGTTGTTAAACTGTGTGATTTTGGTGGCATTTATGTCAGCTTTTATTTTGTTTCTGGGATTAAAGTATATTTCAGCTCAAAAGCTATAAATTTATTATAAAGTTTTTGTATTAAATTATGTTTTCAATGTTTTTATTAAAGTTCTCTAAACATAAAAAATCACTAGACGCTGACGGTATTTCTTCTCTGGCCCATAATTAATTTGTTTGTTCAATACTTAAGTTTTTAACAGTTTTTTGCTTTTTTATTTTCTATTTATATTACTTGCTTACATTTTTAATTAATTTAATTTTACCTTTTTTTAAACAAAAACACAAAAACAACGAAAACCACTAACAACAACTTTCGCGTTCACTACAAAATATCCAAACTATCCAAAATGGCGATAACCCGACAGCAACATTTTCATGTCGACATGTCATTCACTTTCTGGTTATAATTTGGGACCACAAATTTCTGTGGCACTGTTTACACAAAATAGTGACCAAAAAAGGCTGTCAGAGAAATGTCTTCAATTTGTGACATTTAGTTGAAGCAATTTTGCTTATCACATTATGTATAACAATTATGTGACAGAAAACTCACATATTTCTGTCGTTACATATTTTGGCTACTTGGGATGAGCTTTAATGCTGCATTTAAAACAATATTTTAAGTAGGTACTACGCCACTACCATCAGATATTGTCAGATGCAGCAACTCAGGTCAACAAAAATGCTTCTTCTCTGTAATCTGACTTTAATGTGCCTGGTTAGAGCCATCATTTTGTCAGTGAACTTAAATCGTATTAATTGTTTTTTTTTCTTTTTTTTTTTACAAATTTCTATTGATTAGGCCCAAACAACGTTTACTTATTAGAGAAATACCGTCATGTATTGCAGAGCATATTTCTTATTGTATAGAAAATGTTCTAGCAGTTTTTTTTTTGTAAGAAATATTCCATAGGGTTTTATTTTTCGGGAATTGTTTGTGCTTTTTCGAAATTCGTTAGGTTCTACTTGTATAAAGCCCTGGCCTATCACAATCCATAAGAAAAAGAATATTTTTCGGAAGATAACAATTTTCAAGGTCAAGGTTCAAAAAATTTCAAAAATTTGAGGTGAAATTTTTTGTAATGGATTTTGGGCAGGGGGTGGGGATGAAGACTTCAATTGACGCGGACAACTTTAAGAATTACAATAGTTCACCGAAGAAGTTTTTCAAAATTCAATACTGTTTACGCCATCTATTCTTCAATACACATACTAATTTCATTATTTCGCATGAAATTTCATTGAACAGACAAATTTCAAAATTGACATAAAATGTTGAATGAAATAAATGAAAGATTTAGAAACTCAACTACGTTCTTTATTAATTAAAAAAATAATAATAAAATAAAAGAAAAGAGACATCTGTACGTGATATATGAAATCATAATTTAGTTTTATTGAGAAGTGGATGAGGGTTAGGTTTATGTCTTATTATTGTTTTGTATATGTATAAATAAAAGTGAACCAGTTTTTCATTCACTGACCTGAACTAATTGGTTCTTGTTACACAAAAGCGGTTTCCAGCTTTTTTTAGGTAAAGAGCACTTGTTTGTTGTGTGATTAAATTTTGAATGTCATGTGAAAAATAAAATTCATGGGCTTTGGTGTAAGTTCAGCTCTCGCTTAATAGATGTCTCGTTTCGTATATTTTGGTAATGCTTTTTTTTTTAATTTAATATAAAAATAGCAAAATTTTATATTACCTAATTATAGGTGAGAAATTTAATTAAAAATTAAGTAAATTTCAATTATGTGGAAAACATTAAAATTAAGAGCTTTTAATATTTCGGTTATTTTAACATTTCCATAGTGAATAGAAGCATGATAACCAGATCGTTGTTTTTTATATTTTTTTAAACTTAAATAAACTTAAAACGTCGACGCTATTCTCAAATTTATTGAAAATTTCGTTTGTAACATGAAATTTCCGGCGAAATTCAGTAGGATTTATTTATTGAGAAATAGATGGCGTGAATGGCTCTTAGTTCATTCACTCGGTACAAAAGAAATGTGTAACTTTGCTCTACAATTTTCTAATAATCTGTTTGTTTTTTTATTGATTTACCTTATTTTTATTTTAATATTGTTACGAGTGTGGTTTAGTTCGTTATTTAAAACACAATATTTCGGATATAATTCAAAAATTCTTGCTTTATTTAATTTTACTCTTTACTCTCACAAATTCACAAATAATTATCAAATCAACTCTTTATAGTTGTCGCTAGTACTGTACTTCTAATTATCGCAATCCAAATAGTTTACTTCGTTCTCTTCACTGTCTGAAATAAGACTCCGCCTCCTGGATGTGAGTAGCGCCGTATTTATACTCTACAAATTATACTAGAACCTTCCAGAATATTCCGTTTTCCGAACCCAAGGTTGACTAAGATGTCACTAGCCTAAAGTTCTTTCCATTTCCAACAGATGTCGCTTGTGTCACTTTGTGGCACGTAACAATATTTTTATGCATCAAACAGTTTTGATTTTTGGAAATTAGCATTTCAAATTGCAAATCAGATAGCTCATATTTCCCTAAAATTTTTCATAGCAGTTTAAAAGCAACATGAAGAAGATCTTTCAATTAGTAAAATTCTTCTTAGTAGATAGCAATTGTTGTGTTCTGGGCATTTTACAGTTAAAATCTGTAGGCTTCACTCATATTGAGGCAGTTAAAATTCTTCAACTTTTTTTTTCGCTTTTTAAAAATAAAAACCAAAAAAAGAAAAATCAAATTACAATATGAAACGGTGAACTCATAAACTAATTATGGTCTCAAATAAAAATTCACCCCATAGTAATCCCCTATACTATATCGATTACTAAACGAACGATAAAGGGGAGAACTCTGAAGAATATAAATTTTAATCAAGTCCAAAACTACTTTCAAGATGTCAACATTTTTCCTTGCATGGCATCCTGGTATGCACTTAACGGCCAACGACACGTATAAGTTTTCTTGTTGTTATTTTATATGAAATGTGTCGCACGATATGCAAAGGAAAATAAATTTTCGGACTTCTTGACAGGTAGAACAAATTGGCCATTCAAGGTAGAAATTAGTCTTCCTTGAAATCACCTTTGGGCATGTCGTCCCAATCATTTCGTACATAATCGACTCCACCCAATTACGGAAAAACATTCACTTCATTTTCTTGTCCTCTTTCACGTATGTGTCTGTTTCTATCTTGTTATTCCTATTGATATTGGTATAAATAGAAAGGGTATATGTGAAAAAGGTACACCTAATATAGTATGTACAAAAATATATGTATATGTCATAAGCATAATATAAACAGGTTCATACGAAACCTGATCCCTCCTGTTGTATAAACCGATACAATTTGGCCGTTTATACCAATGAGAAAAAAAAACATAATTTTTTTACATACCGTGCTGATCGCGCAGATCATTGCCTTAACCTACACCTGGTGATAAATTTATATAGGGGAAGGATCTGGACCTTCAAAAATATATTTTTAAGGTACCCTATCCGCACACTTAAAACAAACACTATAAAAAAATCGCATCTTGATAAATTATTTAAAAAGTGCATCGGCCTCCTGCCGATCAAAACCAAATGTTTTTTTTTTCACCACTCGCAAAGCTTCGATTACGAATTCCGCGTCTCCAAATGAATTTATGAAACTGTCAGGAATATAAATTTTACATGATGCTGTTGCGCTGATGTCTAACTGCGATAATATCAAAAAGATGCTGGGAAAAGGAGGTGTGGTATGCACGCACATATTTATATCAGCATCATTCTTTTGCCTAACTAACTGCTTAATGGCATTCCTCAATTTTTAGCACGATATATATATGAAGAATGTATATATGTAGATAGATACCTTTAATCAGAGTAACTTGTTCCGGTCTACATACGTAGAGAGATGGAATTATTCGTTTTTATTGAATTTTAATATGTCGTCATAAAAATACTTGTGAAAACACGACACCATAAACATTTGATTCGATCAAAATATTTTTATAAACAGAAGATAAAAGTTGATAAAAACACCACGCCTTTTTCAGATCTTTTTGAAATCTGGTGCGATATTGTAGTTTTTAATGGTTTTACAACGGCAGTTGTAGTCTTTCTTTTCATATACATATAAACTGGAGGCGTCTGCGCGGATTAATTTTATAATTTTTTTTAAGGTCGTTTGTCAGAAAGTATAGATAAACCTACATATACATATGTATTTAGATGAATTCACACATTCAATTTAATGACACCACGATAAATTTTTATACATCTGTCAAAGTGTCAATTCGACAAATCAGACCAATCACCATATATTTATTGGTATATGATCCGATGAAATTGATTATTTATATTTTTTGCTATTATAAGAATATTTTTCTATAAAATTTGAACCGAAGTGACCCCTCCATACTTGGTCAAATCAGATATTGTGTCAAGGCAGATATGATATATGGTATGGTTTCACTAGAGGTGGTGTTGATATAATATTGCTGAAGTTGATGAGTAACCAACCATATTACACAAATTGAAAAAAGTGTCTGCTTCTATCATCTTAGTTTGAAAGTCAGGAAGTTGCTTACTACTATGGTACAGACCTGTAAAATGCCAAGTACAAGTACCAGTACCTGGACTTGAAATATTTTAAGTACAAGTACAAGTCCCGGTACAGGTACTTAAAAAAATTTCAACTACAAGTCCCGGTACTGGTACTTAAAAAAATTTCAAGTACAAGTCCAGATAGATACTGGTACTGTTACTAGGACTTAATTACCAATGTACTTAAGTACTTTACAGGTCTGCTATGGTATACTGGTTTTCCCAAAACTTACGTCATGTTCCGTTCCAGGGAAAGTGACTTAAGTCGAATTCCTACCTCAATAAATCATAAAATAACAGTTTAAGTGTACTTGAATATTAATTTTTTGTCGTCTTTTTCAACCACTTTTTGTGACAGTAACGCAATATTATCGAAAAGTTCTGTAAGAATAATATTGAAAATTCACTTCCGCAAGATATGCATTATGTTGTGAGTACCTCTTTTTTGAAAAAGTCATAATTTATTGTTTGCTTTACTCTTTCCATTTCTTTTTCTCATTATATATTTCCCTATAACTTGTGTATGCGTTTTCATTAAATTATATACCCTGGAACTCCTTTCTAAATTTGGGTCGCGACTTCTTCAAAAAAATATCCATGGCTTTTTCTAAATGCTCAAATGCCTTCTCCAACTTTACAATTAGGGATGTTACGAATGTCATATTTTTCACATTCGCGAATGCGAATCCGAATTTTCGGGATGCGAATGAGAATGCGAATGTTTGGGAATAACATTAAAAAAAACTTTAATTAACTCAAGTCATCATTTTTATTACTTATAAAGAATATGAAAAATATTAGAACAGTAAACCAGTGTCATAGGTTAGGTTAGGTTAGGTAAGAGGGGTGCCACCGGACAACCAGCCAGCCTCACTTAGACCCCCAACGGGTCCATTGTGCCCCTAGACCTCATGGGATAACCCTTCAAGCCGCGGAATTATCCAGCTTTCCTTGTCTTCTAGCATGGTCCCCTATGGCCCAGTGACCGGTCATGACCCCTACTAGATTTCTGGTATTTGCTCTGCTGCTATTAAGCAGTTCCCTTGTTCTTTTCCTTTCATATCCAGGCCACAATTGCCTCGCAATACGACAGGTATCCCTGCTGGTCTATCGGAGGCCTGCCTTTAGATAGACGTCCCTGATGATTTCCTCTTTTAAAGCTACGATTGGGACCCTCACGTAAGCTACAGCTGCGGAGCTATCTAATTTGGAAATATCGGATGCAACGACCACCTCCTTCCCCTCCCAGTCACTCCTGGTGGGTATCGTTGCGTTGATACCCCCACCAAAATTCAGGATGGGTACTTGATAGTCTGTTTCTACCCTGCAGTCCCTACAGTCTACATTCTGGAGTATATTGGAGTGCCCAAAACCCCTCTCCGTCCACCAGCCCCCCGCTCTCAGCCTGACAGCAGTAGTTGCCGCCACACCCTTACAATAAAGGTCCAGCGGCAATAGGTCAAGCATGACCTCCAATGCCGCCGCGTGGGCGTGGTGCACAGACACCCAGTTATACCCATACAGGCGGCTCTCTGGATTTTTGACAGCACATCAAGGTTACAGTTCCTCGTCAGTGCCGTCCACCAGACCGTAGAGCCGTAGCAGAGGATGGGTCGAACTATCGCTGTGTACATCCAGTGTATCACCCTGGGTTTTAATCCACAGTTTCCGCCAAATATTCTCTTGCACGTGTAGAAGGCCACACTGGCCTTCTTCACGCGTTCTTGTAGATTAGCCTTCCAGCTCAGTTTGGAATGGAGGACGACACCCAAAAACTTCGCTTCATTGGAGAGAGTAAGCTCCTCTCCCCGCAGCATTGGAAGTCTGAAATCTTGCACCCGCATCCTTCTTGTAAAAAGGATTAGCTTCGTCTTCGAGGGTTGCACCCTCAATCCACTATTATTGGCCCAGCTATCCAGCTTAAGCAGAGCGCATTCGAGCCTTTCGCTAATAGTAGAGAGAAATTTGCCAGTTACCAGGATGCATATGTCCAGTGTTATACTTACACACTAATAGTCAAAGTTCAAAAGAGGCATATTATATTTCAGAAAAAGTAATTTTGCCGCCTTTTCGCCCATGAGGCGATTTCTAAGGGGCTCGTAACAATTGCTCACTCGGAACGCTCAGATATTTGCGGGCCAGATCTGTAAATTTGTCGTATTTTAATTTAGTTTTCCACCAGTCGAGAGGGTTTTCATCGAGAGAAGCTCGTTTTTCTTTAAGATAGACCTTCAATTGAGCTTTAATTTCACATTTTTTAGTGTCTCCAGATTCTACATCCGAGCCTTCGTTTTCGCTTGAGGAATCTAGAATTCCTGCCAGGTTGCTTATAAGACTTTTAGCAGAACTTGTTGAAGGCTCATCAATGTTACTTGTTCTTGTTATACTACTCAACCTTTTAGCGCCTGAAGCTAAACGCCGATTATTATCACCATCCCGGTTAGACAGACTTAGAGCCAATTCAACAATATCAGAGTGGACTTTATCTATCACAATATCACTGAAAAATTTATGCTTGTATCGCGGGTCCAAAAATGTGGAGATTGTGAACAAAGAATCCTTCTCCAGGTTGTCAAACTTTTTGTTTAATTCGGTTTTGATAACTTGTATAAAGTTGATAATAATGTTATCAACGGTGTCGCCTTCAGTAGATAGATTTGTGTCATTGAGACCTTGTTGCAATGTGTAAATAACAGGAAGCACGGACGAAATTAAAGCGTGTGAGCTACTCAAGTTGCGTGTATCTTCTTCAAATGGCTTAAGAACTGTTACGCAGCACTGCATAGTTTTCCATTCTTCGGGTGATATGTTGGAAATGTTATTGTCGTTACCATACAGGCACAAAGCATCTTTTAGTTTTAAACACCTTTCGAACATATAAAATGTGCTATTCCATCTCGTTGAACAGTCTCCTATAACAGTTAGTGGAATTTGATCTGGATTTTGGCTAATTGACTACCTGAATTAATATGACACTACCAACTACCGCAGAGGAAAGCGAATGGATTTTATTTTTATAATTTTGCAGCAGAAATTTTGAAGAAAGCAGCACTCGAATCAATCCAACTGATGGTTTTCAATCACTAAAATTCTATAGAAAAATGTTCAAGTAAATTTCTAAGAACAAAATGTATGGCATTGGCAATGCTCATAAATATCTTTAGAGACCAAGACCAGCCAAGGCACCTGAAACAATCTAATACCCTAGACACACGGGACATATCAATGATCATTGACGGAGCAATGATCATTGCATAGCTCGTGTGTCACTGCATCATTGACGCAATGATCATTCGTTTGGTCATTGCACCAATTACGCCCCCACAAACTCATCATTCGTTTGCAATTATGCATTGCTTGTCATTTCTTTTAGCGATAAGCGCGCTTTCAGCGGTGAGGAATTGCAAATCATTGGAAAAATCAGCTGATTTTCCAGCCATCACTGTCAGATGTCATTTGTGAAATTGGCTGATATATTTTTCAAGGTAAATTTTGCATGTTTCCCCCGCACGAAGAAATAGCCACATATACGCGGATATGTCTGTGAAATTTAAGGATATGGGAGTAATCGCCAGTATGCCAGTAAATGACACATTTAATGGGTCAAATCTAGTCTGTCAAATCTAATTACGTGAAGACCGTCATTGCCGTGTGCCACCCCAAAACAGGAATGATCATTGGTGCAATTACGTAATTGAACCAAAGATCATTGATATATCCCGTGTGTCTAGAGTATAACTCTTTGGAACCATGGTCGGCCACCAGTTGTGCATGAAAAATCTAAAGAAAAAATGTCAAATCTCTCTAAGAAAACTACATATTTGTTCCGTTGTCCGAAAGATTGAAACACCAGAATCAATCCAACAATTCGTTTGGACCGTTGTTGCAAGAATTTAATGCTTCCCTACGAACGTTAAAATTTTGATCAACTCAGACTTGAATCAGTGTCTCTACGAAAAATAATGAATGATTGCATGGAACTAGGGTTCTACTGGAAGAACCCTAAATCAAAATTCGTTAAGTACGTTTGTATGCTTCTGTTGCTAGCTCCCCACCAAATTGTCCTGTCATCATCGATTTTATGTTGGAAAATTAATAGGTAAAAAAAAAACATTTCTGACCGCTGACCAATTTCTTAGAAACAATAACACTTACAAGTCTCGAAATTTTGTGCTTTTTCATATATAGGAGTAATCGGCGCAACAAAAATATAAAAGCATCAGCTGTTAAGCATTGCGTGCCTTTTTCTAAATAATCAAACACTAAAATAAATATGTAGTATTCCAAAATTACTTACAATCCTGTAATAGGTATGATAGATGACTACTTTTCGACACTATATAAAACACAAGAAAATTCTAAAAAAATCGTACTCGTTTCAAAGACGAAGAGCTACAAATGATTGTCTATTATATCCAATCCAGACTCCACTATTACTACTCAAAAGAAGACAAACAAACGCCCAAACCAGTGCTAGCTGTCGCCGTAGATTGGAAAAGTGCGTTACAGCACCAGCATTAATCGCCGGCGTCAACTACACATTGTGTCCGTAGACCGTACCATACGAAAATTTTCCTGTTAAACTTTGACAACTCATTCTACAGTCCAGAGCTACATTCAATTCACCGTAAAGGTGAGGTGGCACTTTGAGGGGGTCATAACCCCCGTGACCCTCACCCTGGTTGTTGTATTCTTTTATGATAATTAGACAATCGGTAGTTCAAATTTTTATATTTTTATTTTTTCGGTTCCATCGTATCACCTTCTGAGATTGTTCGTTCGTCAGACCTACAAAACAGTAAGTGTTTGAAGCAAAAACCAACGTAATTGGAGATGAACAGTTTTGTCACTTTAAAATTTTGATTTAGGCTGTAATGCTATATAAAGAAAGAGAAGAAGAAGAAACCAGACCTGTAAAATTCCAAGTACAAGTACCAGTACCTGGACTTGAAATATTTTAAGTACAAGTGCAAGTCCCGGTACTGGTACTTAAAAAAATTTCAAGTACAAGTCCCGGTACTGGTACTTTACAATTTTTCAAGTACAAGTCCCGGTAATGGTACTTTAAAATTTTTCAAGTACAAGTCCAGGTATACTGGTACTGTTACTAGTACTTAAGTACTTTACAGGTCTGGAAGAAACAGAAAAAATTACCTTCTCCATAATTATTTTTAAAAAAAAAATCTAAATCAAATCTAATTTTAGTTTTTCGTACAACACGAGATTTTCCTTTGTGGAATACCTTCCAAAGCTCTTAGCATCACAGTCTGATAACATTTTCATATCTTTTTATCTCTGTATTTCTGTAGTATGTTTGTATATGTAGTCCAGCGAAAATTCTTGTTTTCAACATGTTAAAAACAGCAGACAAGCCAGACAAGAATTTCAAATTTAAATTAATTAATTTTTCATCTTCATGAAGAGGCGAAGAAGAGAGAGAGAGAGAGAGAGAGAGACAGAGATATATATCAGTTAAACTGACATTAATCTTCTTAAAATGCGCGTCAAAATTTTATTATTATTTTTTTTTTTATGAATTCTTGAACGCCTTTGGTAGCCTGCCTACTACCCGTGTGTCTGCACTATGTAAATATGATTCACACATAAATTTTAATCCAAGTTAAAGGATCATTGAAACAAATAGGGCAACCCAGCCGTCTTTAATGTCATTGAAGGTAGACAGGATCAGATATCATCCTGGAATGTCACTCGCGTCATTTTTAGAATTAATCTCAACATTAAAAGTTTTATTAAAAAATAAATAAAATAAATAAAACAAATCAAAAAAATTTATAAAAAACTTTGCAAAAATCTATTTCACTCAAACGCGCAACCCCCTCCGTATAAGCGCGTTTTTGTTTTAATTTATGCGCGCATGTGCAAATCGATTAAGTACCAGAATTGTATGCCACATGCTAATTAAATTAAAATCTTTGAAATGATTTCGAATGACTCACAAAATACATGCTAAGAAGCGAGAAGATATTTACGATGCGAATGAACCTTGTCGCGTTTTTCTGATTTTATTTTTGTTTTTGTTTTTATTGTTGTGTGTAGTTTTTGAACGTCCGACCGGATTAGCAAGGTGGCTTAAAGCGTTTGCGTGCTGAGATTAAAGTTTTTGTTTTTTTTCTTATTCATGTTTGAACGCTTGAATTTTAAAAATGATAATTTCCCACACGAGAAAATTCTTATTCTAATACCTACCTATAATTGAAGAGAGTAGAAAGATAGGTTCGAAATTTGTGTGTTGTTTTATCTAATTAATGAATGACATCCTGGAATTCTTCAGGAGTGTGTGTGTTTTTTTTAAATGATATCTAATTGGTCACTATGAGATGGGTTGATGTTTAATGATAATCTTCATAATTCTTTTTTTATTGGTGGTAATTGGATAAATTCAGGTGGTCAATAAATTGCAGGTCTTCTGATGTCCGTCCTCCTGTCCGTTTGTTGTTGAACCACAACATGAAATACTTTGTAAAGAGAATAGATCTCATCATCTCTATTATAGCCTTCTTCTTCTACTTCATTTTTTTTACATTCATTTTCTATTCGCTTATAGCGAAATCATTAGCCCCGTGTTTAACTTATTCTCTCTGAAGATGAATTGTGTGATGATAGCTTTAGAAATTTTCTTATCTTGGGATATAAATTTTCTGTTGATGACTATCAGCAGATCGTGCTTTCATGGAGAAGAGTATAGCAAAATTTATGATCTCTCTATTTTGTTTTGAACGACGACGACGACGAAGCAATTGTGGTTGGCCGTGAGAATGTTTTATACTGACGGGCGAAAAATGTCGGTTTTTTTTTTTTGGTGTAGATGAGATAGCATTTATAAGTAGACGATTAACTATTATGGCCATAAAATATATGGGAAATTATGGACCAATAGCAAAAAAAAAAAAAAGAAATGTTGAATACGATTTAATAGAGTTGCTTTGATTAAGAATTTTATAATAACAGTTTAAAAGCTGAAACTTTTGCAGTTGTTTACTTGAAAAGATGAAATTCGTATTTGCTTTTGTTTTTTTTTTTTTTTTTGTATATTTAAAATTCGAAAAGAAAACAAAATTAGGCATATTATACAAAATAAACAATACGACGATCCCTATTTTGTGTCTATATTCCTATTGGTTCAGCAGTTTTTATATGCTTGATTTGACATAGATTGGATTGAAAAACATATCTGAAAAGATGCTGAGAAATTATTAAGGGGAACAGTTGCATCAGAGATTCGTCGAGTCACGTAAAATTATTCATACCACTCATTTTTGGTGGTTGGGAATATACATAATAATATGTTGCTGATGGCATTAATTTTCATTGGCATTAGAAAAATCAATGCCAACAGTTCTAGTGAAATTTCATTGGTATTAGGAAAATCGCACCGAGACGGTGGAATGATATAGAAACATCATACTTCTTAACATTCTTCCGATATAATGGTCTTCGTGCTTCACAGATGTTTTTTTTTGTTTTTTTTTTTTTTTGAAAATTTTATAAACGAAATTTAGATTTTTTCAAATATTTCATAAATAAAATTTCGAATATTCGAAAATTCGAAAAGTTCGAATATTCGAAAATTATAACTTTCGAATATTCGAAAATTATAAATTTTTTATTTTAGTATTTATTTTCAGTTTTCATACCGTAAATTACATGACGATGGTTGTTAGTATGTTTTTTTTAACTATGTCACTAAATATTAACTTTCATCCATATTAAGTCCTTCCTGGCATTCGAATTTTTAAGAAACGGATTACCTACATACAGTGAAATTATCGATATGAAAATTAACAAATTTTCAGGTTTAATAATCCAAATTTTGGCTTTCTATTATTCCTCTTTTGATATGTAAAGAATTTCGAAATTTTTCTGAATATGAAAATTAACTATTATCGAAAAATTACACATTTTTCTCTGATTTTCGTAACTTTTTCCGCCATGAATAATGTATATGATTTTTATACCCTAGATGAAATCTATTGGCTGTATGTACTAAGTTTGTCATTCCGTTTGTAACGCACAGAAATAATGATGGTAGAGCAAAATAGATTGGACACGCACTCATAATATTAAAAGTTATTTTGATTTTTGCAAGTCCGTCTGTCCGTCCGTCCGTCCGTGCGAACGTTAACTCGAGAGCGCTTGTATTTAGAGAACTGAAATTTTGTACGCGGACTTAAAAATAAAAATAAAATTAAGTTCGAAAATGGGACAAATCGGGCAACTCCTTCGTGGAGTTGTCATACAAAATTTTAATTTTCCACTATATATTTGGAGACTACCTGAGAACGAACGCGTCGACATATAGAGAGCTCAAATTTTGTATATGGTGTTTTCATAGTAATAGCAAATAAAATTTCAAAAATAGATTAAATCGGGCAATCCCTTCTTCGTGTGTTGCCATATAAAGATTTAGTTTTTTACGGATACTGTGAAAACGATCAGTCCAAGACATTTTTGCTGTACTAAGAACTTCTTCAGAATACGAAATCCTATAAAATTGGTTATAATCAATTTTTTCTGTTCGGCGAATCGTTCTAGAAATATATGCGAAAAACTACCACAATCAAAATTGCCCAAATGGGTAAATATTGGAAAATTCATACGGGCATCGTGATAAGAATTGGTCTTACAATTAGACCAATTCTAGCTTTTTTACTTGTTTTAACTGAAGTTATGGTAGGGGAGGAGTTTTATTCAATTAAAAATATTCTGGGTTTCCAATTTCAAAAATCCAAACTCGTTATACTTCAAGTACCTACGATCACCTTCATTCCCTCCTCCTCCTCCCTCCTCCTCCTCCCTCCGCGAAATTAATTTTTCTCTTAGGGCCAGGTCGGTACGGTAGCGACATAGTATAGGTACGACATTTATCCCGTCGATGTCTTACCGCATAGAGCTCTCTCACGGTCCTAAATTTTTTTTTTTTTTTAAGAGGCAGGGGAACAGGAGAAACCCATCCCAAGCACGTTCGGCCATAGCGGCTCATTGTGCTGTCCTGCTAGAAGCCCATTCAACAAAACCTTCCTGTCATCTTAATGAAACGCATCAGGTCTTGGTGAGGAAGGTTTTTCAGCTCATCTACAGATAGCAGGGCAGATCCTAGAGAGTATCCAGTCTGCTCCGGGCGAAGGCCGGACACTCACACAAAAAGTGTTCGGTTGTATCAGGCTCTCCCTCCAGACAGGACATACACTCGGGGCTGTCAACAACTTCCATCCTTGTTAGATGAGCGTGAAGTGTGCTGTGGCCGGTGATGATGCCAACCACAGTTCTATTTTGTTTTCTTCTGAGCCCCATGAGAAAATCGGAGATATTCCCATTAGGGCCATCAAGAAACAGTTTTGTACACATACAAGTACTCAGGCTCTGCCATCTCTGCTGATACGTCCTATGAACATCCGCTTTGATGAGAGACCCGATACTCGGGGTGACAGCGTCTACGGCGGGTTCCGGTCCGAGGAACGAAGAACCAGTCCTACATGCTATGGACTTAATTGCAGACATTTCGTTGATTTCACGACAAAATTCAGTTCTCAACTCGGTAAATACAGCTTCTTTACTGACAAGGCATGTCGCAAGACTGCATAGCGAAAAGATGTTGCATTTCAACCGCGCAGTGCAGACCCGTGTATGGGTACTGATTAAAATACACGGTGGTGACAGTGGCTCGGCATACTGCACGCTTACCGAGTTAATGTCGTACCGACCCATCATGGAGGGGCCTTATCCAGACACCCCAACTTGGAACTTCCCATTAAACCATGCCCTATCTACATAATTTCGTTAGTACCAAAAATGAATTAATTTTACAACAACAAACAATTTGCATTGAATTATTTTTGGTTTTCCTCAATTGTTAGAAATTTGGAATACCCACTACCTTTAGCCTTTTACTTTTGACTTATGCCTTTTGACAGCCACCTCTATCTTGGGCAAATGTTTAGCTAATCAGTGTATAACAGTTTTATTATCACATTATAATATAATTTCTATACCTACCATAATTTATTCAGATCATTTTAAAGATGCGCCAGCCTCTAAATCCTATGCTATTTCGTCTAAAATGCAGCATACTGAGAGATTGCTCAACTCCTCAGAAAATCGCGTCATCTTCATCATCATCATTATCACAAAGTTGAACACGTAAATGTTCGCTAATATTCCTTGATCCTTTTGTCGATTTTATACAATCCCATACTGCCATAGTTTATCTGAAAGTGCAAGATTTAGACAATATTACTTAACTTAACTAAATTATTACAAATTCCCTACCGTAGGGTATGGCAGACCCCAATGCAGATAGATACATATACATATATCTTCGTCCGTATCGCTCCTCTGACATATGTATGTATAACAGAACGACTGACGAGGACGACCTTGTCCCGTGTAACGCGCTTTATAAGATTAGCTAACAGCTTAAAGTTGTCTGTAAGTACTTTTTAAGTTATTCAAGAAAATATCATTACAGAAAAGATATACCCAGATATCGACGACATAGCCATCCGAAAAAGAAAAAAAAAGGAACGCTATATTGAATCGTAAAAACGATTCGTTTCCGAGTCGTTTTATCGAAATTATCTCGAACTTCTTGAATGTATAGTTTGGTGGCAAATATAATCGCCTTATATATTCGAGTTTTCTTCGAAAAAATGAATCGATATCGAAATGGGTCAACGAGTTATTACCTTTCATAATGATTTCATTTCTGATTTTCTTGAAGTAAAATTAAAGGAAATTGTTCTTATCTTTTACGGAGATAGCAGGACTTTTGCTAACGAGATCCAGAGTCAGAAATGAAAGAATTTTATAAAATGCGCCTGAATTTCAGAACAGAATAAATTCTCAGAACTTATAGTTTCTATAATTGACTCCTCAGACTAGGTAAAATTTCGAGTTTTTTAGGTTAAAACGAAAAATTATCGAAAAATCCGATCAGGCAAATTGTTTGAAGTCAAAACTTCGAGTTCATCTTAGCAAAGCGAAATATTCTCAAATGATGAATTTTATTTACTTCCGAAACTATTTCTTTCCTACACTTTTTACTTCGTCGAGAATTCTTCGCGCAAAAGAAAAACTTCTAGAAATTGTTTGCTGGGTAATTATTTTTGGAGTCTATGTTGGAACCCTAAATAGGATTTAACGGCTTAACAATTTCCATTCATTTTGAATATATTATAATACAAGCAATGAGTATAAAACATACCCCTGTGACGTTTAATCATGTTCACAAAATTCATACTTTTTATTTAAATAAAAAGGATAAACTTCAGTCAAGGAAGGATTTATTGAATGCACGAAACCTATCAACACAATCGAAGGCTTTTTATATAACATGATCAAAGATCGAATCAAAACGATAATATCTGCTTAATTTTTATAGATTTATTTCGGTTACTTTGAAAATTTTATTTTCCATATTGTAACTACCTACCCACATTATTTAGTCGTTTTCGAATTCAAACTTGATTTAAAAAAAAAAAACAAAAATCAATTTCTTCCCAATTTCATCATTTGTGTGCTAATTTCAAGTTCATAAAAATGTTAATCATCACCACCTGGCTAAGATCGATTGTTATACTAACGATAATCATAAATTAAATTCAAATTAAATTGAAAAAAACAAGATCAAATCAAGTTTCTTCTCGATCGTAACAGAGAGAGAGAGATAGAGAGATAGAGATGAGCATCTCTAGTAGACGGTAATAAAATATAGGTTTTAAAAAAAAGAAAACAACAAATACAGCGCACACCTACCTAGTCGAGTTGTTGTCGTAACACTTTATGACTTGTTTCAACTTGCACGAATCACTTTGTAAAAATATATACAAAAAAATCTGATCAATAATTTTGCTTGAAGAAAGGAATAATGATGATCACCTTTTCTTCTCGCACTAGGTGATCTCTCTCCATACACATACATAAATCATCCACCAAGAGAAGCAGAAAAACATTGAGAAAAAATATTAATTAGAAGTGATGAAGCTGCGAATCCTTTAAGTAAGAAAAAAGACAAAAAAACATGTCTGTCAGATTTCGCGATTTAGTATGATGACCAAGTCTATCTCTCTCTTTCTCTCTCCCTCTCTATTAAAGTTAATTACATATGTAGACAGCAGGTACCGTGATCCATAGGTGATCGTGCTTATTGCAGATTCGATCAAATGATTAACATTAAACCGTACACACGTAGGTATACCCCCTTGTGCAAATCAATCTATCTTTACTGCCAGAGATAGCGATCAGCCATTGTATATTAGCCTTAGACTTAAAAGAAATTATCTCCGACGACGACGACGACTCTTCCATTGCTGCATGATTCGACAAAATGTCAAGGTTCTCACAGGATAATTTCACACAGTCTTTCAGCTCAGCTCACTCTCAGATGATCCACGGAATCGTCAATCATTAAATTGAATCAGGTGTATGGATCGCGAGCGTTCACAAACATGGGGCACATGATAATTATATATTAGTCAAACTTTATTCAATTTGTTAGTTATTTGAAGGAGAGGAGGGGGGAGGTAACCTTTTTTTTTTTTTAAATAATGAATAAATACAAATTGAATGGGAATCAAATATTTTTTTTTTTAAAGATGTAAAACAAGAACGTGCTGCATTTTATGTTTGTTAACAACTCTCTGAGCATACTCAAAGCAGGACAGACAAACTTAAAAAAAAAAAAAAAAAACTCGACGATCGCCTTTGATCATGTGAACAAAAGGAAAAATCAAGCATGACATTGTGAAATACGTGTGGTTTGTGTGTATGTTTGTACGATCTTGGGTTACCTCTTCTAATCCTCCTTTAGATTTCTTTAAATAATTTTTTTTTTTTCATCAAATCCAATTTAATGCCATTTTTTGCCGATGATGGTGATCGAGATGAGTCTCTTCTTCTTTTCAATTCATAATGAGTGTTCTTGGATGCTGTTGTTTTGTATGCTAGGCTTTTAATGGTTCAAAAAAAAAAAAAAACAGACAAACAGAACGAAAGATCGCATCTTTTGTTGATTTCATATATGCATGTGTTGTGTACGTACTACGTTGAAGGAATGAACACAGAAAGTGTTTGCCTTAAGTAGTCCTCATCTTCTTGTCGGAAAGTCATTTATTATGAACATAAAGGCGGCCACAAAAATGTGATCGTGTCGGATTGATCTAATATCCAAGTGAACTCGCGCAACAAATATAATTAATAGGTTCGAGGTGGAAGATTTTACGGACAAGAAAAGATAAAAACGTAGGGATTATAAGAAGAATTAGCGGAACGGAAACCTGGTCATATTAACAACAAACTAACTAACCAACCCAACCCAACCAACCAACTAACTAACGATCAAAAGAATGTGATTTTTGTGGTGATCTATTTTTTTTTGTCCTTCGGACCTAAGTTTTAGGTTTTTTGGTTGATCGAGTCGATTAGTTCGCCGGTATTTAACTTAGCGGGTTAGCCAATATATGTACAGTGTGATCTTTTCATAGTTACCTGCTTCTTATATAAAGAAGCTAATTAGAATTGCGATCATCGGTTCCTTTTTGTTGTCTGCTAATGTAAATATGTATGGAGGTATTCTCTTTACGGTATCTCATGAAAAATGATCTTTTTTAGCTTCTTAAAAATTATTATTGGCAAGACAAATGATTCGATGACGATGATATGATCATCATTTAGAGATCGACAATGAGAAGATGGTCGGCGAGCGATGCGGTAGTAATGGCACTATAATAATATCACCATAATCAGGGAACTGAAACTCAACTGTTTTTTTTTTATGGATGTGTGTGTGTGTGTGTTTGTGTATAAGTCGCAATTTAAATCTTTAAGAAAATGATCATGTAATGAAGTGAAGAGATCTTATATATGATTGTCGGCGGCGCGAAAACTTATCTTTAAAGGTGATTTCAATAAAAAGTTTTGTTCTTTGCTCTGCTGGTGTTAAGTGATTTTTTATTTTGGTTGTAAACTTTTTAAAAGTGCTAATTGGGAAGGTGTGTGTGATTTTTTTTTGTTTTTGTTAATTGGCGGCGTTTTTATGATGATCGACAGTCTATTGTTTTTTTTTTATACTCACAAGGATTCTTTTGGCATCAAAGGTATATATAAGATTGGATTGATGGTTGAGGATGAAAGATTTTATTTAATCAAAATTCAATTTCTATCGTAACGGACGATTTGTAGATTTTTTTTAAAGAATATTTTAAGGGACATGAAAACATATTCTTACGGGTAAAATTTGATTGCATCCTAAATAATGCAACTACATATGTATATAAGTTTTTTGAAGGTTAGAAGTAGTCTAAAATTAACGACACACATGGAAACTTGGTGTGACGGAATGTTCTATAGAAAGCAACACACCTGAAAACTCTTACTAAAAGTCTTACTAAAAATACAGAGATCAACCTCTCTAGGTATTATGGATGCTCTACGAATAACACCAATGGCAGCAATGGAGATTATACTCTAGTTCTTGCCTCTTGATATCATGGGAAATGTATAGCAGCAAAAAAGCATTAAGACTTAGAAAGTCGGGCTGCTGGAGAACAGTAAACTATGGGCACAGCTGGAGAATACTGATTTGTCCTTGGGACTGTATGTGGGGATCTACGAATTACATTGTCTCTAAACTACACTTTGAGAAAGTATTTTCAACTAGCATTTCTAGTAGAGAGCAGTGGGATGATAATCGCGTAGCAATTGACTCTGATATATATGTCTTTACGAACGGTTGGAGAATGGATGTGGGAGCAGGGGTTTATTCTGCATTCCCTCAAATACAGGAATCGTACCGCCTTTTAGATCACGCCTACTGCAACGGTGTCGATATGAGATTGGGAAACTGGGTGGTAACTACAGAGTTATTTTTTGCTGCTGGGTGCTTGGTTACATTGACATGCTTGGAAACAAGGCAGCTGATGCTCCTAGAATCAGTGAAGAAGATTCTAAATGTATAAGTATAAGCTGGCAAATCGCAAATGGGGGGATCTGACCTAAACTGAACTGACCGCGATCTCAAGACAGCTGTGTCCCGAGATATGTCCTGTAGATGGTTGAATCTCTACTGAGATGATTTGCGTAATCTTACTACAGTCATTACGGGACACTGCCTCTTTAGTAAACATACAGAAGGCATTCAAGCCCCATACAATGACTTCTGCAGAATCTCTATTGACAAGGAAGAGATTGAGAGCATTCAGCACTTAGTGTGCGAATGTCATAACGTTACTAAACGAGGTTGGAATACGCTGGTACCTACTTTTTCTGCGAATTGCAGATTTTAACAGACAAAGACTTAGAGGACCTGGTAAGGTTTGAGCGCATCTCCTAAATCTGAGGAATCTTTTTCAGGTAGGGTCCCAATAAAGTGGCATCACATTGGACCATATAGATGGTATAAGTGTGGCTGATCGTATATGCTTTTACGATGGGCGCCACTACTAACCTAATCTTCTAACCTACTATTAGATTAGATAGTAGTATATGTGGGTTAATTGGATTTTGGTGAGGACAGGTATTTAAAAAAAAAACAAAGTATAAAAATAAAACTTGAAACGTCAAAGATTATACATATAACCCTATTTATGAAGCTTACAATGTTCAATAATATTAAATAAAAGTGGACCAACTACGGATCCTAGCGGTACACCTCTTAAGAGTGGAAACGAGAATAATAATAATAATGTCAACGATCATGTATGTAATAATCACCCGTTAAAGGCTGAGTATAAATGAAAACTTCAAAATTCTCGTAAGATGAGATCGTTTATAAACGCACAGATCTAAAAAATTTCGCGATCTTAATCCTCTGGGCATGAGTAGCTGTGACATAGAAATTTTTTTAAAAATGCTTGGATTAGTTTGATTAGTGGTAACAACAATATTGTTTTTCGTCGGTTTCACTGTCATGATAAAAGTGATCGACTATGAATTTCATCAACTCTGAATGGATTTTTTTTTCTAATTCCTTATCACCTGACTTTTATTTTCTTCCGATTACTACTTGCCTTTAAGGCACTCTGTGTTAGATGAAAACTATCTTCATATATATTTTCTGACGATGTGGCACACAATGCAGTTAACAGTATGCTTGATTTTTTTTCCTTAAAAAAAGTTTTTCAAGCTTAAATCATCCAATTGGAGATGCAGACCACAAAACTGCTTACTTGTGTAAGACTTGATGGCTGTAACTACTGAAAACTACCAATGCAGACTCCAAAAAGGCGTCTGCTCTCTGGATTTTCGCGTTTAAAAATTTTTTTTACAATCGAAAAAAATCTTTAGCAGCTTATTTTATGTATACCTACAGGGTGGTCCATAATTAGTGGTAAACCGTGAGATGAGTGATTGTGACTACAAGCAAAAAAATATCAATTTTATGGGTGAGGAGAGATGTCATATATTTGTATGAAGTTACAGGTTGAGTAAGAGTTTTTTATATAAAGACCTTGTACTTCTTCTTAAGTTCAATATGAAAAATTTGATGTTTTCACATTTCATTCAACAATTCCACTCTTCCTAGGAAGATTAGTAATTTTTTTGGAGGAAGACGTGCTCTGATGTTTCATTTTCTTCGAGATATAATCTACATACATCAGTGGGTGATATGCGCCTATCCGGTGTTTGTTAAGTTTTCTGAGTCCAATTAAGACTCCTGTAATGATTCTGACAGTCTTAAAAGATCCCGGCTCTTCTTTGATGAAGATACTTTCTTTTGACTTGTCTGGAGGCTATCCTTGAAGTCCATCTCTGGTCCATTTGGTTATAGATCCAGTTTTGTATGGCTAGTTTTATTGTAGTACTATAAGAGATGCCGCAAAATGGTTCGAGTCCAATGAGTGGCATGGATACTCCTGTCATTCTCATCAATTTTCCGGGTCCTAGCACCCATTGAAGTGTTAGGTGGCTCTTTGTGCCATTTATTAATGCTTGAATGCATTTCCACATTAACTTCGTTTTGACATCAGGTAATGATATGGCTTTCAAAGCACCATAACTTCGTGTTTAAATAGTTTGGTTGGTTCCATATAACTTGGTAAGAAATCTAACATCTTCTTCTTCTCCTACCAACTTATAATTTTTTAATTGTCTCGATCTTTTCTATTGCCCCCCATTTCAGGATTCACCAGGAAGCTTTCGTTCTCGCCTAGACATTGATTTTAAGCAGGTTTTTTTTTTTTAAATATATACAGGGTGCCACGTAATTAATGTTGAAAAGTGAAGGTGATAAGTTGTTGAGAAATAAGTAAAAAAAAAACAAAAGTGTTTATATGATGTCAGATGTTACTTCATCACTGACATAAATAAACATAGCCTTTGCTCATTCTGTCAAATTCCATACATTTTAGAAGTATTTTAAATGACATACATTTTCTTCCCTTTCATGGCTGCCAACTAAAAGCAATCAAAATAATTTTTTCAATTTATTGTCGTTGGTGATTTTTTTTTGTAGGTTGTCAATTTACAAAACTTTCTATTTATCTCTTTCCCCCGACGGGGGAGAATAACGAGTGTCATCCAGAGAAAGAAAATATGTTGTCCATGTAAATAAATTAGTGGTCCTGACACAAATTACAGGGTGATTAAGATTGTTTTTTTTTTAAAGTATTCTCATATTAACCTAACGGTTTTTTTTTTAATTTTTATCTCCAGTCTACCATTTTCCTACAGTTATTTCTATACCTTTATTACTCTGTGATGAAATCTCTAGTTTGATTCCTTGTATAATTCTTTTTACATTGTACAATACACGAGCACAAATCGCTTCCATCTCTACTCTTTTCAAAGTCTGGACTCGATCGTACATATCAGCTGTATTTTTTTTTTCATTTTTTTTTCATCTGGTTCACGGTCAAGGTCTGCTCATTAATATGAATTTACAACAACAACAACAACTTCATATTTATTGGGTTCGTAACAAAATATTCTCATAGAGGAATCTGTTGTAGTTTTTTGTTTCTGAAATATTGATAATATTAATGATTATTAATTTAGCGTGTACTGAGAAGTGTCAATTACGAACTGTAACCCGGGGGTTACAAGATATAGTACAGCTTGCATGCAATCCTTCCTTCCAATGCGATTTTTAATTTTAATTTTTTATATTTCTATAATGGTTCGGCGGGCAGAAAAAATTACTATAACCAATTTTATAGGATTTCATATTCTGAAGAAGGTTTTAGTACAATAAAAACGTCTAGAACTGATCGTTTTCACAGTATACGTAAAAAACCTAAATTTTTATAAGGCAACACCAAGTAGGAATTGCTCGGTATATTCCATTTTTGAAATTTTATTTGCAATTACTATGAAAACACCATGTACCAAATTTCAGCTTTCTATGTCAACGCGCTCTCAGGCAGTGTCCAAATATGTGTATATAGTGAAAAACGAAATTTTTGTCTGGCAACCCCACGAAGGAGTTGCCCGATTTGTCTCATTTCTCGAACTTAATTTTACTTATTTTTTTTTTATGCAAGCTGTACTATCTCGCGTCTCCCGGGGGTTAGATTGTGAAAAGCAAAGAACAAAAAATCTAAATTTTATTATGACATTTCAATAGAAGGTGTACCAACTTCTGAAACCAAACGCATAATTGCGTAACTTTATTTTCTTCAAATGCTGGTGGTCCTGATGAAATTTGCCAATGTGTAGATGAGTTGAAGAGTTTGTCATCTTCTGTTCTAACTTCATATAACAATTTTCAAGCGAATTTTGTATGTACAATTTTTTCCATTTCTTTCCTTCCGAGTCTCTGGTAATTGCATACCTAAAAATTTATCATAATCATAGCAAAAAAAAAAAATAATATATATTTTTTCATACTCTCCGGAATAGCCGGGATAATAATATTCTTAAGTACTATAATTTACTATTTATAAGTACTACAGTAATTGTAATTAATAATTTAATTTTGTAAAATTTTTCATTTCAGATTATAATTTTTTTTTTTTTTTTTAATCAACTAAAAGTACCTGACAGTGCCAACAACTATAAACTCAAAGCCATGATGACACTGCACACTACATATTTTATCCTATTTAAAAGACTGCCCTGTAACTATTATGTACTTACGTATCTGATTGCATTCATCCTACAATGTCAGATGACATCGTCATCTTCATCAATGTCACAGTCAACATCCTTAGGAATTTTTATGGTCCGATCACCCGAATCAATAGTAGCTCCAAATGGTGATGAAGTGTTATTCGAATGTGAGCTAAATTTAGTACCTGAACGACTTGAATGGAGATTTCGTCATATAACAGCGCCATCAAGTAAAACGGAATTTTTTTACTTACATAAAGAGGTAAATTGTTGTTTATAAGAAACTGTATAATTTAAGTTGCTATAGTCAATTAGTAGCGTGATGGATGGATGATTTGGTCCACATGAATCAGTGTCTATAGTATAAAAAAAAAATTGGAATGAAGTCCAACTTAAAATTTGAAGGCGGCATAAACATCTTTTTTTATTGGCTATTATGAGTCACGTTATAATTCCAGTTTCAAGCATTGCTCTTGAACTTATATTATCAATATCCAAATACCTACCTTGGTTTACGCTAAGAATTTGGCAATTGATATTGCGAAGAAATAATGCATATCATAGATGGCGTCGCTTCCGTACGCCTGATTTCTGGGTCCTTTTTCGGTCCGCTCGTAATGCACTTAATAATGAAATATCTCGTGCCAAGTTACAATATTATAGTTCAAAATTTAAAAGCAATATTCCATCCAAGAACCTGTGGCAGAATCTTAGAAGTATTGGGTTTGGGCGATCTATAGGAGTTCAACAGTATTTATAAACCCATGTGAGCTAAACCAGATGTTTTTTTCTGCTTCAAATAGCTTAAATGGCCCGGGCTCTACTGTCACTGATTGTCCTAGTGATTTAAATACACTTTATTGATCCTTTTGATCGGTTTACTTTTAGTCAAGTTAGCAAGGCAGACATTTATTCTGCTATTATGTCTATTAAATCTAACGCTGTTGGACTGAATGATCTTCATCCCAAATTTATAAAAGTTCTTCTACCTGTTATACTCCCAAATCTAACCTACTTTTTCAAAAACAGTATTTTAAGAACTACGATCCCTTCTATTTGGAAGTATTCTAAAATTATTCCCATCCCCAAGAAGTCTCGTAGTTCAACGATGTATCGTCCTATTTCTATACTGCCTTTTCTCTGTAAAGCCTCTGAAAAAATTCTGCACACCCAAATCACCAGTTTTTTAGATCGGGAGAACCTCCTATCTAATCTTCAATCGGATATTAGATCCTAGCGGAGCTGCACTTAAGCGTTGCTAAATATAACAGATGATATTAGGAAATCACTTGATAGTGATAAACTTACAGCGCTCGTCCTCCTTGACTTTTTCAAGGCCTTTTGACATAGTTGACCACATATTGTTGTTACGTAAGCTGGCTTTTAATTTCAATTTTTCTAATTCTGCATGACGTTGGCTTGGTCTTACCTTTGCGGGCGTCATCAGAATGTGGTCTGTTCTAATTCTGCTTATGGCTTCCTACCTTTGCGGAGTGGAGTCCCTCAAGGCTCAATTCTGGGTCCCTTATTATTCACTATCTTTATTAATGATCTGCCAATGGTTCTGAGAAATTGTGATTATCACATGTTTGCTGATGATGTACAAAGCATTATATTTCTAGGCCGTTGGGATTGTTGGAGGATGCCATAATATGCCATATGAACGAAGACTTCGCTGATGTACTTGATTGGGCTGTTAATAATAGTTTGAGCTTAAATGCCTCTAAATCCAATGATATCGTGATCTATAAAAGTGAATTGGACACTTCCTGCTTTCCAAATGTTATCCTAAACACCTTCCTTACAATAGTACCGTAAAGAATCTTGGAATAATTTTGGATCGTACGTTAAACTGGTCCAATCACATTAACGCGCTTTCCTGCAAGGTTTATGGAACGCTACGTTAACTTTCTGTCACTGTAGCCTTTACTGCTGTTGACACACGGATTATGTTAGTTAAATCGTTCATTGTTCCCCTCACTACTTATGGATGTAAAGTATTCCGTGGTTCGGATTCAATTTCATTGCGTATTTAAATTCAATCCTGGGATGCACGTTGGAAACTTACTTTAAATATCGTGCGATATTCTTCCTTCGTAATTTGATGATTACCAAGAAACCCGACTACCTGCATACTAGACTGGATTTTTCCCAATCCGTAAGAACATTTCCTCTAAACACTCTCGGTCCACCTGTCTTTAAAGTGGTCGTCAATTTTTTGTGCAATCCACAAGACTCTGGAACTCACTTCCTCTGCACCTTGTGTAGCGTTGAAAATAAACTTTTATTTGAATTTGAATTTGATTTCCTCTTATGGAAACGCAACTAAGAAAAATCAAAATTGGTTGTGATATGATCTTTTAAAAGAGATGGCTACAACTCAGATCACTTTTTAACTATTTAGATGTTGCTTCAGATGGTTCGTAGTTCGATCACTTATGGAGCCTGTAGGGTTTGCCCTCCCATCTCTTTAAAGCAGTCAAGCCAGTCCCCCCTCCCCCTGAGCAGGTTTAAGAAAGAATCCGTGGAGTGGTCTGTGGTTTATGGTTGCCATTCTACGGTTAGCTATCGCCATGCATTAAACACGAGAGACATGTAAAGCAGATAGTGGCCGGTAATTAGACCAGTTAAGAGTCTAACTGCTTCATATATGACATTTGTCTTTCATTGCCATTCGATATATGTACATCAGCTCAAGGTAAATCACTAAAATATATAGATCTTGTTGAGGTGTGGATGATAAAGAAGTCCTGAAGCCTTTCTCCCCACAAGAAGTCTCTCAATCAACATTAAAGGTAGTGATGAAAGTCTCCAAAGAACAGTCGAACTTCAGATAACATTAATCACTAATGGTACCTACATAATAGTGACGAATAGTTGTCAACAACTCTCTAGGTGTTCCTACACAATGTATATTTTCTTATGAGGGAACCTTAAGAGCAATATCAATTCAGTTCGTATAGAATATTATGACGAACAGCACCAGCGGAACACGTATTTATATAGAAAACATTAAAGGGTAATATCACCTTGTGTTCACTAAATTTCAACTGATTTTCTAAGACGTACCACGAACGATAGGAAAACGATAGAAATATGAGGTTTTGTGCATATGAAAGTACTAGTCTTTAACTATAAAAAAAAAACATATTTAATTTTAATTTTACGATACAAAATGGCGCCAGAGCAGCGCAAGCAATGAAAAAAGAAAATATCTCGGACGGTCGGCATGCGCGTACCATTACAGGTCACAATTTTTAATCTGGAACAAAAAATCAAAAAGTTTCTTAAAATATAGTCCGAAAAGCTAATGAACCTCGTAGGATTTTTTCGGAAAATTGATTTAAAAAAATATGGCGTCAATTGGAACTTTTTTTCTTGTTTTTTCGAAGAAAAAAATCTGCCGAAAATCACTTATAAAATCCATAAAAATCAATTTATCAAAAAAATCCTACGCCGCCGTTCACTAGAAGATATTGTTTTAAAGTTCCAGTTAAAAATTCAAGCCAATCGGATAAAAATTGAGGGAGCTACTGATACGCCCAGTTTGAAAAACATAGTTTGAAGAAATACGCGTTTAAAGTTTCAAGTAGAGAAGCCAAACACTAATTATTGCGCTTTCTAACGGATTTTCCACCATCAGCTGTTTGCTCAGCCTTAAACTAGGGGTAAGAGAGACATCTATTAGTCAAAATTGAATGCTGTAAATTAATATGTGTCGGTATAATTTACACAAGGAATAATAAAGACCCCAAACGCACAGTCGAAAAACTGTTAATTTTGCTTCACAACTACGCTCGTAAAACGACCCCCCCCCCAAAATGTGGAAAAAAGTCACAAAGTGATATTACCCGTTAAGAGAAACGATCGCCTAGAACAAGTTTTCTTGTATAAGACCCTGTAAGCTCAATCGACCATGTAACGTATCAACTTTTCCGTAGGTGAATGACAGTGTGAGGATCGGTGCTCCAAAATGTGTTCAATAACTTCGTTTTGGGATGAATTCTGAACGTAGTTTCTCACGCTAGTCTCCGAGTAACTATGTACGTAAAAGAACTAGGATACAAGCATTGTCGATCTTCTTGGAATGCATAATATTGTATTAGGTCAGAATATTTATCAAATATGGAAAATTATCCAGAAGTAGGAAAAACTTATTCTAAGCCTTTACTTTTAAGATTCTTATCACAAAAAAAAAATAAAACACCCAAAATCTCTTTCGAAAATAATAATCTTAATTTCTTATTTAAGGATGGCTATAACATAACCCATGAAGATGGAATGTCTAAACTCCGAATATATGTTAGTCCTGGTACACTTGGTGATTATCAGTGTGTAGCTTGGTTTGGAACTGCAGCAATAGCCTCGGTTACAGCTCGATTAACTCTTGCCTCAATTAGTTTAACAAATCAGACTGAAAATGGAATTAGTAATAATAGAAATAAACAGGCTGCTCAAATCATGCACTGGAGAGTCTCACCAAATAATAGTGTTCTTATAAAATGTGGAAATGCTGAATCAAATCCACAACCAGTTTGGAGTTTTTATAAGTAAGTTTTTCAATTATTTTATAATCATAAGAAATTTTATTAATTTTTTCTCTCTTATTCT